>CM050329.1:13612500-13952500 GCA_027405865.1 Salix purpurea | reverse complement strand
TTCTCATTCGGTAGAAAAAGGTAGTTTACTTAGTCAACCATAGAGAAAGCTTTAGGCGCGTTTGAGGGAGAAAATTTAGTTTACTTATTCGATATTCAGGCAAGGGGAGAGGGTGTAGCTGTTTTGTTAAGTGGTGAGAGGTTGGTGAGATCATCTTCCAAGTGGCGTATTAGTTCTTTTCTGAGAGAGATGGCATTGCCTATGTCTAACTTGCTGGAGAATGATTACAAAGGGATAGAAACTGTAGGAGCAATTGATGATGACGAGGCTTCTCTTGACGATGATGGTATTAGAGTCTCTCATTCGTTTTCTTTGTTGTTGTGCTTTGTCGATTTCATCTGTGCTCCAGTAATTGCTAATGCTTTTAGAATTATTTTATTGTTCATTCAAAGGGTTTAGATAATTGATATATATAAGAGAACATGCAGCAGAGCTCAAAATCCAATATGTACAGAAGAACCAAATTTCCCTTCTCTTTCTTATCATCATCACCATTGATTTTGTTGTTGGGTTTGATATTTGTAATCAGAATTGCCGAGTCTGTTCCTTCAATGGCTGATTCATCAGCAGCAGCATCGGTTCAGATTGTCTATACCAAGAGACCTCAGGACCAGGACCTAAGGCTTACCATATCTGAACCCTCGCCTCTGTTTTTGGCAGTTATTGTACTGTGTGGTGTTGTAATCCATATCTGTATAAATATTTATTTGTTTATGCCTTGGATTTTAGGGGTTTTTGTTGTTGTATATGTCTATAGCGAGGATGTTGCAAAGGAGGCTTTGCTCTACAATTATAACACAGTGGCGAGTGGATTCTCTGCCAAGCTGACACCACAACAAGCTGAACAAATCTCAAGTAAGAATCTTTGCCTTAATTTCTTTTTTTAATGAAATGATTTCACAGGTTAACGAGCTCTTTTACATGAAAAAAATATGAGATTATTGATCTTACAATATGAATTTGAGGTTTTATTTGTTTATAGTAATGGTTTTTCTTCTTCTGGATATTCAAGCTCCTAGATTTATTATTTAGGATATTTAAATAAGAATTTTGCATGCATTTCTTAAGGATGTGGTGGATCGTGATTTAAATTACCTGTTATAATAATCTAACACTCGAGTAAAATTAAGTAAATCCTGTTTAATTGTCTTTGATTATTTTGTTCACTACACCACTGATTTGAAATGCATATGATGCCTCTCTTGCTGAACAGGTGTGCACAATGTGAAGCTCATAGGGGTGTACAATAGCTGGCATCATATGGAAAACATCTTCTTTGTTGAATAAAATATATTGTATCTGTTTCGTGTGTTGAATGTTTTGTGAAACATTTTTTGCATTTGATATATTTCCATGTGACCTTTGCTTCCATTAACAATGTATTTGAGAGATCTTTCTTTCTTTATATTCATATCATATGCTTAATTTTGGTAATTTATCATTTTTAATTTATATTTTTTGTCACAATACTGTTTGTACGTCACTAGACAAGCCATCAATTTCCACGCTCACGTGTATTTCAGATGATGCATGGCTCTTTTATTGTAATTTTTAGTATTTTTTATTCTTTGAGGTAATTTTGTTTATTTCATTATATATGCAATAATAATAATCATTTGAAATATGTTTTTTCTTGCATATTTTTTTGTGAAAGTTTTAGTTTTTTTATTCCTCATGGTAAGTTAATATTTTTTTATTATTTTAACAGTATTAGTAATATTAGTTTAAGGTGTTATGATCTTAATGATAATATTGATATTATAAATTATCATGATAATAGCGATTATAATTTATTGTAATAGTTATACTATTTCTATGTAACTAATTATAACAATAACTCATAAAATAATTTTAAAATATCAATAATGACAAAAACAATTACAATTGAAATAATATTAATAAAAACAACGATGTTGGTTATCGTGATGATTATTATCGTTATAATGACAACGATTATAACAATACTTCCAGTAATAATCAGAATAATAATTATTTACAATAATAATTATCATAGTAGCTATAATAATTATGATAATTGAAGAATCATGATGATTAAAATGTAATGTAATAATAATCAAAATAATTTATTATTCGATGTTTTTTTTTCAAAATGGACTTTCACGGTATTTTCATGTATGAAATTTCAGATTTAATATCATATAAACAAAAAATATATGAAGTCACACATAGATAACAGGTGGCAAAATATACAAGTCACTTGCATTGCGTTTCAATGCACATAGATAATCTATCGATTGAATAATTATTCAAACATTTCGAGCAATAACAATATTCAATCAATTTGATCAACAAAACAAATAACCCATTAAAAATGAATTTTATCAAAAGAGGTAAAAGAACTCGGATTATTACTGTTCATTGTGACTCATTGTCACTATTCTTTGGCAATTTGCTCCGGTGCTCCGCGCGCGCATGTCCACCTTTTTTCCCCGCCTTTTTTCCCGTTTCGATTACACTATTTTTTTTTTCGGCAAATAAGTAATTATAACACGCAAAAAAATTAGGTTTATTTCTTAAAAAAAATTACAATATTTTTATTTATAATGTGTCAAATCTAATATTACAAGAGGAAAAAGACAACTCATTATTTATTTATTTTTACAAATTTACCTTAATTATCTACAATTAAAAAATCTACGACTCACTTCCCATTTCGATTACACTATAAAGTATGTGAAACTAATTATATGTTTTAATATTTATTGAATATTATCGCTTAAAAATATATATATATAGAGAAAAAATGGCCTACCATTTCTTGCAAAAAAAATTATATCGGTATTCTTGAATATATTTAATATAATAATATAATTAATAAATCTTATAAATATAACTTTGGCTTTGAATTTGAATTTCTATTTTATACTCTTTTTTTGTTCTTTTAATAAACGGTAACTTTTTTTTCACATTTTTTTTATTTTATAATAACCGTCGTGCTCAAGTCTTCTTTTTTTTAACCAGGTTTCTTTTTTTGTGTTTTTTTTAACCAGAGTATCCATAACAATAAGTTTCTAACAAATCATTTCACCTTCTTAGAAAATTTTCTAACAAATTTTATCAAAAGTTTTTTAGCAATAGCAATATTCAATCACTTTTTGGTTGAAAAAAATTTTTTTAACAGATTTTATCAATTATAATTTTACCAATTAAATATTAAAATAATAAATTACAACATTTATAAAATCATTTAATTTTCTACATAGATAAAAAAACCCAGCGGAGCGGGCGAATTCGCTCGTGGTTTCTATAATATAATAATTGAGGAGTGAGTGCCACGTATATTTCAAGGAAATGGTAAATTAGTCTTGAATGTCCCAAGTTTTTCCTTTTCCTTTTCTTCTTAAAACAAAATGTGAAGGTAACAAAAATATATAAAAAATAAAATGTCAGCATAAATAGAGTGACAAGAGTTGAAAATGAAACTTAGAAGCTTTGATTGGCTGAAAGGTCGACTACACTTTCTGCTAGTGCTACCGAAACGAACCTAGCCCATTGGGCTTTCATGGACGCTTGGCATCTCATCAATGGACAAGACTCATACAAGTAGGCCACGTCATTACCACGCACCACGTGTCAATCAGAATCTTGTTTTTTCTTTTTCTCCCTTTCTTTCCACTGCCTGCCACTCACTTTCTCCGTGGAGAGTCGCAGAGCTGTGGAGCGATGGTGTCAAGATCAAGCGACTCTGCCTCTAAACTCAGAGTTAGTTTCCTCTCTCTAGAACTCTAAGCTCAGGTCTTGATCCTTGTATAAGATGGATAGCTATTGATTGGCCTGGATTAACATAATTTCGATGATTCACTCTTATCGTATAGAAAAAATAATGAAAATAAGTTCTGATACATTTAATCTATTAAAGATTTTCAATCTGTTTTCTGTATGTCGTGTTTGGCTGCTGCTGTTGATTGATAATAAATTCGTGTTCATTGTTTAATTGATAACACCATGGAGCTATGCATAATCGCTGGCTTTTATGCTTATGATATTTCTCCATTGATTATAAATTCAATTTCTACCTTTTATTATTATTATTATTATTATTATTATAAACGTGTGTATCGGCAGAAATTAGATGGAGAACCTTCAAATAACGGTGTTGGAAACCTGACGTCCAAGATGAATCAGCTTAAAAGACAAATTCAAGCGGAAAGGGCTGTTTCGGTAAAAGTAAGTGTATTCAAGGGTCGCTAGTGCTCTGATCGTCGTCCGTTTGTTCATGAATTGGTCGATAATTATATACAAGAAAGCAATTCACGTTTGATTATTTTCTTTTTTGTATAGGATAAAGTTGAGAAAAACAGAAGGAAACTTGAAGCCGATATTTCTCAGCTAAGATTAGCAACTTCGAGAACATTTATGGGACAAAATGGAGTTTCTAAAATGATTTCTTTGAGAATTGGAACTCCTCTTTGTAAGTATGGTGGATTTGCTCAAGGATCGGGTGATAAAGATATTATCAATGGTCATGAAGTTGCAGCCTCTACGGGTACCAATCTTCCGTTAGTGGATAGGATACCTCCGTATACGACGTGGATATTTTTGGACAAGTATGTCAGATAGTACATGCTCATCTTTCACATGTTTTACCAGAAGCTAAATAAATAAGCAAACAAACATATGCTGTTGTATTTACCTGCTGGGTGCTCTATGAGGATATCAATAATTTATTTTTGATCCTGGAGAAATTTAACCTGTCATATGTTGGGAAGTTAATTCAAAACATTTGATGATTTGTGTTGGCTCCCACTTATTGTTGCATATATGAAGATTTTATTTTTGTGTTATATTTCAAGCATGCAATTATGCAGCACAGGAATCAAAGGATGGCTGAAGACCAGTCAGTGGTTGGCAGGAGACGCATATACTATGATCAACATGGCAGTGAAGCTCTGATTTGTAGTGACAGTGAAGAAGACATAGAACCAGAGGAAGAGAAACATGAATTTTGCAATGGTGAAGATCGCATTTTGTGGTAAGCTGATTGATTTTATTTTGGTACATATTTGTCATGCAATTTCCGATTAAAATTTAGCATGGCAAAATTGCATTCTTAATAATGAACCGTGTTGCTGTCTACCATATTTTTTTGTTAATCTAGCTACCTAAGCAAAAGCTACGCTGTTAATCTAATCAACTTTCACAAAAGAGAATATGTCCAAGATTTGATATTAAGATCAATATTAGAAACAACACAGATCAGTTTGAAAGCTGTAAGACTCTCGTTAGATTCGATTCTTATTGTTGTTCGTGGTCTTCTAGGATGTACTAATAGTAGTTATTAGTTATTCATACTCTAAAGTGCTTGTTTTATCAAAAAAATTGCTTTTGGTGCTTAAATCAGAAGAGCAGACATTAAAATATGCTGTCTATTTGGTCTTAATGACACCCCGGATTGTACATGACCGGTTATTTGCCACCAGTCCAAGTACTTCACACTGTGTCTGTCGAATTTGGCAGGATGGTCTCTCAGGAACATGGATTAGCTGAGGAAGTGCTGAATGTTGTTAGCCAGTTTATTGGAGTTGGCACTACAGAAATCCAGGTAGTACAAAGGAATTTATATTAACAGCTTTGAGTTTTGAACTGCTTTCATCATTAGTTGCTTCTATTAATATGTGTTTGTTGAAATGGTTTCCCATGACTTAATTTACTTACCAAGTTTGATATTGCAGGACCGATGTAGGACGCTCGAGAAAAAATATAATGGTGACCAAAGTGTCAAGGATACTGGTGATTCAGTATCTGAGAGGGGTATATCTATGGAAAAGAGCCTTAGCACTGCTTTAGATTCTTTTGATAACCTATTCTGTCGCCGTTGCTTGGTACTCATTTCTGGCCTTAATCATGAGATGAAGTTTTTCTGAATTGATCCTTGATACTTCAACCTTGATTTTTTCCATCTCGAACAGCTCTTTGATTGCCGCCTCCATGGCTGTTCACAAACGTTGATCAATCCTGTGAGTAGAAACCTCCATTATATATGAGTGCTCTGTGCGTGTATAAAGCATATTTTTTAATGTATGGTGTTCTTATATCTAATAGGAGGCTTTGCTTGGCAGAGTGAAAAGCAGTCATATTGGTCTGAATATGAAGATGACAGGAAACCTTGCAGCAATCAATGTAGTCTTTGGGTGTGTTCTTTTATCTGGGTGGAAATTCTCTTCAATTTTATTTGATTTATTTTAAACTTTCAGCATAAACAGTGAGATGCTTTTCTGGTTAACATGATCAGTTTTTACAAACTGGAACTTAAAATGTAAAGAACATTAGGCCAGATGAGGTCATATATGTACCAAAAATCACTGTATAACTACAGATAACAGGCAACAGGAGAGGTGAACTTTCCGTGGTATATGATCCTATGCGCTCCTAATTTTTTAATTTTTTCCCCTTCATTATGAGACTGTTATTTACATATGTGAAGCTGGTAACTAATTGTGCTGTCTGTACTGCTCACATAAGTCACTCAAAGTTACTCTGTTACTCCAAATTTTTTAAGTAATTATTATTCTTAGAATGTGTGTGCATTTTTTTGTTCATGTGGACATTCTCTTATTTACTACTGCCATTACATGTATTCATTCACTCCCCAGGGACTTGCCAGATCATATGGTTACCAATGACCTCTAATGTATCTTTTCTGTTGCATATGCTGTTATGATTTTTCATCCGGATTTACATTCTGCATGGAAAATTGTGAGTCTGATATTAATGTAAATGCCTTTCAGCTAAGAGTTGTCAAAGACTTTCCAGGAGGTTCTGTTAATAGGACAAAAACTGCAACTTCAGCAGAGGAAAAAAAGACTGCAGCAGCCTCAGATGCTGAAGGGCCAAGAGGTGCAGACTTCATAGATGAAAAAAGTATCATGGAGAAAGAGATGAGTGTTATTTCAGAAGCTTTTTGTAACTTGGAACCTGCTTCTGGAGCTTTGAATTTGGATATGTCTGCCATGGTGATACATAACCAAGAATACATTCGAAAGCGCAAAGCGCCACAGCATAAAGATTTAGCACCAGATGAGTCATCACAGGTTCCTGATGATATGCAGGATTGTAGAAAGAAACAGAAAAGATTATTGCATTTGGATGTAGTAAATGAAGCTGCTGAAGGTGTATTTCCCAATCAGATTTCCACTGCTAAAAAAGCAAGTGATAAAATCGAACCTCGGATGCCCATAAAAAAGACGACCAATGATTCCCTTGAAAGTTTTTGTTCTGGTTCTGAGGAGAACGTTGGGCATGGAGCAAAGGATGTATTTGGAGTGCCTAGACCAAAACAGTCATCCTCAGTAAACAGAGCTGTGGAAGGGGTTTTAAGAAAATCCGAGTGGAAACCCATTGAGAAAGAATTGTATCTGAAGGGAGTGGAGATATTTGGGAAAAACAGGTTTGGCGTTTACCTATATAAATAACATTTCACACTTTCATGCAGATACCAATACATGTTTTGAGATACCCTTATCATTGGCAGGTGTCAAATGTTTGTTTGAAAATTGTTAGATATGCAGGACTGCAAGCTTGCAATCCATGTTCAGTTATTAGGAATCTGGATGTACTCTATAAATTCCTGTCATTAATCAAGTGTTACATAATTTAATTATGTTGGTTTCAAAAGAACAGAAATTTTCACCCCTCTTCTAATTAACTTATTGGTTTTGATAAATTCAGATGTAACTTCACTTATATTTTGTGCCGAACAAAACTTTTATGTCTTTATTTTCACGATGTGCTCAAAGTATGATTTGTTCTTTGCAGTTGTCTTATTGCAAGGAACTTGCTTTCAGGCTTAAAGACTTGTATAGAGGTGTCCAATTACATGCGTGAAAGTGGAGCTATGATGCCTCATAGATCTGTTGCCCCAAGATCATTTCTAGAAGACAGTGGGAAGAGTGATACAGATTATGTGGTATGCATTATGATTTATGATATTTCAGGAAGGATTATACTGCCAAATTCTTAAGTTTGCTTTATAAAGGACACCATCTGCCTCAACTTATCTCAAGTTTGCTGTCTTTCTAGGTGATTGTACTCCATAGATTTGGCATATAGACTTGCCAGTGATTTTTCAGGAAAAGATAGCTACCCTTGAAAAAATTAGGGTGGAAGAGAAGCATATTTGTATATTTGTGAGGATTCTAATATTGATTTCTAACTTTATTCAGCAGTTGCATTTAAATATGTTGTTGTCTTTTACTGCTGCTCTCCCTCCCTCCTTTCTTTCCGATACTGTAGGGGTCTACCATGATCCACCTTTTCATCCCACAAGTTGTTTCTACATTATAAAGCCATCTCTTCCATACCTTTTATTTTCTGTAGGAGCAAGATATGCCAACAAGATCCCGTTTGCTTCGAAGGAGGGGAAGGGCACGGAAACTTAAATATTCTTGGAAGTCTGCTGGTCACCCATCATTTTGGAAAAGAATTGCTGATGGAAAAAATCAGTCATGTAAGCAGTATACACCTTGTGGATGCCAGTCAATGTGTGGAAAGCAGTGCTCATGTCTGCATAACGGAACTTGCTGTGAGAAATATTGCGGGTATGTTGATGTATCTTTCTGTAAGGTGACTACTGATTACTGAAGTTCATGAAACATATATAAAATGTAGAAAAAAGGCTCTTGTGCAATTGTACTGTACAGCATCTTTATGAGTAGTATTTGAATCAGGACCAAGCTTTTTATCACTCATCTTTAAATTCTTCAGGTGCTCAAAAAGTTGCAAAAATCGCTTCAGAGGATGCCACTGTGCAAAGAGCCAATGCAGAAGTCGACAGTGCCCGTGCTTTGCTGCTGGACGTGAATGTGACCCAGATGTTTGTAGGAATTGCTGGGTTAGGTAAAGTATTTTATTTTCTTATACTTGATAATCATTGTATTTTATGCAAAGAATCGTACCTTTATTGCAGTTCCATTCTTATATGAGTGTTTCTGTAAGCACTATGGCGTTGCATTGTCAAGTTCACCATACCTGCACATCACCTCTTGGAATTAACTCAATCTCTGTATACTCCAGTGACAGTTTGTGCTTGCTCACCATACTACAAGACCTTAAAATCCATTAGGGGTGGCAGATTGAAGTACATTCTCCAGAACAAAGTTGGATGAAATGCTTTTCTTTCTCCCCCTGTTTGTTTTTTTACTTGACCATCACATGCCTATCAATTATAGGAACATTTACACGTGGTCTAAGCAGCTGGTATTAAACTAATTGAATCACAACTGAATATTAGTTGTCTCGGAAATTGATCTCATTTTATCTAGTTGTGGGAAATTGGAATTTTTGGACTTGGTTTTTTCTATCCCAAACCGGAGCCAGGCAGATAAACATTTGATCTTTGCATCAGTCCAGTTCCATAATTCAAAGGCTCCAGTATTGGAGCAATCTGGTGACTAAAAGAATACTAGTGATAGTTCCAGGATATTCATATATAAAAAAAAAAAAAAAAGAAGAAGAGAGAGAAAAGTAAAGCATGAAGTTGTTTGATTGATTTATTCAGTTGTGGGAACCCGTCTGTTCTGAATTTGAGTGTACTCTCTTTCAGTTCCATGAATCTGATTAACTGAACTATTAAATCCATATTTCTTCTTTGATATCTGATTTGAGTTACTAAATTATGGAATTTATTGATGGCCAAGATTACTGAATTTTTCAATCTCTTTGACCTTCACTTTCTTTCATTCTTCTGCATTTTGTGAAACATGTTTGTTTTTATGCAGTTGCGGAGATGGTTCATCAGGAGAGCCTCCGAAACAAGGAGATGGACAATGTGGAAACATGAGGCTTCTTTTAAGGCAGCAGCAGAGAGTGAGTGATTCATAAAAACTAACTGTTATCATACTCTAATATTATTACAGATACATTCTGAAAGATTTTTTTTGTTTTCCCACTCTAAATATATAATATCATTCTTCAGATCCTCTTGGCAAAGTCTGATGTTGCTGGATGGGGAGCCTTTTTAAAGGTATTACTTGCCGCCTGCTTCTGCTGTCATGCTCCAAAACTCGTGACTTGTTCTGTGCAATGAATTTGTTGATGTGATTTCAGAACTCTGTCAACAAAAATGATTATCTTGGAGAATATACTGGTGAATTGATCTCTCATCGAGAAGCAGATAAGCGTGGGAAAATCTATGATCGTGCTAATTCATCATTCCTTTTTGACTTGAATGATCAGGCAAGTGATAGTTACTGATCACAAAGTATATAATCCCTTGTGTAAGAACATAAAAATAATGCTATCCTCTGAGACCAAATTCACCTCATGTTCAAATGGCTGCTCTTTCGACAATTGAGCAGTAGCGTCATAATATCTGATATGGAGAACTGAATTGATTTACAGTTTCAGAAGTTCAATGCAATTTGCAGGATCTATTTTCTCACAGCGATCTTCCTTGATTAATGTTGCATTCTATCCTCTTCAAAGTGATTTACCGAGTCTGTTTTTGTGGCCATCTTCCTCACACGGTTTAATGTGGCCTGCTTCTTTTTTTCTTTTCCAGTTTGTCCTTGATGCTTACCGAAAGGGCGATAAGCTGAAATTTGCAAACCATTCATCAAATCCTAATTGCTATGCTAAGGTATTCAAGTTTCAGTGACTACCATGCTAATTTTTCATTATTCAACACGGACTGGGATAATATTTTGGGCTATTCAGGTAATGCTGGTTGCAGGAGATCATCGAGTGGGCATCTTTGCAAAGGAGCATATAGAAGCTTGCGAGGAGCTGTTCTATGATTATCGTTACGGACCAGACCAGGCACCTGCGTGGGCTCGAAAACCCGAGGGTTCCAAAAGAGATGATTCCACAATCTCCCAAGGTAGAGCAAAGAAACACCAATCCCATTGATGGATTATTGGCATGGCTTGATATTATGGAGCATGTTTGCGTAACTCTTAAGGGTATTTGAACAGTCTCTTACTCAAAGAATGAACATTAGTTGCCTTTACCAAGTTATGCCATCATTTATTTGTACAAAGATGCACTTGGAGTGCGAGTCCTGTGAATTTGACTGCTTCAATAAGACAGGAGGATAGCAATAAGATCAAACATTATTATTGACTTTGAGTTTGAAACTGATCTTGCAGTTCCCTGCAGAAGGCAACAGTATCCGATTAAATATGCTGTTGTTTCATGTAAAATTGTTATTACCATTACTAACAAGGCATTTTTCTTTGAGGTAACATTTTTAGCTGGGGTGGGTTTGCATATGATGATGATTATGAGGTTTTTCACACCGTGTTTCAAAAATATTTTAGAAAAAAAATTAAAAAATTAATTTTTAGTTTTTACTTTAAATTAATTCTTTTGAGTGTTTTTAGATTATTTTCATATGTCGATATCAAAAATAATTTTTTTTTAAAAAAAAATATATCATTTTGATATATTTCTGAATGAAAAATATTTTAAAAAATAAATTCCACTATATTCCTGACAGCTGATTGGAAAACCAGGTGTTTCAGAATCTGCAAGGATCTGGCTCAGAGTGATGAATTTCTTTCAGCTTTCATTGAACTGAATCCAAAGTAAAACACCTCTCCCACCAAAAAAATTAAAAAAAAAAAAAAGCACTTGTGTTTCTGAGACACCACATGCCTGCCTGCCTGCCTACAAGACTGCGAGGAATGAAAAGAATGTACAAGTTAAAAAGTATAAATCACTTCTACTGAAACGTATCCCCTTGTTTAGAGCCAATTTTAGATAGCAGGTGAAAATACAGAACCTCGTTCCACGTATCTGGAACACCTGGAAGACACCAATGGCTGCAGTCTTGAACGCTTGATGCATAGCGCTTGCCAGGTCTTTTCCCGTATATAGATGGATGACCATCTGGCCTAAATCCCGAGAAACTAGTTATGTTCAAGAAAGTTACAGGAGTCTTCATGAGCTTGATAGTCTCTTCAACAATGGAGTTCTTCTCGGAATAGCCCGAACTTGAAGTTTCATTAAGGGGCTGAGTAGCATCCCTACACTGCCCACCTGAATTCCACTGTCCGCCCCTGTGTAATGCATCACAAGCCACTCAACAATTTGATACGTCGAGGTCAAGGCATTGAACATGACAGCACCAAGAGGGTGTTTGGGGGTGTTTTAAAATGTATTTTTGAAAAAAATAGAAAATTTTTTATTTTTATTTCACTTTAAAATAAAAAATTTCAGTATTTTTATATCATTTTTATGTGTTAATGTCAAAAATTATTTTTAAAAAATAAAAAAAATATCATTTTGATGTATTTTTGAACGAAAAGCACTTTAAAAAACAACCACAACCACGCTCTCAAACAAACCTGAAATGAGAAGGTGCCGAACTTCGAAAGAAAACTTCAGTCTTTCTCGGATTAATGTGCCTGTCAGCCCATGATGCCCAGGTCGTTAAAGCTCTTCTGAAAGCTATAGAAACATCAAGCTGGGGATGAACTTGGTTGCCTTCCTGGTAATAGTTGATCCTGTTACAAGGTCAGCTGAAGTTACAAACGACCTAAAATATAGACACGAGGAAGCAAAGATATTCAGACTATTGATGGTCTTTCCAAAGTTGTATAGATGGTAATAACGTTGTGAGTTTGCCACAATCAATGAATGTATTCCATGCTTTCTTAATGAAACAAGATCTTAATAAAACTTCTTGAAGTAGTAGTAGTTTTTTAATTGAAAACTGAAATTGTAAAATAAGAATTCCCGTAAAAACTACGCAGTGGACTAGGTTGTGGAGCCGAATAGGTCAAGAATACTGACCCAGCTTTTGTTTTGAAATGAGACCACCAATGTGCAGTGTTAAAAATCAAAATGTCAGCTCCTCTCCATCTTGATGAACCACGATCAATGGCATCAATTCGTAATGTCTGCACTCTCCTGGACCCTACTCTTGCTTTACTCTCATGAACCAAGAAATGTGACACATAGTATTCAACTGTACACTTATAGTCCTGCAAAACCAACCTCAAAAATCAGCAACAAGTCCAACAGAATAGATTGTGAGTGTCCAAATTTTGATCTTACCACAAATTTGAAGCAATAGTTCCCTTTTTCCTTGGTGATTCTCCTTCCATGGGTTTCATACACCTTCTTAGGATCTTTCACAGCTCCCATTAGCATACACAGCATGGATTCCCATTGATTCCTGTTAATTGAATCGCCAACAAAAACTACCCGCTTCCCTCTCATCAAATCCAGCATTTTTGTAGCATTGAATCTGTGGAATGAAGCAACACCCCGTTTCAAAACGAAAAGAATTCTGTCTATTCCACCACTGTACTTTCAATTAAATCGAAAAAAACCCTACTTTTTCAAAATAAAAGGAGAGAAAGACTGTTTGATGTAAATTGGTGTACCTTGAAATGTTGCAGTCTTGAGGTTGCCATCTCCATTTCATGTAATCTTTATCCAATCTCCCATTGCCAACACAATCAAAGCCTTCATCTATGAAAGGACATGAGCTATTCGTGTAGAGGGGATAGTTCTCATCATAGACCCACCTCCCTTTTGTAACATCACATTCTCTCATGCTCTTTTCTTTATTTCTTTCATTCCTTGAAGTCTCAATATTCGCCACTGAAGTTGGCCCTTTTTTCTTCTTTCGAATCCCCTCCTTGTTTGGAGCTTCATTTTTTTTCTGTGAAGTAGCTCCTCTAGTCTCTTCTGCAACATTCTCACTACCCTGAACTTCAATTCTCTGCGTTGAAATGGGTCTACTCTTCTTCTCTTCAGCACTTGCAGTTTCTGGTACCCGTGCTCTCTCTTGCACCGTGCTAAAATTACCATTTACACCATCTCTGTCTTTCTCAGTAGTTTCAGATTCGTTGTCCTTTCTTTTAATTAATGAAATGTTAGCAAACCCAGAAATATTTTCAGGTTCTCTAAAATGGGTATCTACAAAAACTGAACTTTTCAAGGCAGTTGAAGAGGAATTTATAGTCAAGTCATTGAAGGTCTGTACACTAAGTGGTTTCAAACTCGCTACAAGGGAGGTTTTGTTGAGCTCAAAGATTGTTTTTTGGAGAATTGAAGGGGTAGATTTGGACACCCAGATGGTAAAAAATACGAGAAAGAACAAAGAAGAGATTGCGAAAGAAAATACCATGGATCTAGTGGATTTGAAGGAGAAACTTCTCTGCCTGTCCATTTCTGAAAAGTAGTCTCTCTATTGTGAGTTAGAAATAAAAAGTCTACTTCAAAAATGTTTCAAAAGTTTTTTTGTTGAAGATTGGTTTTTTGAATGGAAGGGAGTGAAGGGAAGAAGGGGGGGGCATTGACAGAGACGATTGCCACCAACTGTCTTGTGGGGGGAATCTCTATTTCTTCAGTAATAGGAAAGTGTGGATAGAATATTTACGCGAAAAAAAAAAAAAAAACTGTTAATTTGAATTAGAAAACTTGAACTCTCTTATTCATTTTCTTTTAAAATCCAAAAGGTCTAGAAATAAAAATAAAAAAACAGTGGCTAATCCACCCGTAAACTAATTCTTGGTGTTTCTGGTGTTTACGAATCTCAATCATCATGCTCGGTAAACAGACTAGCCTTTAAACTTTCATCAAGAAAAGAAAAACTAAGGCCTCATGTTTGATATCGAAATTCCTCCCTAATTTATTTCCCTTTTCCTGTTCTTTTAGGAGAACAACTGAATTAATAAACCAGAATATTTTATTTTACACAAGCTCTTAAACAACTTCACTGGATCAGTTGCCTTTGCTTGATTTGCAAGAGATGCATGCGACGACAGAAGTAGAACCTTTGTCGGGAGTGGATTAGTCATCTAACAAAAGCTATTTTTGAGCATCTGCTAGTAGAAAGCAAACAAAAAAATTTAGCTTTTGTTTTTTATGTTCTATGGTATCAAGAAAAGAATTATATTTAAGAACAATTATTTTTTTAGCATTTTATTCAGCTCCATTGCTGGAGATGCCCTAACAAGACACCATCTGTAACCAGAAAAATGCATGGACGACGGTGGGGAGTCACGTTATGGGAATAATCAAAATAATTGTCATCTTTTTTCATCATAAACAATGCTGTCGCATTCTAATGATCTGTATCTGTGATGTTGACTAACGACTTTCTCTGTAGTTTAATCGGAGGGACCAGCAAACATCTTGGATACAAAACACGTTTTCGAGATTGATTGGCTGACAATGAAGAGAATGGATCGAACCATCTTATTTAAAAATTTAAGTTTTTAAGTGAGATTTCAAAATATGATTTATATTATTCTTTAACACATCCTCTTAAGTGAAAGCTCTTTGGGCTTGAAACTAGCGCAGGCCTACATCACCTTGGGCTTGGTTTTTATCAAATAGAATGGGGATGGTCTGATTCGAACTCGTGATCGCTGGGTCAACAAGACTTTGATACCATGTTAAAGAATCATCTCACCTAAAAGTTTAAGTTTTTAAGTAAAGTCGCAGAATATAATTTACATACCCTTGACGCCAAAAATATCCTGACAGATGGTTCGGATCATAGCTCAGCAAGCCCTAAACTAATCTCGACCGGGCTAGGTTTAAGAAAAAGAGTTCCCAGACCTATATCAAAATTCTCAGACATGTAGAATATTGGCATCTTCCAGACAAGAACTCTCTACTTGGATCATAGCTCCTGCTTTAGCGGGATAGAAATGTGACAATACAGTGAGTCGCCTCTTCCTGCGATCCTTTTTCCCCGTTCATCATGAACAGCCCATCACCATGACAAGAATTTCTATGTTTGACTTTGGGGACTGGGTCCTTTTTAATCGATCTAACTCAGCTTGGTAGGTGAAAGTTGGGAATTTTTCCCATTGGCCGATAGTTTTTTTTTTTAAATTAGCATGATTAAAAAAATATGTTCTAACATAGCAACAGAAGTCGTCGCAAATATAATACATTATACAATTAACTTGGCCTGCCTGATTGCAGTACATGGTGCACTCGTGAATACTCTTGTAATACATATATAAGTTTTTATTTAGATTCAAGGGAACTTCACTTTCTTTGGTATTTTTTATGAACTCAAGTTAAATAAGTAAAATCTCGGTTATCTCAAAATCTTATAAGGTGAGCATGACACAAACTCGGGATCTATAATGCAGATCTCAAATGTTTTATCACTACATTACTTCCTTAAACACATAATACATATATGTGTTCATGGACTATATACACAACTTCTATTACTATACCATATTGGAAAAATATATTTTTTAATTCTACTAATTTATAAGATATTTTATTGGCACTGCCGGGAAAACTTATAATGCATGTTTGATATTATGTTTCAAAAATGTTTTAAAATTATTTTTAATTTTTATTTAAAAATAAATTTTTATTTTTGTAGATATTTTAATGTATTGATATTAAAAATATTTTTTAACAAAAAAATTATTATTTTAATATATTTATAAATAAAATATATTTTAAAAAACAACTTAAACCATGAAATTAACAATAAATGTTTTATCTTACACCATCTTCGTATGTTTTTCCTTCACAGTAAAAAAAAACCCAAGTGTCAATTACGATTTGAAAATATTTTTTTTGCATCTAGTAGAGTAATTAAATCATGACGTGCTCCACCAGAAATTTGTCACTGTAGTTTGAATTCTATCATATAATAATGTAACTTCATATGATGAACCTTGTTAAGAGAAACTACATTTCATTACATTAAATTAGTAATAAATTAAAATATAATAGACATTTACTGTCCATTAAGACTTGCATATTTTACTATTTATTGCACTGTTTATTGTAAATGAAATAAACATTTTTTCACTTTAATCCTTTTTAGTTTCCAACATTTACAATCCAATCATTTTTTTTTCTTATTTCAATTCCTATATGTTATGAGAATAGAGAAAGTAGCCGGGGAAAAATAGTTTACAACATTTACAATTCAATCCTGAAACTTGGTCCCTACAGTCTCAACATCAATCTTAAACTTTTTATAACATTTTATTCGTAAATGAGATATTGTGAGAGGAGAGAAATAAGATCAAAAAAGATTAAATAGAGTTTTTGATCATTCACATTCCAATTGAGGAAAAAAATCAATCTTGTTGTCTCTAGGTTTATTTTTTTATGAAGGGATCTCAATGAATGATGCTTGGATCTCTAATTAAGTTAGAAAAAGAAATATATAGATCAGGGTCCAAAAAGTCATGTTTGAATTTACGTTTTTAGACTAATAAAACTATGTTTTGGACAAGGAAATGAGGCCCTTGGAGTTCCAAGGAAGTTTTGTGAGTATTTAAATATAAAAAATACTTTTACCTAACACAACTATAGACATAGTTTTTTGAAGAAATAAAATAATATTATTCTTGTCAAAGATGCATTGTTCTTCTACTTTGATATGAAAAATAATCTTGCATTCATATTACCTATAATATAATTGTTCATCTAGACACAGTTCAATGTGGATTGCGACAATAAAATTATCATTTTATCTCGCGACCGTTAAATTTACCCCCTCGGACCAGGTCATTTTAGACATTTCCAGGGGACATGGATGGTATTTCTGAATTCCTTACACAATAAAACTAATATTTTATCTTTGGGTGCGGAGAAAAGGACAGAGGACAAATGAGGGTGTTTTTGTTTTTTCCCATATTCCTGCACAGTAAAAATACTAAAATAGCCCTCAAAACGACAAAAAAGAGAAGCAGGTACTTTCCCCTCTATTTTTTTTGTGACTATCGCTGGGTCCAGGGGTGTATATGTGATTGACTATTTTTTTATTATTTCTTTTTTGAAACATTACAGGCGTGTCATATGAACGGGCCCGCAGTGTTTCAAACGAACGCGTCATTCGGGTGGCACGTTCGGCGTCTTCCGACGGTGTAAATAGGTCGTCCACCGTGTCACCTGGTGCGTCAACATGTCCTTTACTTCCCGGTGTTGCGCGTGTCCGATTTCGATGACCAGTGAATCGTCGGTGGATAATTTTTTGTTGTTTCTCCATTGAGTCCGATGAAATGGTAATGGAGAATCGGGCATTTCGACCTATTTAGATTAGTTATATGCATAAAGTCTTGAAAGGTCATTATTTGTATTGGTGGGGCTATAAGAATTGCATTGATACAATCTAAGTTCTCACACCACATCAAGGAAAATGTCTCAATATCCAAATTTATATTCATGTGTATCAAATAAATTACTTTTTATATATAATTTTGTGATTAATTGTTTTAGGGACAAGTAATGAGGATTCTTGTATTAATAGTTCTTATCATTTGCTTGTCAAGATCCTTGAATAATTGTCAGATGATTCATTTATCTTGGGTTGACTTTACAAATAATAAGAATTATTATTACAGAACAAAACTATGAGAAAAATTATAACAAATATTTTTCAAATAAATTCAAATATAGTGATTAAATCATAAATCAAGGAATTTTGTCTTCCATATACCAACATCAATGAACAATGATCGAATAGTTCATTTATCTTGGGTTGACTTTATTGACACTAATATTATATATGCAATACATCAACATTCATCATAAATGGACAACCAAAACATACCAAGCTTACACTAAAATATTATAATCCAAAGTCCTAAAAATTTAAATTTCTCAATAATTAACAATACACCAAATCATTAAAAAAATGAAATCTCATTTAGTTTTAAGATTGACCTTCAAAAGCTACGGGAATCAACAAAAAGCTAGTGGGAGCATGTTGAAAAGTGGTGGCATGTGAGAGACACGTGTCGGTTCCTTAAGAAGGCTATTGACTTGTGGAACCATGTTTCGATAAGAGTTGGTGTGTGACACCAATTAGATAAGGTGTCTCTCCTCTTCCTCTTTCTTTTTATACTTTTTTTTTTATTTTTAGATTTTAGAAAACTCCATTTTCTTAAAAATAAATGTATTTTGTGAACCCAGATGAACGAGTAAAATCTCAGTTATCTCGGACTTTTATAAAAAATACATGCCCTAACTCAAACTGAAATATTCTATATAAATCTCAAGTTCTTTATCATCACGTTATACTTGTAATAAAAAACACTAATGCTTATAAAAAAGATCAGGTTCAAGGGATGATCAACTTCTTTTTCTTTGTTAGTTTTCTTTATCTTTCCACAGGTGATTGCTACTCTCGGTGGCTCTATTAAGATGGCATACGAATAAGGTTTTTTTTTTTTTTTTTTTGTAGGGAAATGGGAGGGTAAAAAAGGTGATCTATCAAAAGAGGGGCATCATCATGGTGGTTGGTTCAATTAAATAGGGGAAAAAGGCTCGGACCATGAGAAAGAAAAGGTTCAATTGATAAATAAGTTAAATTCACGTGTTTCTAAGATTCAATTCATTTTGTTATTTTCAAGATTTTTTTTTAAAAAAAAAGGCTAGATGGTTATTTTGGTGAAATTAGTTTTAATATTAAATTTCTTGTCTTTAGAGTTTTAAATTTCATTTGAAATTCAATTCTTTAACACTTAAAGGTTCCAAACATAAGATTTCATTAAAACCTCCGAATTGTTAAATCCAGTGGGTTCCAAACATGTTATAAAAAAAAAATTCCTTACCCTTTTCTTTTTGTCTATATATGTGTTAGATTTTGTATTTTGTCCAGGGTCTCTCCTATTTATGTTGTCTAGCTCTTTTCAAAACTAGAAAAATGACATTAAAACTTTATGTTATTTCCTTCTTGAACTAGGATTCTTCTGCAATTGTTTTAATCTTGCTTAATTCTTAGTTTTATTTATTTTCTTTCCTCATTTGCATGATCTATTATTATGTTTTTAGTCTTCTGACCCTGCAAAGATTATGTTATTTTCTGGAAGAAAAAAAAAACATTTTATTAATTAACATTAAAAAAATAGTTTTATCGATATTTCGATCACTGTACAGTCCAGTTCATAAAAAATTAATTGTAAAGCCCAGTAATGGCCCAATTAGGCTTCCCAAATGGGCCCAAGGTTTACTCCCAATCAAATTTCCAGGTTTCGAACATAATTAGCCTGTCATACAAACGCCCTCAGTGTCAGAGAAGATTCACAAACATAATCAGGCTCTCTCGTTTCTGTGGAACCTCCGTAATCAGCTTCTCAGCGCTGTTCATTTAAGTTCAGGTCAGCAAACCCTAGCCTTTCTCGCTCTCGATTGATCTATATCTATCTTGGGACGGACTCTTCCTCTCTGTTAGTTACTGTATCATTTAATTTAAATAGGGTTCCATCTATCTTTTTCTTCTTTTTTTCAATTTCACGCGATCTCTTCTTGTTGTGTGCAAGTTGAAATTTGTCAGTCCACTCGTGTCAAGTTTTGAGATGACATGAAAATGGGGCGGGGCGGTGAACTTACAACAAATTGAAGATTTTCTTTGCAACTTATACAAGATCGTGTCAATGGCGATCTCTGATACTAACCCGATTGATGATGATGATGATGATGATGATGATGATGATGGGTTAAATGAAAAATGAATGATCGGATTATGAATTGTTTAAAATTGTATTTTGGTTTACAGGTTGCATAACTTATTTTTGCTTTGCCTTTTTCTGATCCTCTCTCTCTTTTTCCTTGTAATTTTATTCCTAAAAGGACAGAGTTCGTTTATTGTCTTGGTAGTGAGTAGTCAGCCAATTATACTTATTCTCTTGCGAAGGGTAATGGAGCCGTTTTAGTATATGTATAGATATAACCATTTAGGGATTTTCATTTTCTTGCCTATTGCAGTTCTACATGTTTATATTTCTTCCTGAATTCTTGTGGGTGCTCAAAATAAAGAAAATGTTGCTTGCAGGTTACCAGGAAAGTGAAATGGCTGGCGGAAGGGTTGCTCATGTGACCTTAAAAGGACCAAGTGTTGTAAGGGAGATTTGTATTGGGATTGCACTTGGGTTGGCTGCAGGTAGTCTTTGGAAAATGCATCACTGGAACGAGCAGAGGAAAGTGAGATCATTTTATGACTTGCTGGAAAAAGGTGAGATCAGTGTTGTTGTGGAAGAATAAATCATGTCATATGCCTCTGGCATGGTGTTATGGACAGCGTCAGAGTATATTCTGTTGTCTTTCTTTCTTGTTCCAAGTGTCTGAATCTTAAGTCCTTCTGACTTTGAAGAATAAATTTTTTGTCTAAGATGTGCAGCACACATTTGTTTGACGTAAATGTATGAAGTTATTTGTCTTTCACTCTGTCGTTGTGATGCTCTTATGGTTTTGTTACTTGAGATATGAGTTTTTTGTTTTTTTGGCTGTGCTTTTTGTGCACATCTAGTGCTTCATTGCATTTCTGAAGCCTGATGGGCAGTTTTTCCTTTCCTTTCCTTTTCCTTTCATTTATTTTTTGATGGAATGTTAATGTCTTTCAATCTGTCGTTGTGTTACTTTAGATACTAGTTTTTCTTTTTGGTGGTGCTATTTGTGCACCAGCTAGTTCATGAAACAGAAATGCAATGAGCTTGATGAGTTTGATGGGCAGGTTTTTCCTTTTCCTTGCGTTTCTTTTTTGCTGGATTGTTATGGGGTCTTGGGTCTATGGCCCCTAGTAAAAATGTTTGGGAAAGGTACCTAAATGCTTTAGATCTATTAAATTATAGTAGAGGAATTATTGACAGTTGGAACAAAAACACTACTGGTTAAGCGTTGAAGATGGCATCGAATTCTTTTGTTTTCATATTTAAAAATCAGTCTGAACATAGCTTTGCTTTCTTCTCTGCTCTCCCTGGAAGTTTAAAAGTTGCTCTAATTTCTTGCTTGCCATATGATATGAGACATGGTGCTCAATAGGGGTCAGGATTGTGGGACTGGTTTTTTGGATTTGGACCCGCTACTTGTTTATCGTTTGCCCAATTGAATGGAGAGGGTGATGTTTGCTGTTGCTAATTTTGTGTGCATGGAATTCAACAAGTTCAATCTCGTTGGATCGTTTCGCGTTCCTTTTGTTTTCCCCGATGAGGAATGGCTGGTTAGAGGATAAATCAATTTCAAGTTGAGCAAATCTGTTCCAAATCAATGGTTATATGACACCCTCTTTCATTCATTCACCGTGAATTCTTTATCTAACTTGAAACCACCATATCATTCATAATTAATTGGGTTTTTGTATCTTTATTTATTCAATTTCTATCCTTATCATGAATTTTAAAAGAAGCTCCATTGATGGCACAACAAGCATCACAACCAAGTGCCAAGCCCATCATTCATGGTGAGGTATTTACAACTCCGCTCATTACAAGGTACTCATGACAACACTCTCTACAACGTAAGTTACCATAAACCAGATCTATAAGCATCTCGGATCACTAGGTAAGTTCATTCATGAGCAACAACATAACACAAGACTCCCAACACAAAACAGAGCAGACGCTCATGTTCTTGCTCACCTATCACATTTATTATCTCTTGGATTACTTACTTTCATGCTTAACATACTCCTTACTTTCTACATTTACTAACTTAAAACATTATATGTTCTTCTATCATGCTAGGAGACTTGTTTTGCAAGAAAGTTCATGAAAAATCGCCTCATAAACCTACTATACTAGTGGTTAAGTCTTACAAGATCATAGTTGTTAAAAACCCAATCTAATCCTGAAATTTTCATGAATTCATCAACTTCTAACAATTAAACCCATCATTAGACAGGAGTACAAGGCTACAATCTGAATCGTATACCATGCCTGGGAATACAAAATGAGTTTGTTATTAGCAAAGGGAATTGTTTATGCCCGGATAAGCATTCAGCGCTGATGATAAGGTAAGTAATTATTGAGGCCAGGAATTTTCCACCTCTAAAGATTCTATCGGAGGCGGAATTGGAATCATTCCAAGTTTCAACATCTGAGGTGTGGATAAATTTATTAACTCCCTGAGATATATTCTGCCCGACTCCGAATTGATCTTTATATTCTATCCGACGTCCCTCGGCATTAATTTTTACATGGAAATCACGTTTTTTCTCCCTCTTTTTATATTTGGATACATTGAACTCGTGACAGATAAAGGTCTGCCATGGCTGATATTCTGTAGGTGGGTTAGGAACTTTTAAGCTACAAAGAGCTATAAATATCAATAAACCCTCACCCAACTTTTCCATCAGTAAACCCTGATCTTTGACGATAACAAAAATCATGGATGTAATAAATTATTTTAAGAATGTTGATCATTACTTTAATTTATATATTCAATTTTGTATTTTATCAACAATTACTATAAGTCGAAGTTTGATTTGTATTTATATATGTAAATATGTACTAGCCATGTGTATATGTAATAACAAGATCATTAAAGTAATCATCTATTAGATAGCTTAGTGATAAAAGTTTGAGACTAAAGAGTTTGTTTTTCCTGTGATCTCAGACTTGAACTCTGTAGTTGTTAATATAATGATCACTGGAGATTTACATGGTCACTCATTTTAGGGTCTATGGGATTAGTCAAGGTACGTACAAGTTGACCTGAACACCTATATTAATCAATAAAACAAGATCATTAAAGTCATTAAAATTTCATTTATGTGTCGTTGCCTTTATATTATATATTTTTACGATGTTGAGTCCAAACTATTAAATTTAAATGAAATATTATGATTTTAATGCATGACAATAATTACATAAATGCAACTATTATTTCTTTTTTTTCCCACCTAATCTAAGTTGATCATGACCCTGTAAGAACACCATAGATTAAAAATCTTGTTTAACAGTTATTTTAACCATTGTTGTTAATTTCATTTTGTTTCGGTTGAAACATTTTGTACCAGTTAAAAAAACGAGATTAAACGACATAGTTTTTATCTCGTTTAAAATTTCATCCTGTTCCCAAAATTCTGTCCAAATTTCAACCGGAATGTTCCGGTTTCATTCTGCCAGTTCTGTTTCGGTCAAATAGTATTTTTTTTTAAATAATGAATAACTTTACAATATCAATCATATCTCTTAATCTGACCGTTAAATTGAGATGAAATTTTACGAGGAGTCTCTTGATATATTTATATATATTATATTAAAATTTCAGAGTAATCATAGAATGTAATATTATATATGTTCAGAATTTTGTTTAAAAAATCATTTTATTGTATCCTTTTTTAGATTAAATTGCACAATTCAAAATAATTTTATTTTTAGATTTATACTAATTTTTTTTATTATATATATATATATATATATATATAAACAATACAACCTGAAACAATACACCAAAACATTTTCAAACTGAAACATTCAATTCCAAATAAAAAACAAAGCAATAAAAACAAAATCGATAGCCTTATTTTAACAAGCAACAACTTACTACCTCCGTAGAGAATTTCTGCATGCAGTAAAGGGTAGGACTGGGATTTTTCCTTAAAATATCTCGAACCCCAGTCTAACGTGGAAGCATGCCATTGGTTGGCACCTGATAAGAAATCTGTGTTCAATAACGGTTACATGCCCCAATAATATAGCTCCTCACTGTCACCTTCCCTCGACATTATCAATTTACCTCCACTGCACAACGCCACACCACAGCAACAAACTTTACAATAACTAGAATGGCAACAATAGCTGGTCTTAACTTCTCAACACCGAGAGTCTTAGCTAGGGCGACAGACTCGCCAAAAGCTCAGCCCCTCATCAGGCTAAACCAGCCATGGAGGAGTACATACCAGCTGGGGTCCGGGCGCATGCAAACCCGACCCGTGAGAGCAGCTCCTGATAGCATATCAGAGAAGGTTGAAAAGAGCATAAAAGATGCGGAGGCGGCGTGCTCCGACGATGCCGCTAGTGGAGAATGCGCAGCCGCATGGGATGAAGTGGAGGAGCTGAGTGCTGCTGCGAGCCATGCCAAGGACAAGAAGAAGGGGTCTGACCCTCTGGAGGAGTACTGCAAGGACAACCCGGAGACAGATGAGTGCCGCACTTACGAGGATTGAAATGGATTTTACTTTAATATGTACCTTTTCAGCAATCAAACTTTAGATAATTTGGATCCTTATTGGTTTATGTAACGCTGGAGATGCTGTGTGGTGTCTGTCTATTAAGATGTTCTATTAATTACCACATACCTATACCCTTCCTTCCTGAAAGATAAATTTGGTGATTAATTATTAGTTACGTGTTATATTTCTTCTTAATTTCCTGCCATCTTGTCTTACTTTTCTAAAAGAAATTCAAATATCTTTTGCTTATAGCTGAAGCCTCAGACGCAATCTCACCAGTTAAGTTTTTGTTCATCAAGATTAGATAATTTCACCTGTAAGTCATAGTTTATGTGAAAAACACGTTTTTCAAATTATTAAATGAGGAGATGTCATCTCACCTACTGCACGAATAAATATAAAAAAAATCTTTATTGTAGGAAAAAACCCAAGAAAGATTTAACAAGATACAATAGCCATAAAAAATGACTTGAATTGGAATTAAGAACCCTCTAGATGCCTTGCAGCAGGAATTATGGCAGCTGACGCAATTATCCATCCTTGCTTCCTGGCTTGGTAAACAAAACGAGGGTTTGCGTATTGAATTTCTGATTGAGCTTTAATGCTTTTGCTTCACCGTTCAGCTGATACTACCCGCCCCGAACATCTTGTGCACGGGAAGTCCAATATGGACAGCTTCTGGAGGAGCCGCACTGTTATCCGATAATATCCACAAACCATATCAACTTCCAAATATAGACAAGCTTGAAACATAAACTCCGAGTCCCCAAATGAGTTCATTCAAGTTGAAGATCATTCAACTTCGACGACTTCCCGAGGAGGTTCGGGAGTGAGGTGTGGCCGGTGGTATAGGAAAAATAAATGTTTGGTTAATGTAGAGAAGTTGAAAAACTTATGTGAGTCCCATTTCAAAAATATGTATACTGGAGTTTCACATAAAATAGCAAATTGTTATTTTTTGTGCGTTTCGAGGCGGGGGTTGGGGGGACTGTTTTTTGTTTATTATATATTATATTTTCTGTGCAGGGAGGGGTTTATTATTTATTATATTTTTTATAAAAAATATATTTTTAATATTAAAATAATCTAAATATTAATGAAAATATAAATAAATATATTAGAAAGAGATAATGATATAATTTTTGTCTTGCAATTCTAATTTTGTTTCAGATGATATTTTATTATATATTGTTCCAGAATCGCAGATGACTTCACGTATGAATTTATAGTTCGTGATGAAATTACAAGTAGTTTGATGGGAGAATAAAAACAAGTATCTAATTTACTTGAATTATTAATTACATTTTATTATTATAATTATTAAATATATATATATATATATATATATATATATATATATATATATATATATATATATATTGAAGTAATTTCACGTGTTAAAAGCAACATGAGAAACTTGGTAACCAAATACTTTAAAATTTATTTTGAATCGCAATTAAAGTGTTTTTCATGATACTATTTTTTTAAAACCTAAACCACAAAAACAAAAACAATATCAAACTCTCCCTAGAGTATATCCAAAATCACTCGGAAACAAGGTGCTAGGTGCTATATTTCATTCATAAGTACCGCTAACATTTAGCGGGGTGTTTGGTAATGATTTTGCCCGTGAGGTTTGAGTAAAATCAGTTTGATGTTTATTATACATGAACCACCGTTTTTTTTTTTTTGTTATGGGACTCACAGAAAAGCGAGTTTGGATCACATCTTGTAAAAATCACTCAATAGCTGCTTTCCTGCTTCTCATCACTTCTCCATCGACAGATAAATAATTAATTGCCGTTGAATTATTTTTATCAAAAGAACCCTCAGTTAGCAATCGTTTCAACAAACACTACTTTAATTTGTTGCTCAGATCTGTGATGGGGGAAGTTAAGGAATCAAGATGAAGCTGTAAGATTTCAACCATGAGTCTCATCCTTGTCTCCTTTTGAAAGGCCGTTCATGCAGTTATTTTTTCTTTTGTTATTTCAATTTTTCTGACAATTGCTTACTTTGTTTTGTTTCAAGACATCATATCTGTGATGGGAAAAAAGTTAAAGGAATCAAGATTCTGTAACGACATTTCACCTTTTGAAAGCTCATTCATGCAGTGGTTTTTCCTCTCAATTATCTGACAGTTATTTAATGTGTGTTGTTTCTTTGCAATTTAATTATAATGCAAAGAAAATTGCAAAGAAACATAGCAGTACAGAAAATGAAACAAATTGGAAACTGACTACATTATAAACGGTGATAGAAATTCAAACAGGACCCAGAACATCACAAATTCGACCAGACCACACTCCCATCAAACAAACACCATACCAGCATCCACCTATGACATTAACCCAAGCTAATACAAAGACCCACGCAAGCAAAAGATAAACCCCGGACGACAAACAAACACCATCTTCCGGCAAAGCACTGAACAGGATCACAAACATTAATATTGAAACATATCAGCAGATGCCATAATGGGCGGTACTGAACAGGGAAGCTGCTGCCACGGCTCCAACATAGTATCGGGAATTTCGGGTATCTCCATCGAGAGTCCACTAACTTCCTCCACAACCTGCAGCACAGAGTTCAACGACCGCAGCCTCTCGGTCAATTCAACAGCCTGAGCCCTCAGAACATTGTTGGCTGATTCCATGTCCATGCGGCGCTGGTGGGCTGCATTGATACCCTGCATCAGTTGATTGTTCTCGTTCTGCAACTTGCTCGCTTCATTGACCAGATCCTCCATTTGTTTCTGCTTCCTCATCCTGGATCGCCTCGCAGATTCCCTGTTGGATATCATCCTCTTCCTTTTCCTCTCATCGAGATTCGCATATCGCGGATCACTATCCGATCCTGAGCTCGCTGCTTGCCTTGCTGACATTTCTTTTTACAATTTCTAATAAATTTCTTCGCTATCAAAATCAAATATATTCAATACCTACCTATCCTATTCGGTTATAATTAGATTGTGATGAAACAAAATTAGGGATGGAGATCTAGAAAATAAATTGGATTTGACTCATGAGAACACATAAAACCAGTAGAGAAACACAACGGAGAAAGAGTGAAGAATTCGAATCCGACGCATGAATATAGCGTAACTCATAGAATTTCTAAAAACATTGGTACTTCTTCCAAAACACTAACTTTCGATCCCCAAATCGAACAGCACAGATTTTTAGAAACACCAGAATAAGAAATCACCCAAAAATTAGATCCGAAACTCTAGATTTTTAAAAACAAAAACAGAGACACTGAAATAAGAATACTTAGCTGACGAAAGGCAAAGAGAGAGACGGAGAGAGTATTGGGGGGGCAGAAACCCTAAAATATGAAGACCAAATACAGGCGAAAGAGAAGAAGGTTAAGGAGGTTGTATGCTTCGGATTTTATAGGAAAAGCGGGGCTGGATTTAGGTGTGAGAAGATTAAAAAAATAAATAGTGGGTTATTAATTAATTTATTTTTATTAGTTCCAGGAGAGTCACATGAGTGGTGCCGGTGTAATTGCTGGCGTGCAGAGTGACGCCAGCTGTGCTTTTGAGGCTTGAGCCGCTCCAAGTCTCCTATATTTATTTTTTTATTTATTTATTTTCATGGAGGAATATGCTATAATTATTCTTTCTCTGACCAAGTCAAAGTGCAAAAACGAAGTTTCCCTGCTTGTGCTTTTGGGATTCGCTGGTCTTTCCATTCATGAATACTGAGCGCGGCTGTGGATAGGACGAAAAAATCCAATGCATAGTGGCTGTATGATTATCTGTTCAAGACTTTAAGTAATTAATTAAATACTGTAGTTTTGTGGATATTATTTTCCGTTCAAAACTTGAATGAGTCCATGAACGAGGTTAGAGGTCGGTGGTTTTCTTAAAATAAAACTGTCCCTGGTACTTTGTTGTTCGAGATTATATTTTTATATTAATTTTTATTTATTTATTTATTTTTATATCCCAAGTGAACAAGTACTTTTTTTATTTTTTACTAAGCATTTTTATAAAATTTATAATACTTTGTGTTATTCAAATACAACTATCTAACAAGTTGTATTAACTACTAGACAATGCCCCGCGCTTCGCCGCGGGCGGCACAATATTTTTTTCAATATAAAAAATATTAATTGTGTGTATTTTTTATTATAATATAAATTTAGCTAAAATAATAAATTTGTGCAGAATTCATGTCAAGTGCAAGTTTTTTTATAAAATATCTGAATTTAAAATCGATATAAATTTATCTGTTTAGTAGTTTCAAACGAAATAACCAGCATAAATTTATCATCATCATTAAAAAAGCAAGAAAACTCAGATATCTGAATTATTAAGTTCACTGTATCAAGATTAGTTCATTTTATAATTCAATTTAAATCAAACAAAAATAAAATATAAATTATGAAAATACCTACAATAATCAAATAAAAAAATAAGTTGTTAATTTTCTATCAACAAAAAGACGAAAACATAGATTGAAAATTCATCCTGACGTTATTGCCATTATCATTGCTATTAAAGCTAAAATTATTACTAACATTACTGCCAAAATAATTAAAATAATTAAATTTCCATGAAAAATAAAAAAAAAAGGCAAAAGATTTTTATAAAAAAACTTTTACTAAAATTATCATTATTATTGCATAAATAATAAAATCATAAAAATCATATAATCTAAAGAACAAATAAAGAAATAGAAAACAAAAAAAAAACAAATAAAAGGAAAAATAGAGTAATATTACTTTTAAAATGATCACCGATATAAATTAAAATTTCAGAAAAATCTTTAAAAAAAATCAAAAGATTTTTATAAAAAAATAATCACTAAAATTATCATTATTATTGCGCAAATAATAAAATTATAAAAATCATCTAATCCAAAGAACAAATAAAAATAAAAGTTAACAAAAAAATGTATAAGGAAAAAAATAAAAAATAATAATAAATTGTTTCGGAGATTAGTCATGGTGTGAACACACTGGCCTGGACAACCCGATTATCAAAAAACAGATTTGGTCCAAGGAGTAGTGGTGGTGCACTTGAGCTGGGCCGGAGATCGTGGTTATAAAAAAATATATAAATGAAAAAAAAGAGCTTAAGCTGGCTGAGAGACCATGGTTACAAAAAAATATATAAGCGAAAGAAAACAAAAAAAAAAGTATAAGCGTGAAAACACTGTAGCAATCCATATTGTTTTTAAAAAAATTCGGCCCAAGAATTAGTCGTGGTGTGCTTAAGCTAGCCGGAGATCCCGGTTATAAAAAAATGTATAAGTGAATAAAAAAAAGTATAAAAAAAGGAAAGAAATATACCAGCAGGAAAGCATTTTAGAAAAAAAAAATGTGGGTCCTAGGATTGTCGTGGTATGCATAAGTTGCCCTGGACACCCTAGTTATCAAAAAAATTTGGATATGGAGATTAATCGTGGTGCATTTAAGCGAGCTCGGACACCCTAATTATTAAAAAAAACCAAAAAAAGTATATAAGTAGAAAAAAAATATATATATATATATAATAAGAAAAAAATATTAAAATAATAAGGAAAAAATACAAAAAAAGGCGAAAAAAGAAGAAGCAAAAAACTGAGGAAAAAACAGAAGAAAAATAATAATTAGGAAAAAAAAGCAAAAAAACAAAAAAGAAGAAACGAAAAAAAAAAAGGAGTGTAATCATAAAATAAAAAGCAAAAAAAAAACAGAAAAAAGAAAAAAAACAAAACGTAAGCAAAAAAAAAAAAACAAAAAAAAAACTATTGTTGTCATCCACAGTGTACTGTGTCTGTGTGCACAGTGCTGGATGCACAGTGAAAACACCACGACATTTATATATATAGTAATGTAAGCGCAATTGTCATCATCTACATTCTAATATATATATATATATATATATATATATATATATATATATATATATATATATATATATATATATATATTAAGAAAACTAACAAGTATAACTTTTGATCTGATTATTGCTTTAAGATTTTACTAGTAAATTTCATTTTTTTTTTTATGCATCGTGGAGATTTCTTAGAAACAGAACTTCAAAAAGGTATTGTAATAAGTTTAGAAGCTTTTGTATGCAAATTGCATTATCTTCGCAGTTGATTTGAATTTAAATTTTTATTATTATTTTTCCAATGTTGTTTAGGATATTTTACTTAATATGGATAGAGGTATTTAGAATTTAGATTGTATTTGATTTTTATTAAAAAATGGTTTTATTCATAAATAATATTGTGTGAGAGAACTTGTTAATACTCTTGATTATTTGTTGAACTCTTTATAACTTATCAAAAATTAATTGTATTTGTGGTTTTGATTTTCATACTTTCAATTCTTAATTAATCATAATAAAAAAGATTGAGGTCTTTCATTTAGTAATTTAATTTTTTTTGGTTTATATAATCAGTGGGTAAAAGTTTTTCTTATCAATCTAATTTTAGTTTTTTTTAAATTGTTTCTATCTTGTTTGTGAAATCGAGGGTTCTCACCCTTTGAGTTTGTATCAAAGCATGAATTTAAAATCAAGTTTAATCATTAGGTTAAAGTTTTTTTTGTCAATTTAATATTCGCTTTTTTAGATTGTTTCTATCTTTTTTGTGGATTCAAGAGTTCTTCAAGACATAAATCTAAAATCAAGTTTTATCTATTGATTCTTTGTTTTTCTATTATTGAATTGTGGCCGCTAGTATCTACATAGAAAATTGAAATCACAAGTTTTGCTACTACTATGATATTGAATTTACAATTCATGAATTCAGTGATTGAAAAATTGGAGTATAGATTGTACCAAATTAGTTGTTTTACTTTATAGGGTTTTTCTTATTCTTATTGTGGGCTTTAAGCCTTACAAATAGAGTTTTTAGGTATTTTAAAAAAACTACTAATTATATTTAATTATTGGTTAGCACCATCAATACAAGTGTTTATTGCACAATAATTTGTGTTTTAGGATTTATTAAGTAATTAGAGTTTTAAGGAGCAATTAACGGTTCAAATTACAACTAGGGTTCTTTATGGGTGTTCAAATAAACAACAATGAAAGTTTTTCACTACCAAAATTATTATTATTATTATTATTATTATTATTATTATTATTATTATTATTATTATTATTATTATTATTATTATTATATATCGATCATTCTCCATTAAATAAATAAGAATAAAATAATTTTTAAAGGTTTTCTAGCTTTTGAAGATTGATATTGCTTGCAAAACAACAACTTTGAGCTTTTTTAAAATACACGGTAACTAAACTACTCATAAACAATTGTATAATCCATCATCATAAATGGCCAAAGAAAACATGATTAATGTATTGTTTAGCACTGGCGTTTCAAAAATATTAAAATGATAATTTTTTTATTTTTTAAAAAATATTTTTAACATTAGTATATTAAAATAATTTATAATTAAAAAAATAATCAAATAATTTTATTTTTTTTTAACGCATAGGCTTTTCATTAGCAGTATAAGCTTTCCTGAGCTGATCCTTTATGCTTTTTGATCTCTTAATTTAATCTTTCTAAATCTTCTTCAGCCTGATCTCTTAAGTAAAAACCACCTTGCTTTTCACCGGTGCGTGCTCTCTCTCGCATCTCGATGACAGGCTGGCAGGTGGCTGCTGCTGTCCAGACTCCAGAGCTTGTGTTACATCTTTTATATCCCACATGGAAAAGAAATGAAAGTATCGTGAGGCCGTAGTCTATAAAAGGAGAAGCGCGACAAAGAGAAAAGCATACCTTTCTCGGCCTTTTGGCTAAGATCAAGTGTAGTATCTGTTCTTATCAGTTTAATATCTGATACGTGGGCCAATGGCCCACACGATATTAAATTTATTTTTCTAGGGGGAAGGCCTATAACGGTAGCTTGCTGCTGAGGTCTTCACGCGTCGCCTGTGCGTTGCACTGCTGCTCAGGCCCGGCGCTCCCCTCCAGTTGTACTCCCAGGTTTTTTTTTGTATTTTAAAATTATTTTGATGTAATCATTTAAAATTAAAAGGAGTGGTGGCGCGTGGCGAAAATCATTGAAAATTAAAGGAAGAGATATTTTGATGTAATCTAAATCATACCATATGATCTATTAGAAATTTCAGATGAGCCAATCACAATATTTATAGCAAAAATTGCATTTATTGGGCTTATCTAGAATAGTTGGGTCATGATAATTTCAAGAAAACTACATTTTTGATGTGCGATGATAAAATTTTAATCAATTCAATCGTTATTTTAGAAATACCTAATTCTAATCAATTTTGACAATTAGAGTTTTATTTGTTTTCATGTATTTTATGAATTTCAAGCTATAAAACGATTCATTATTATGTGTGAAAATACACGGGGTTAACAAAGAATTATTTCCTTGTTTGTTTCGGATCCCTAGGGACAACATAATGGGCTATTTGGCCTAAGTTCCTTTTTGATCATTTGTTTCTTCTTTACTATAAATATTATTTTATAAGAAAATATTTTTTTAGATTTAATAATATAACATTGTTGTATTTATTGTCCTTGTATTGGATGAATTCTCTTAATTTCATTTTTCATTGAACTATTTTGATCTATCAAAGAATCAATCAAGTTTCATGGTATCTTTAATACTACTTGTTCATGTCTTTTCATAGGTGTTGAATGAGAATTCAATTTTTATTCTTTTAGATTGATTATAGTTTTAAGGTTGATTAAGGGGTGTTTTGATGTTATAAATGAGGCAATTAAGGTTTCTTAAGTGTGTTTTTTTAGGTATTTCAATGTGAAAATAAGTTGAAATTTATTTTTTTTTGAGTCTAAATAAAGCAAACCTTGAATTTTTAACCTTTAGAGGTGGCTAAAAAAATGTTATAGATGGCAATAAATAGACAGTATGTTATATGTGCCATTTAAAAAAAAAACATATGGATTGTTTTTAAACTTCAAGATCACCTAGTTTTTTTGTTAAGATGGGGCTTGAGCATGGACTACTTCTAGGACTAAGGACTAAGAGTGCTTAGGCTATCTTTTCTAGCCAACACATTTAAGCCTGATTCTTTTAACCCTTAATTTTTTTATTTGATTGTTTATTTTTTATATTTTAAAATAAAAATATTTCTAATTAAATTACTGCAATGATATTTAAAGAAATGATCTAATTATAGTATATTTTTCAAATAGAATTAGAGCTTTTATAATAATAGATCCAATTACTATATGAAAAATTATATATAAATCTAATATGCAGTTTTGGAAAGACCATTCTCTCATTAATGATATATATATATATATATATATATATATATATATATATATATTGTTATTTTTTAATGTAAAATGTTCATATAAGTTCTTCAAATAATTTTTTTGTCACACTAACACATGAATATTATTGAAGTCTTGATTTATTTTGTTATGTGACTATGCTTTTTTTAAGATGATGATGAGTTTTTATTTAAAAAATTATACTTACAGTAACAAACATATTTTTGTGAGAGAAAAAAATGAATGAATAAGAAAAAGGGTTTCGGGAAAGAAATCCAATCCCTCCTTACTTTAAATGATATGAATTCTTGTAATTATTTATTTTAATTACATTAAATTTTCAATAAAAATATAATGTTCTAATGAAAAATATGTCTTTGTAAGAAAATAAAATAAATGGATTAATAAGAATAAAGAATTATCTACTATACTAAAAGAATTGAGGCAAAACTTAAGTTGCTTCATTATTATTATTTTTTGTTATATGTTTCTTTATTTGTTCTTTCAATTTAATTCCTATTAGATTTTCCCCCTTCGATATTTCATTAATTTGTAATTGGTTTTTATAGTTTATTTTCTATAAATATCTTAATATTTGGTTTATACTCCGTTTTATGAGCACCTATTATGATTGAATTTTTTTATTCAATTTAATCATTCAATATTACTTTTATTTCGAGCTGATATTCATAATTTATTTGGATTTAATATGTCTTTGTTTTAATATTAAAATAAAAAAATATATCATCCTGATTTTTATAAAAAGTTAAACCATGCTTTTTACCAATCATCTAGGTTGCTTTTGGTCTCGCTAAGTCAATCAAGTCATGCAAAAACAACTTTGACATGGGTTGATTTTAAACCCATGTTAAGCAAGAAGTGCAGTCACAAGGTTTGAAAGTTGATCTTTTAAGTCAAGTTTAACAACAATATAAAATAGTTTTCAACTAGTCTAGGTGTTCGTGTCATGCTTAGTGCTTAATCAAAAGACGAGTCAGTTGTGAAAAACTAAAAATATGAATGATGTTATTTTTTTTGTTGATAATAAAAAAAACTAGAATGCTCATTAAAAACTTGGTTGGTGTAATCAATAAAATTAATATACCACCATATGTGAATGTTAAAAAGAGACATTAATGATAAACAAACACTAAACTAAAATTCGAATTGATGAATTAAGACAAGGGAACATGATGTCATGTTGTGTCGTGTATATAATATCTTTATTTAATTATGTGTTATTTCTTTTGTTTAAAAATAAAAATTAAATAAATACAAAATAAGTTAAAATAATTCATTTGTCGTTTATTTATCTAACTTGGCCGTGTACTTTGGCCTTCAAATCTAACCACATTAGAGTTGGTTCAACATGACTCGTCTGATCAAGTTGTCCCAAACACGATCTAATCACCTCACTAAAAACCCAATCAAGTCGTTGTTTTAACCTCTACTTAACTCAATTAGGCTTAACCACGAAACAATAAACTACTAAAGAATATAGAAAAAACTCAGTAATTGAAATAATTTTTTTTTATATTAAATCAGCTTAAGTTAACCTAGGTTAATCTATTAAATCTGTGATATAGGTCATGACACAACAACAATGAGCTAACCCAATATGACCATTTGTCCCATTCATTTCCCTTCCCATTTTTTTATTTCTGGTTAGGCCTCAATTGAACTTAAGTGAAAAGAAATTTTAAAATAGATCAATGAGCTACCCAGGAACAGGGGAAAAATAATAATTAAAGAGTTATTAAAGAATTAAAAATAAAGAAAACCAACAACTACTAAATTGGAAAAAAGTACAATGCTGGTTAGTAAACTAGTTTTTTTTTAAAAATAATAATAATTTCTTCATACAATATAAATCATCTCTATTTTTATAAATACTTATTTTAATTACCACAAATTAAAAAAAAATAGATTTTGAAAATTACTTTACAAGGTGCAGTCAAACGGTAGATGAATGCGTGGATCGTTTCAACATTCTCGACTGACTGTCTAGAAAATTGGGCTTGGAGGCCATGGTTCTGGGCCTTAGCGAAATGGTGCTGCCTCTCGTTAGACTGTGTAGTCGTTACTTGTTAGTGTTATAACGAGCTAGGACGCGAAACTAATTACTTGACCGGAACTGTTTAACCGCCTTATTAAACCAGAAGCCATCGCCAGAATCTTGGATCTACAATCCATTGATTTCTAAAAACAAAATGGGGGAAGGTGATATGCCGATGGATGATAAGGCAAAGAGAATGAGAGATCTTTTATCAAGCTTCTATTCTCCAGATCCATCAGTTACTAACACCAACAAACCTCTCAAATTTGGTTCCTTGGATGTCATTAACACCACCTCCTTCGATGCAGATCAGTACATGAATCTGCTGGTACGCCTGCTTTCATTCATTTAATTATTTTGAAGCTCACGTTAATTTTCTTGATGTTTCCTTTTCTGATTAGCTGATTTATTTATAACTTGATTTCAGGTGCGAAAATCAAACTTGGAAGGGCTTTTGCAGAAGCATGTTGAGATGGCATCTGAGATAAAGAATCTAGACACTGATTTGCAAATGTTAGTTTATGAAAACTACAATAAGTTTATTAGTGCCACTGACACAATTAAAAGGTATATAATATGACCTGCCTTGCTAGCAATTCCTTTCAATCCTTACCTGTGGCGCCAGTGTGATTTTAATTAATTAATTAATTAATTTCTTCTTACAGGATGAAAACTAATATTGTTGGCATGGAAACAAATATGGAGCAGCTCCTCGATAAGGCATGTGCCAAATTTCTCATATTCGTTCTCGTTGAAGTGTATATCATTTCAATTGCTTATTATGTGAATGTCTTCGCTTAAGATTCTACCGATTCATTGCAGATAATGACGGTGCAATCAAAAAGTGATGGCGTGAACACTAAACTTTTCGAGAAGAGAGAACATATAGAGAAATTGCATCGCACACGCAACCTTCTTCGAAAAGTTCAGGTACCCAGGAACCATCATATCTTGCATGGTTATAGATATGGTGATGACAACATGATTGCTGTGGCTTTTGAGAAAATTTTGAACTGACATTGAATCGGATTTTAGGAGGGTTAGAGAATGTTCCTTGCCAAATATGCTGAATTGGAACTCTGTAACGTCAATTTTGTGTAGTCAATCTTGTTTTTGATCTGCTATTTGACTTTTAATGATGTGCAGCTATTAATGTTGTTGAACTGCGAGCTGGTTGCATTTTAGTCTCTTGTATGTTGACAGTAATTATCATGTCCATGCGGCGTTTTTGTTTCAAAACTCAATAATGCAGTTTGCAACAATTATTTTTTGAAAGTAACATTGGCTCTCGGTGTTCAAGCTTTCTTTTTTCTTTTTTTTCTCCCCTGTTAATTTAGTTCAAGTTTTTAATGGATTTAATAGAATCTTCTTATACTGCATAATGAATGCATATGTTTTTGGCAATACGTGAGTCATATGAATTTCTTCCTCTCTTGAATAGAGCAGTTCATATATGATCTACCTTCTAGACTTGGGAAGTGTATTAAATCAGAGGCATATGCTGATGCAGTCAGGTTCTACATTGGAGCAATGCCAATTTTTAAGGTCAGTCCTTTTAAACCTTGACCTTTGATGACTGGTTCAAGCATTTATTTTTTCTTGGTTTTTCTTGGCATTTTCCCTTTGTGTTTTTATTACATGATCTTCAATTTTATGTTTATTTTATTTTTTATGCACCAGGCCTATGGGGACTCATCATTCCAGGATTGTAAGCGAGCATCTGAAGAAGCTATGGCCATGATTATAAAAAATCTGCAGGTATATTCTTCTTTCCCAATTAAGCATATGGATAGAGTAACCATGGATGTTTACTTCCACTCTTATTGTTCCAGCATTTTCTTTGGCCATATAAGATTGCAATTGGAAATTTCAATTCGTGATGATCTGAATATCCATGCTTTTCATAAAGCAATTGGTGCCATTTACTTGCATGAATCTGACCTTTTTCTTGGGGTGGGAGGGGGGGATGACTTAACCTTAGGTTTGTTTGAATTGAAGTTCGCGCAACTGTTCTTTTTCATGGTCTCTGGGCCACAGGGGTAATCCATCACCCACTGATACTTTTGTTTGATTGCTGAATTCCTCCTGGTGAAAATATTTGGATTCAATTGATGCTAGCTCTATACTTGGATACCAGATATCAGACCATACAACATGAAAAGCATTAGGATTGCAATAAATTGAGATTCCTGGACACAAGGGTATGCAGTGTAAGCCTCTGGCAAAAGTTTTTGCACCGTGTCATAAATCTCTATCACTTCTTATATCTTTGGGCATATTCCTTAGGCTTCCCAATATAAGGTTAGAGACTTTCTGAAAGAATGAAACCTTAATTATGAGGCTTGACTTCTATTGATATGTGCTATTCAAGTTAAGTTTTCTGTGATGTGGAGCTTGATTTGTTTCATCTGCTTTTCAGGGAAAGTTATTCTCCGATTCTGAATCCATACAGGCAAGAGCTGAGGCTGCAGTACTTCTTAAACAGCTGGATTTTCCGGTTTGTATCCATTCCATTTTTCACTTCAAATTGTTTGTTTGTTAGCCAGTATGTTAATGTGGCTGCAGTTCTTAATTATATTTTTTCATTTTTTTTATACTATGAATTGTAAGCTATATTTAGTGCTTGCAGATAGATGCTGAGTTTTATTTATTTGAACTTGCATGTCTATTGTGTATCTCTTATCATGTAGTTGTTGGGGAGGGCAATGTGTCGTATGATAACAAATGACCCTTTGTCTTAGCAGGTGGATAGCTTAAAAGCAAAACTATTTGAAAAGTTAGAACAATCTCTTGATGGCCTTCAGCTCACGCATGAAGTGATAGCCATTGTTTCAGTAGAATCTAGTAACCTTTCTGAGCAAGGAAATAATACCGAGTCAGTTCCTGGCTCTGCACATGGTGTAAGTGCTACACCATCTTTAAATCTGCTGTCAACTGGTTCCCATACTAACATAAACTTTATATTGAATGATTTGATCTTAGGCCTTAGTCAGTGAGTTTGCTGAAGCAGTTCGAGCTTATCAAATAATATTTCCTGACTCAGAAAAGCAACTGATTAAACTCTCTCAAGACTTGATTACCAAGTAAGGCATTGAATTGGTTACAGCAACTTATATTTTTATATTTTTCAATATTTGGCCAGCATGAATTTGAAATCCAATAGTTTCCTTAAGTAATTTTGCAATTTCTGTAGGCACTTTGAGATCACTTCGGATTATATAAAGAAGTGGATTCCCATTGCTAATTTTCTGGGTGTTCTTCGTAAGTACTATGAATTTCTCATCAATGTTTCTCTTGACAATCATGTTTTGGACTACAAATGTTTCTCTAAATTGTCTACGTTTTTGCTTTAAATTTTCCTTGATCAATTTCCCATTCATCTACCATGTCACTTCTCTGTACAATTTGCACGTTAGCACGTGTTTGGGGCAGCTTTATGCATGATTTTCAGGGTATTTTTCTTCTTTATGTCCTTTGTTTATGTTGCTTTAGAAATATGTGTAGTTGATTTTATTTTGCTTAAACAATAACAATGGTTGAACTATCTTGTTTTTTGGCACCCCCTCATGCAAGCTTAGCCTTCCTTATATGACGGAACTAAAGGGTAATATGACCTTTTTGCAGACCAGTCCAGATTTTCATTTCATTTTAAAAATTCTGGAATGGTTTCTTCATCAGGTTCCCTATGACATGCATCGTTTGCTAGAAAAACACACTCCAAGTGCATGGACTTGCTTGATTTTTCAACCAAGTATTTCGATTGTTATTTTTTTTCAATCCCAATGTGATTAGTCAGTTTTTAAAATTCTATGTTTGTTAAAAATTAAATAATTTGGTCATTAAGTGATAACTTGACACTTCCAAAGCCAGGGATAACTAGTAAAACACTTGCCATGCATACAATTCAGCACTTGATTGAAACCAAATTGAGAATTGAAATTTTTCACTTCATAGAAAGAATTGAGAGTTGAAACACTCCATTAAGAAATTATAACTAATTTAGATGCTTGATTGATCACCAATTGAGTGTTGAAATACACAGAAAAATAAAAGCTGGAACACTCAATTTTAAGAAATCAAGGAAGTTCAAATGCTTGGATCACATTTTCTCCAGCGTCATTTGTTATAATTATGACATGAATGAAACCAAATTCAGCACTGTGCTTATGGTGCCACATTTGGTGTCTTGAAGAAGAAAACCAAAGCAAAAAACTTCCTTAATTGCTTGATGGATGCTGCGTGGACATGTTTTTAGTCATGTCTATTCATAGTGCTCTACAATTGTGAGACACTTCCTCAACATTCCTTTTACTCGCTATTCTACTTGGTTTTTTGCATTGCCTTTGAGGTTGCTTTAGCCACTCTTATAATTTGTTTTTGCTGTCCTTATTTTGGTCTATAAAATGGTCTCTCCCCATCCTAAAGATAACAGGTTACTAACTGTATTGAGATGTGGCTTAGATTGGTGAATTGGTTTAGGGTAGATTGGTAATTGTAATGGTGTAGTGTCCTAAACAAGAACAAAATGTGTTGACATATTCTATTTAAGAAAAAAAAAACTTTTCTTGTTGAAACTTTATTTGCTAGTATAAATAGAATGTATTTTGCTAGTTTATGTGCGCCTCTAATATCAATGGTGTTTAGTGGCAACCACAAATCTTGATCGTAGAATCTTTGGTGTGAGCCAAGGTGGGTTTTGTGAAATGGTTGCCTTCTCATGTAGTTTAACTCAGTAGTTTGCAAGGCCTAATAGTTATGTAGTGAAGAAAACCACTTGTATTAGAACCTGGTCGAGGCCACAAATCTTAAATGTAACATGGTGTTGGGTAGTGAAGTATTTATTTAGTGTTTGATTAATGGGTGTATTCTGCAATTTTGGTGGTGAAGTTTTGTGTAGGAGGCTTTGCTGAACCACTTTATGTTCTGTTTTCCCTTTATTTTGTGTTATTGCTCGGGTTTTGCACCACTTGTATTAGAACCTGGTCGAGGTTGTTTTGAAGTCTTGTGCAAAACAATTGAAGATGGTGAGGACACAAATCGGTTTAACAAAATTTGAGATGGAATTGCTTGATGAGATTTTTTTTTCCCGTTCTTTGGCAAAGCAAAGTGAATGATGTTTTAACAACTCAAGGACTTGATATTGCTCATGAAGAGACTAAACCCTAAACAATTGGAGGATGCTAATTGGAACTCAATTTAGAAGAAAGCATCAAGTCAAATTCAATTGAAATTGGCTTTAGTGGTTATTCTAGGCGAGTCGACACCTAGAGACATGGGAAAAATGAGTATTATGTTTCAAAGTCATTGACAAATTATTTGTTTTTAAATTGAATTTTACTACTTGATAATGCATGAATTAATAAGTGTGCATAATCTTTTTCTTAGAATGTTATAGGTCAATGCGTGGTTAGTTAATGCAAGAGAAAAGATTGAGTTCAAGAACAAGCCTTTAGCTTTGCACAAGTCATACAAGCTGTTAGTGTAAATGATACTAGTTGGAAGGACAAGTTAGTTTGAATGATGTGACTTCAATTTACTTGAAAATGATATGTTTTTGGGAGTAGAATATAATGTTACTGGTGATAGGATGTTGGTTATGGAAGGTTCTTTTGAAAACATAATTATGATCATCATAGTAGGGATACAACATGAGGTGGTGGATATAATAAAAATAACTCTAGGTCAAATTCTATACCCAAGGTGGATTACATTAATTTGATTCTCATAGAAAAGGCTATATTTTGTACCATTGTGAAGAAACAAAAATCAGCTTAGAAGGGTTGAAACTAGGTTGCAAGAAGTTTGGAGATGTTGTGATTCCTATGGTAGATAATAAGAGTAATGGTGGTGATCTTCTCATGGTTTGTAAAGGTAAGAAAGTTTAGAAAAATTTAGGGATTTTTAGATATTGCATGTTGCTTCCATATTTCTTAAAAGAAAGAATTGTTTATTACTTATGAAGAATTTGATGGAGATTATATAGTGCCACTGGATGATAATGAGATTAAAGTTGACGGAAGTGGTAGTGTTAAAATTAAGATACATGATGTAACAATGAAGATGGTTGGCGAAGTTAAGCACATGTCAAAACTTGAAAGTAATTTAGTATCATTTGGGTGACTTGATTCATGTGGTTATAGCTGCTCAGCTAAAGATGGAGTCATGAAAGTTGGTCATTGTCCTTTGGTAGGGATGAAAGGAAAACTTGTGCATAATAATTTATATAAGTTGATAGGAAGTGTAATTCATGGTGGAGCATGCAATGAAGTGCTTGATAAAGTTTACAAAAAAATAGTATTTGGTTACATTCTAGAAGAGAGTTAGTTTTGCTTTGATGTATAGTGGTAAATAAGATTTTTGTACGAAGAAATTTGCAAGGTATTAGCAAGTGTAGGTGAAGAAGAGTGGAGTTGCATACTTCACACATACAATTTAAAAATAGATTAGGATTTGTCCTAATTTAAGCTAAGGTTGAGATTTGTTGACTCGTGACTTAAATTGGTAAGTTGATTTAAGCTTAAATTAACTATAATAAGGCATAGTGAAACCATTATTCATCATGTCATGCACGCTTTTTTTTCTCTTTTCAATTTCACCTTTATATGCTCGATTTATGACCAAATAAAGTAATTTACTAAGGAAGGGGCAAGATTTAAAGACAAAGAACCAAAGTGAATAAGGTGAATAAAAGGGGTGGCTGTTTCAAAATCAGGGTGAAAAGTCCAATTTGGTCCTTAAACTTTTCAAATTATAAACTTTTGGCCCCTATATTTAAAAAATTAAGTTTTAGTCCAAACATTCATTTTTTATTTTTGATCTCTAGTTTGAGATAGTAGAAAGAAAATGACCAAATTTTGATGGTAAATAGAAGGTCTTGGTTGACATTGATTCTAATCGTGAAAAATGACAAATTTGATGCCAATGAGTTCCATTTAATAAGAGAAGTTTATGTTAGATGTGTTTTGCCCTTAACCTTGCTTGAGATGTAGATTTGAATTCAAAAACTTTTTTGGTTTTGGGCTAATTTTTAGGCTTGAGATCATAAATAGGATTTTCAAGGTGTATGATGTGTTTTTAGGCATTTTTGGTGAAAAAAATAGTTGACAATGGATTTTTTTGAGTAAAGGCCCGTAACCTGACTTCCCGATGACATTTGGTCGCTGTAATCTGGGCAGAATTGGTGATGCTTTATCTATTATTTTTTTTCCAAAAACTTCCAGGGCAAAGGATAGGTCACCTACCCCATAAGAAAAAAGAAAGGAAGAAATTTAAAAAGTCTTAACATGTGGGCTGCTCTAGGCCTATGTTCCTAGTTTTTTGTTTGTTTATTTGTTTAATTGTTTTTTCTTTCCCAGTTTGACCATTTTCATTTGGACCTTTATTAATTTTTTTTTGCTTAATTTATTTCGGTTTGAGGTTTGATATTTTTAGGTTTATTGTGGTCTTAAACAAACATCTCAATATATAGTTGGTTATACATTTTGTGAGCTTCTATTTTAAATAAAAATAATTTCAAAAAAATAATAATATTAAACTTGATTCCATGATGCTAGTCAAGAGTTTGACCGATTAATTTGGTTAATTAGAAATTGAGTTTGGTAATCTGTTTTGGTTGCACAAATAATTCTTGATGTATTGAATTAAACGATGCATAAACTTTTGAATTTATGATTGAAATTTTTTATGTCAAAAAAGAAAATGTTGTCATTCATTTTTTTTTTATTCAATTTGAGGTGAAGTGTGAGTCAAATAACTAGTTAGTACTTGGTGGTTTTTAGACCAATGGAATAGTGGACAAATTTTGTGTAGAAAAATGGACTTTTTTCTTATTAGAGTTGAACTTGAAGTATATCTGATTGAAACAAGGACTTTATTGCTCGAATAATTAGAAAGTGTTATGGATAGTTTATGTATGCCTCCAATATTGATGGTGTGTAGTGGCAACAACAAATCTTATTAGTAGAATTCCTTGAGGCGCACTGTGGTGGGTTTTGTGAAAAGGTTGCCTTCTCGTGTAGTTTTACACAGTTATGCGAGGCCTGGTAGTTGTGTGGTGAAGATTCAAGGTTTTGGGTAGTGATGTGTTTGTGGTGTTTAATTAGTGGGTGTAATTTCCAATTTTGACAGTGAAGTTTTGTGGAGAAGGTTTTGCAAAACCACATTATATTTTTGTGTCCCTTCTATTCTGTCCTATTGCTTGGTTTGCTTGGGTTTTGCATAACAAGCTAAAGTTTTTAACAACTCCTATACCTGCAAAAGTAAGTTTTCTTCCTCCTTTCATCTTTTAAATGTAGCCTATATTTCTATGTGATGAAACCTGTTATGTTGGATGCCATGAGACTGGAAAATTCCCCTTCTTTTATAAATTTTAGGTAATTAACATAAGTGTCATCATAAAACTATTATATTCGGTGAAAAAAAAAGCTTCATTCCTTTAATGTTTTTATCACCCATCTAATCATTTCAACATTCTTTGTTCCCATCTGTCCTTACTGAATTCCGTCAAGTTTTCCCATGGATGACTTTTGATTAATTAAATATCACTGTGCTTATTCTTTCTTATTTGGAAGCTTTGCATCTGATTTATTGAAATGCTTTACCAAATACAGGAATTATATGGAAAGATGTGCTCCTGATAGATACAGTGTTGCATGAGGCTCTTCTCTCTGATTATTCTTCCAAGGTTGTCCTTTTATTTCAGTTGTGCTTAGATTTAATAATGATCCCTACCTCCATTTCCCTATTTTCAGCCAGACTGAACTTAATAAAAGAAACTTTCAGTTTGTAAGTGGAATTTCATAACTGATCAAACCCTACATCATCACAGGCTTTCCGGATCGCTGTCAAACAATATATAAAAAGTACATTTTCTCACCTTCTGCATGATATATCAGGTATTGTTACAGCTTCAACAAAGCTTTACTTCTGAGGTGCAATTGTCCTTTTTTTGAGAATGCAACTCTGTATTGCCCAATGGCTTGACAGTGAACTCACAAGTTTGCAACTCTGTATCGCCCAATGGCTTGAAAGTGAACATAAAATTGTTGACCAAAATGCTCAGGAAAATTCATATTGTTATTGATTTTTGATAGCCTTAACAATCAAATTTAAATTCCATCTGAACTGGCAGATGCCCTAACCAATGTCTATATCAAACCAAAGGAGAAATTGGAAGAGCATCCACTGGTGGTTTTCCTGGAGGCAGGCAAAAGCTCAGTGCTTCAAGGGAGCGTGAATGTCTTACTGGTAATAAATAAAATTCCATAAAGACAACACACCCATGAATGATTGAAGTCTTACTTTTGCACTGCACTGAAGATATGCAAATTTACAAATCCTGCTGAAATTTCAAACAGGTTTCTTGAAAATTTAACTAGATTCTGTTCCTGTCACTCTCTTTGTTTGCTTTTTGGTGCGTTTTTAACAGATGGAGGTGATACTGTTGTCTTACATTGCATCGTATTTTTTTTCTCTAATGATTTGTTTGTGTTCCTTGATCCTTGTACTTTGACACCTCAGTCACTGACAACCACATTATCTGTCAAGTAAGTTGCACACATCCTCACCTAGCTTTTTTGGATCTCTTGACTCGTTCATTGCAGGACTTCCGCCAACTTCTTGAGGAAAACCTGGGAGGGCTTCAACTGAGTGACTTGATTGTTGATTGGGTTCAAGAAGGGTTTCAAGATTTCTTCAGGGCACTTCATGATCAGTTCCTCTTGCTTTCAGGGAAAAATAAATCAACCATTCAAGATGAAAATTCCACAGGGGGTATGCAGGTTGAGAAAGTAGTTCCTGGTCTTGTCCTGGTGCTGGCTCAACTGTCTGTTTTTATTGAACGAACTGCCATCTCTAGAATTACTGAGGCAAGGAGCCACTCAACAGCTTTATTTCATTTTCTTTTAAGAGGTAAAATATCATAATTTGGCATTTTATATTCTCTGTGGCTTAACATAAAGTTATATGCTCCAATTGCCAGGAAATAGCTGCTTATTTCTCTGGGGGCGGCGGCAGCGGGACTCATGAAAATGGGCCAGCATTTGTTCCTGGTGAAATTTGTCGAACTTTTCATTCAGCTGGTGAAATGCTTCTACAGCATGTACGAATTAAATCTCTCTTCAGAACTTTTAATTCTTCAAGGAATGTACAAAGTGCCTATTTTATGTGACTGTTCAAAAATTTCATAGTGGTGGTTAATTTTTGGATGTTCATGGCACTATCACTACTTCATCGCTCTAAAATTCATATAAATTTATTTACTTCATAGCTATAATCCACACTACCCCCTCCCAAAACACCTGTCTGTTGGAGGATAGCTGAAAACTTTCCCCTCACTCACAACTGGTCCCATCACAGCATCAGGCACTGAATCTTTCTGGTTTTGAATTTTGCCTGATTATGCTTTGGAGAAGTGGGAGCGTGATCTCTCCCAAAATAAAATTCACATCCCTTGAAAATGGAAAAACTTACCTCTTCCTCGTTTTGCCCTTTCTAAAACAACCCTGTACAAAAAAATAGGCAATTCACCCCTGGGCGTGGGTGTCATAGACACTCATTGATAAATTTGCTATTATATATCATTTGGTATCACAGATTGAGTCCTCAAATACAATGCAAAATTAATTGATTTGAGTGATATTTTTCACTAACCCGACATCAGTTTTACGATCTGTTCCAAATAACATATTGTCATTTTGTTACTCTATTCAGTATATAAATATGAGAACTCAAAGAATATCGATTCTCCTGAGGAAGAGGTTTACAACTCCAAATTGGTTTAAGGTCAGTATGATACATGAAATTAGAAGTATATTTTAGTGTGGATTAGTTTGATATGTGCCTAACATTTCTTATTGTTTCACAGCACAAGGAGCCTAGAGAAGTTCATATGTTTGTTGATTTATTCCTTCAAGAGGTTTGTTACTTCATTGATTTTTGATGGTTATTATCTTGGGCGATATTTGGGGGTTGTGTTAGGATATGCCAAATTTATTTAATTCGACATTCCTACAAATTGCAGTCGTGACAACTTGTAGATTTGTTGTGTGTGGACTCTCACCTATTTATTGGGAAAAAGGAAAGTAGAAGACTTACTTTTATTTTGTCCTTGCTAGTTGGAAGCAGTTGAATCAGAGGCAAAGCAGATCCTACCTCATGGAGTACTTCGCAAGCATCGTCGCTCGGAAAGCAATGGAAGCTCTGCTTCCTCCCTCAGCAATTCATTACGGGATGACAAAATGAGTCGGTCAAACACCCATCGGGCCAGGAGTCAACTTCTTGAAAAACACCTAGCGAAATTGTTCAAGCAAAAAGTTGAGATTTTTACAAAAACTGAATATAATCAGGTATAAGGCCATCCTTTTAATTTTGATACTTTATTGGGGCAGGAATTACTAGCATGGACTACGAAGTAACATGGACTGATTCTGCTTGCAATTTGCAGGAATCTGTTGTAACTACTGTTGTAAAACTTTGTCTTAAAAGTTTGCAAGAATTTGTTCGACTCCAGACTTTCAACCGGAGTGGATTTCAGCAAATTCAATTGGATGTTCAGTTTCTTAGGGCTGCTCTAAAGGAAATTGTTGAAGATGAAGCTGCTGTTGACTTCTTGCTTGACGAGGTATATCAAGGAATAGCTTGACACGATTTTGAAGTTCAATCCTGGAAATTGACTGCTGGATTTCTTATTTGTTTGTTGTTTTCCTCTGCCTTCTATATGAGAATGCGTTATATTGGATAGAGGATGGGGGTTGGATCCCTTCCCTTTACTCATTATTCTCTGAGTTTTCAGAGCATATGATATTTTTGGTTAGCTTTGAAACTTTTTAGCAATAAATAATATGCATAGATTTTCTGATGGAACAGGTGATTGTTGGTGCTTCAGAACGCTGTCTTGATCCAATTCCTCTGGAGCCTCCTATCTTGGATAAATTAATTCAAGTAAAGTTGGCAAAAGAGAAGGAACAGACTCCGATTTCTCCGTAATTAGAGGAGGGTCGAGCTGGTGGTTAGAATGTGAGTCATCAGGAACTGTCAAGTGTATTTCTGATGGAATAATCAAGTCACAGAAGCTTCACAGGCATCCACCAGCGTATTTTGGTGGTAAGATGATATGAAAAGGATGGTAGGTGCTTCTTTATTTTCTGATAATGACCTTGCAAACTTCCTTGTTCTTACTCTTGAAATGGTCATCATCTGATTACTGCAGTGTTGCTACTTTGGCTGCATTGTTGCCGAGCACAATTCGGAAAGGTATGATGAGCACAGGGAATCATGTAACCTCCACACTGTGTATAAAACACCTTGCTATTATTTCCATATATATATTCCAGATATATATGATAAAAAACTGACTCAAATGAAAATAACCCGATTTTTTTTTTTTACATGGTTGGTTGCCCATAAAAATACACTTGCTTATGTTTTCCAAAGATTGTTATATTTTATACAAAAAAAAAATAATGAGTTATAATATTTATTTTATGTTATCTTGTTTTATTCTCTTTCATACCAGGAAATTTTATAATTTGACTAATGCCACTACAATCATTTAAATATTAGAGGCTGACTTGGCTTTGTTTTAATTTGGAGATTCTTTTTAACGTCCATAATTAAATAAAAATATTTTTTCTCTGATCAATTCAGTTGGCTTTGTTTTTATTTGGAGATTCCTCGAGTTCTTTTTAACGTCCATAATTAAATATAAATAATTTTTCTTTGGGTCTTTTTACTAATTTTTCTTGAAGGACTCAAAATTAGATGAGATGCATTAATTAGAAGAAAAAAAAACATTATATCCAACATTTGAAGCTACTTTTGTATGTTATGTTATATTGTTTATGTTTAAAGCGTGTATTGTTTTAATATTTATATCCTATAAAACACTCAAAAGACTACTTTTTGTCATTTTTCTTCTTCCTTGGAATTTACTCTTGAACACTTAATTCAAATTACATAAATAATAAAAGAATACTGTTAAAAAATCATGTTAAATTCATTAAATCATAACATTTTATAATTATTCAACTAGTTTTTGATAGAGAATAATTTCTTAAAACTTCATCAAATAACTTAAACTTTTAGGTGAGATAATTTTTTAACATGATATTAGAGTCTTGTTGATCAAGCGGTCGCGAATTCAAATCCTACTATCTTCATTCTATCTTATATAAATTAAGTACAAGTTAACATGAATAAATACAAGTTTTAAGCACAATTTTTTTTAATTAAAAATATATGTTATAAAATAATATAAATCATATCTTGAAGTCCCATCTAACAATTTTAATTTTTAATTGAAATAGTTCTTTAATGATTTCCATCTGCATTGGCAATTTAAAAGTCTATGGAAGTAGATTTTCACACGACTCAACAAGATCCGTTCTTTTTCTTATTTACATAGAAACTTATCCTATGATGAATACACAAATGGATTAATGATTGAATTCCATCTCATCCTCCTGGAGTTGTTTGGTGTGGCTCTAGTGGTTGTGAAAAAACATTGATTAGAAAAGTTGAGATATATAAACTTAAAGCTGTATAATCATTAACATGACGGTGCATGCACAGATTTGATGTTACAACCATCGATTTATTCGAAAAGGATGATTCATCCCTCAATCATTTGATTCTTTATTACTCATAGGTAGATTGCTCTAAGTATGAACGAGCAATGCTACGGAGACTTGAAGTTTTTAGGGTTGCAGTGAGTGTTTGAGCACTCCTTCAAGCAAATATTCCTTTTCACCTCATCTGTCCATCAAAAACACTTTATATATGAATATAATTTCATAACTATTTATGCATTTCAAGAAAATCTAATATATTAAGGCGATGTTTGACACTGTGTTTGAAAAGTATTTTTGAAAAAAAAAAATTATTGTTGTTTCTTACTTTAAAACATTTTTTTTTAGTATTTTTAGATCATATTCATGTGATGATGTCGGAAATAATTTCTTAAAAATATAAAAATATCATTTTAATGCATTTCTGAATGAAAAATACTTTTAAAAGCAACTCACACTCCCAAACAGACATTAAGTGTGATTTGTCGTGGATTATAATAGTAAAACTACACTTTTACCCTTGAAAAAAACCATTATTATAGCTGATCTGTAAGGTATTTTCATAGGATTAATTTATTTTGCCATTCTTTAATCGATGAGGACATCTCTATCAAAACTTATAATTAGTAGATAAATTTGGAAAAGATCTCAAGTTATCAACTTGTTGCTTCATATTTTTGTCCTTGTGCTTACAATTCAAAACAATATCATTTTGGTTAAGGAAAAAACCGGGTTTTTTTGTTCTTATGGACCTGCCTGGACTAGACGACAAGTCGTTTTATAATTAGGCAGAGGCAGGAGAAGGGGTGAAGTGTTACCGTCCATGATTTTGTTGCAATTTTGAAGCAAACAACCAGCATGGCAGTCGCGAATAACTTCAAGCTTGCTGGTGCACGCGTCCATGCAATGAGACGAGCACTGCCACGGTATATTCCCCTGATCGACACAGCTTCTGAAACAACTATCATAGCACTTCTTATCGTACTCTCCCGAGAACGCTGTCGTTTTCCTCAAAAACACCAGCAGCACCACCAGAGCCATCACCTTGCTGAACCCTGTGTTTAGCCCCATCTTCTGAATTTCTGATTTTTAAGCTTGCCTTCTCCCATCCGCTTATATGCTCCACTCTTTTAACCAGGTTAGCACGTAAATGCAGTGGTGGTTGCAGGAAAAATAGCATAGAATCAGCAAATACTACTACTAAATGCAATTTGCATGGAGAATTGTTATACACTAACACTACTCTGAAAGTAGGATAAACACACACGTACCTTGGACAGATTTACATCATATCTCAAAGTCATCTATCAGTCTGAATAAAGTCATGTCATCAGCCTGTTACATGGCCTGAACTAAGAGTTCTGCAACTTATTCCTACTCTTTTTTTTATATTAATAACACCAGTGATATTCAAATTATTGTCAATCGAGTTTTTCATGAGCATTGCAGACATGTTAAGGTGAATTATCATTCCATCCGCTGATATTTTTATGAAAGCTCTCTTCCACCACCACCGCAGATTCATAAATTACACAGCGATGTTTCTTGATCGACCAACATCAATTTGAATGATTTATACTCTGTATATAGCAATGGTTTATATTAACATGATCTTTGTGGTTGGTAGAGAATGTTAGGGATTTTGAATGATTTCATAGAGGAAATCATGCATAGAATCACATTTATTTATAATCATTAGGGTGTAAATAGGAAGAATCCTAACTATTTAGAGAGAGTTAGACCTTCATTCAAAGGAACTGAAACTAAAACCAATTTCAACCCGATGAGAAAAGGTAAATTGGATAAGAAGTTGCAATAATAAAAACAATCAATTATCTATCTTTTTTACTGTTTTTTTTATAATTATAATTACAATACCAATATTATATTACAATTCTAATTGAAATTGAAAAGATACTGGTGATGGAATATTGAAAAGATAAGGTATAGTGCTCCCATTAAAGATGGTTGTTGTAATGTCAAAGAGGTGGGTTCAGCCAACCAAGGCAGAGGTTGGTGGCCATGCCCATATAATGTAAGAATTTGTACGTTATGAAAGTGAATGCATATTAGGCAGTGTGGTGGTTCAATCCCACTGACCGGCTTGTTTCAACTTTTTAGTCATGGGGTGGCATTGGTGGGTGGGGTTTTACTAATGTGAAATTTCACATTAGCCTTGAATGTGACAGATTTCTAAAACCTCAATTCGTTTGAAAATAAAAAAAATAAAAATAAAAAATCGCCTCTACCCTCAAAATGGTGAAGAATAGTGACACGACGAGCATTGATGAAATGCTCACATACAGAAACAATCATAATATTTATGAGGAGCATCCCTATACTAAATGCTGATGCTCATCTTGATCCTCATTTGAGTTGTGATCATATTCATCGTCATCGTCAGAACCCTGTTGAGCAAAAAAGAATTGGAATGTTCTTGTTAGATCGCAAAAAAGAATTGGAATTTGAGCTCTCGGTGTTGTATCTTCCATAGTCATTATATTTTTTTTAGATTCGAGGAAACCCACTCCCTGTAAAGCACAATTTATAGACCAGATAAACAATTAAAACTCTGGTTGTCCCAGACTCTTACAAGAGATGCAAGTCTTGACTCGAACTCGAGACCTGCTATCCAGATCTCATGTCCTTTGCCATCACGACACAGGGGTTTCAATAGTCATTAATGTTTACAGGAATAAATTTGCTTGCTTCAAATTGCAAATAGAAGGTTTATAATCATCGCCCTTCCAAATTTATCAGGAATTTTGTCCATTTGTTATCAAGTTTCAACCAAGTCAACTCTTTACTGTGACCAGCGTGATTAGAGGGTGCTCACCAGATATTGACACCGAATGCTCTCGTGAATTGCTGCAAATGTTCGGAAAACAACGTACAATGGGAATAGAATTCCACAAGCTCTTAAGACTAGTATCTGCAAACTCATCAGGAAGAGAATTAAGAAAATGAAAAAAAAAAAAGACTGATTCAATCTGGAAAAGGATACAGGCAGGTTGAGCTGTGAACAGCTATAATGAGGGAATCAGATTCTTACAGTAGCAAGTGTAAAAGGGTAGTCTTCTGTTCCAACGGTGATTGCAGCGAAAAGATGTCTCGAAAGCATAAGGGCTGTGATCTGCAGAAAAAAATATGTCAATAAACTCGAGCTTTTTATTTGTTTATTCATCAATTAATTTACTTAAAAACAAATAAATGAATGAAACAGAGTCATGCATCGCTTTCGGGACAGCAACAAAAGGGGAAAAATGGCCTCTTGGCGGCTAGATTAAATGGCATTCAAGATTTCTGCCATTTTCAAACATAATTGCTCCTACGCAATTGTTCTTCACCTTCAATTTTACTCCTTGAATCAGTAACTTAGCTAAGCAAATCCACCGAATTCTTAAATGTTTTCAAAGATCCCGTGCAAGTCACTCGGTCAACCGAAGTTCCCCATTACACCAGGTCATAGCTAAACCAACAATTTCTTTTTTTCTTTTTTATCATAATCTTCTTAAACTAAGCATTAAGATCATGAATTAATAAATGTACTTCCAAGCATCGTGTAATGAACAAGAACCTACTGTTATAGCCAAATACCGGAAGCCAGAAGAATGAGTGTTAGCTGTTGCTCTTTCAGATGTGGATTCTTCTATTTCTTGGTTTTCCAGATCATGTTCTCTTCTTGGATTTTCCAAACTATCTCTGCCACAATCATTCATCATTGTACACCATTACTAGTTTGCATGACAGCTCCAAAAAAAAAAAAAAACAGAGACTAAAGGCTTGAAAATGACAAAAAGTAGTCTTAGTTGATGGACAAGGAGCACACAGCTGTAATATTTTCTTGGTGGTGTGTAAAAGCTACCTTTCAATTTCCTTGGTGTGTTTTATATTGGGATGAAGTTTGCAAATAAATAAAATACTGTAACAGTGGTTGTTTTTTAAATTTTATTTCTGATATTTGTATGCCAAAATAATTTTAAAACTAAAAAAATAAAGCAATTTTTTTAATTATCTGATACATCTTTTTTACTTTAATTAACAAAAAATAATGAAGGGAAATATGAAGGTACCTGATAGTCACTGCCTCAATCAGTTCACACTTTTTTGAAGGTGCTACTGCTGTGTATCCAGGTTCATAATTCTGAAAAATAAAATCAAAATTTTAATATATTTAATTATCTGATACATCTTTGAAATTGAGAAGACTAAACCCATTTGAGATCAAATTACGAATTTCATAAAAAAAAATCATAGAAAGCTTTACTTTTTCCTTCTAATTCAGAAAGTTCTGTGTTCATGGACTATAATTAGAAAACCTACAGTGGATGCCGAGAGAAATAGGCCGGCGTAATAACATGCATTAAAAGAATTGATACAGACAAGATTGCAGGCTCGAAAATTCAAAGAAAACCGAAGCTGATGCTTTCAAAGTTTGAAAAACAGATTAAATGAAAATGATCCCAATTCCAAGAAAAACAAAGAACAGATACTTGATTCATAAAATCAAAAGAATCTGCAACCCAGCTAACAAGAAAAATGAAACAATAAGACAAACCATGAAACCAAAACAAACAAGAAAGACAAACTTTTAATACATAAATCGTGCAATTTTCAGACCTGGAGACAAATCTCACAATTTGTGTTTCCCTTCTCATTACACCATCTCTGTATGCAGTCTCTATGTGCAAACTGAAACAGAGACCAAAACAAAAAAAAACATGAACAGAGGATGAAGAACGTGAGGAGTCTTGATTTTGTTGGTTTACCTTAACAGTTCCAGAGCAAGCACAGGGAGCTTCCAAGCTTTTACAGCTTTCAAATTCTGCTTCATGGCAGATTCTACAGCATGGTATTGCACTACTAGTTTGCAAATCATCCACGAGCAATAAAGCATCTCCCATTTTGGTGTAGTTTTCCCTTTATTTCCTTCCTTTCTATCTTTTTTTCTTTTAAAAAGAAAAAAAAAAAAAATTATCTCTGTTTCCTCTCTGTTTTTCGAAACTTCATGTTTTTTCCCTCCCTGTTTTCTTGGACTAACTCGACTTTAAAGAACGAATTGGACTTCAAATTCCAAAACTATCCTTATTAAAACTAAATTATTAAAAAAAAAATAATGGTGTTTCCCATGTAAGGTGATTCACTTTACATTTTAAAAATGTTTTTTAAAAAAAATTAAAAAATATTTTTATTTTTATTTTAAATTAAATATTTTTAATTTTTTTATATTATTTTCATATATTAATATTAAAAATATTTTTTTAAAAATATTATTTTAATATATTTTTAAAAACAATCTCAATCATACTAACAATCAAATAAAGTCACATACTAACAATCACACCACACAGTCACATCTACAAAACACTTTTTATATGCACGGTTTCATGAAGCTAGCTTCTTTTTTTCATTACATCCTCTTGTTTTCAAAGTTTATATTTTGATTATAAAATTTAATTTATCTCATATTTTGATTTTCTGCTATATAGGAGATAAAATTGGAAATGATAGAGAAAACTTTCAACTATTCATAATTGTTTTTTTTTGTGTTCATGATTATTTTTATAAAAAATAAGCTTAATAAAGGTAATTTAGGTTTTAATTCATGTAAAACAAAATAGATTGAAATTCAAAAAATATGTTTTGATTTGATTTTGAATTTTTGTGCTAATTATAATATGTTTGTGGTTGAAAATAAGTTTTAATTTTTGTGCTAATTATAATATGTTTGTGGTTGAAAATAAAATTTTAAAGATTTATATAACGTGTTTTTTCTATGAAAACACAATGTAATATAGATAAATTGAGGTTTTATATTTTTTTTATTTGTCAAAGATGGCTAAAAATATTGCATTGAGTGACTACTCATGCAAATGATATATTATTTACTTATTTTTTAAATCTCAAGTGCACGACTTGACCTTGCAAGCTCAGTTATGCTTGAATCATTCTTTCAAGTCTTGGCGCGGTTATCCTTGACTCTCTAGATTATTCTCCAATTTTTTATTTAATATCTTAAGACTAAATTATTATTTTTTTAAAATAATTTCAATTGTATTTTAAAGCCATATAATAATAAGAGATTTTTATATAATATTAGAGGTTATTTCATGAATATATATATATATATAGATTTTTTTATATATAAATAGTGAATGAAAATAAAATGTGTTTTATTTCTAGTAATACATTTTTGTTTTCGCGTAATGAAATTCCTCTTTTGCGTTTTCATATTATCTTGATACGCTAATATATATATATATATATATATTTTTTATTTTAATATATATATATTTAAAAAAAATAAAATTTGTATTTCCAAACAAAACTACAAGTCCCCTTTATTTGCATACTTCCTCCCAATATTAAAGGTAGCTTTTACACACCACCAAATAAAATATTACAGCTGTGTGCTCCTTGTCCATCAACTAAGATTACTTTTTTGTCATTTTCAAGCCTTAAGTTTTTTTTTGGAGCTGCCATGGATATGTCAACTAGTAATGGAGTGCAATCGTGAGTGATTGAGGCAGAGATAGTTTGGAAATTCCAATAAGAGAACATGATCTAAGTGATTCGAGCATTCACCCACATAGATATAATTTCTTTTTGGATATGTGTTTGCGGTTGAAAATAATTTTTATTTAAAAATATATTAAAATAATATTTAAAAATATCATACATAAAACTGAAAATCTTGTAAACGAATTACGTGATCGGATGATAACAACAATGGAAAAACAGCCTCAGATCTTGATCGAAGCTCATAAAGCTTTTTTTGGAGCTGTATGATTTTTAAGTTTTCTAGTGTTTAGGGTTTTGGAATGGGGTGGTTTAGGTTTTCATGATATCTTAAAGGTATTTTTGTTCAAAATTGAGCTTTGAGGGGCAAAAACCTTTAGACCGATTTTCCAAGTCTGTTTCAGCAGATAACATGTCATTTGTTGTATAATTATTATTATTTTTTTATTTTTTTTATAACTTGGATGTCCACGTCAGTTTATTTGCACCACAACTAATTCTCGGATCCACTAAACATCTTGTAAGCCAAGTGAACAAATAAGATATCGCAGGGGTGACAAATATGTACAAAAAAGATCGAACCCAGGCACAAAGGAAAAGAACAAGTCCTTTCTCCTACTAGGTCATGGCCTGAGTACATATATTTTCTTACATTAAGTATTATTTTCTTACATTAAGCATATGATGCATTATTTTTTCCCGTCCCCTTTTAGGATAGGAGCTTAAGCCTGGTCATTTTTTTTTATTTTAAATAAGTTTTTATTGAAATTAATAATTATAATGCTATTTAATAAATTATTTGATTATGTCATATTTTTTAAATGAGATTAGACTTTTTATTTTTATATTTGCGACAACTTTATTAACAATTTTAAATGGGCATAATATGCAAAAACAGAATGCATATTAATATTCAATAGGAGTTAAATATTCTTTTGGAATGTTATTTTTTATATAATTTTGATGAATTAATTATTCTTTTATTTTTTTATATATATACACATACACCCACACAAATTATGATGTCATTATTTTTTATTTGAAATTTATTTTTATATTATGTGAGTTTTTGCTTAAAACAATGCTCCTAGAAAACTGTGTTTTCATGGAGAAAAATATAGGTTGGTAAGGAAATGGGAGTTTTGCCTCCGCAATTAAAATTTTCACTCCATTATTTAAGTTGTTGAGATTCTCATGAATATTTATTTTAATGATCTATGATTTATATTAGGAGAAAACAACCTTATTAACAAAAAAAGATAATTTTTTTCCTTGGAAAACAAATGTAAATAAAAAATGAGTTTTTGAATTAAGAAATATTTTGTTTCTTGTATTATTTAAATCTTTCAAACTCCTAAAATTATTTATTTTAATCATATATAAGTAAATAAATTTTAGCTTTAAAAATTATAACCCAGCACCAGTGTAAAATCTAATGCTTGTTTGGTAGTGAGATTTAAAAGCACTTTTGAAAAAACATTAAAAAATTTATTTTTATTTTTTACTAAATTATTTTTATTGAAATAACATCTTTCTTACTTCTAGTTTTCATGTAAGTTTTGTTTTTTTATTTCAATTTCATTTTCTTCAGGTATTTTTTTAATTATTTTTTTCTATTTAAATATTGATTAATCCCTCTCTCTTGTTATTTTAAAATCATATAGTTTATTTTTTAAAATTATGATTAATCTTTTAATCAATTAAATAGAGAACTGGTTTTAGGGCAAGCAAGCCCGCATGATGCCAGGTGGCCTCCAGCTTCCTCACGCTATCGCAACAAAGATTAATTGGACTGAAGTCCCCAATTGGAGCGCAAGGGAATCTTTCGTGGGGTTTGCTAGGAAAATGAGCCTCCATGAGTGAGCATACCAATCTCCAAGTATTCATGTCAACTTGTAATATTTTTAAAATTTTAAAATTATTTTTATATATTAATATCAAAAATAATTTTAAAAAAATATTATTTTAATACATATATAAATAAAAAAACATTTTAAAAAACAATCACAGCACATCAATGAAAAACAATCACTTGATCACAGATATCTCCATGCTCAGTGGATTGATTGGATAAGCTTATGACTGCGATGCTTTTGGTGTGCCGAGGCTCTATTATCCTCGATTTATCTTTTTAAAAAAGAATAGAATTGTTTTTTTTTTGTCACTTTCATGATTATTAGACCTAATTTAAGATAGAGTCAGTCCAGTACCTCGTTTAATTCTCTTAATAAAACAACGTATCAGCTGCGTTTTACTGTGCAAACTTAAAAATAAACTTTTTTGTGTTTTTGAAAAATATTAAGAATCTTTTAAGTATTTCCATATGTTTTTTTATGTGCTATATCAAAAATAGTTATATATATATATATATATATATATATATATATATAAGTATTTTCAAACGAACAAGAAAAATAAACCCCAAGTATTAAACTACAAGTGGGTAGTCTTTTTCATTTCAAAAGCAGCGTTCAATTAATGTAAAAACACAGCCCACTGAACGCAAAACCAGCAAATCAAATCCAGGACTGCATATACTGCCTATAAATAATACTACGGGTGAGGCTTGTTTTGATATCACCATCTTTGAGGTCAATATTTTTCCTCGAGCTGTATCTATAAGCTTCATAAATCGGGTAGGAGTAAGGAAACCAGATTTTCATAAGTTTACTTACAATGGAAGGAGCGAGCGTCGACGACAAGCACAAGATAGTGGTGGCGGTGGACGAGAGTGAGGAGAGCATGGATGCACTTTCATGGTGTCTCAGCAACATTATTTCTCACAATTCCACCACCACGCTAGTCCTCCTCTATGTTAAGCCGCCGCCGATCATCTACTCTTCGTTGGACATCTCAGGTTTCCATTACTTTCTCGCTCTTTTATATCACCCTCTTGTGTTCTTGCTCAACTAGAATCCATACTAATCCCTGAAGGAAACTATCTGATTGTAGCGCACATATTTTCGGCCGATGTGATTGTTGCCATGGAAAAATACGGTGCCGACTTGGCGAACAAAGTGATGCAACGAGCAGAAGCCGTCTTCAGGAATTTCAACAAAAATGTAAGCCAGGCCTTCTCCTTTTGTAAGTTCGTCTGTTTTCTTCCTTCCCTTTATTTCTGCTTGATGAAGGAATCTCTGTGCAGGTTAACGTGGAAAGAGTGATTGGGAGTGGAGAGGCACAGGATGTGATCTGCAATACAGTGGAGAAACTCAGACCGGACACTTTGGTCATGGGAAGCCATGGCTATGGTTTCTTGAAGAGGTAAAAGATTCAGTAGTTTATTGAACTCCAGCTAAATCGAACAGATTATTTATTCACTTTCTATGGACATCACGGCCTGATCCTCCTCGAACTCATTGTTACAGGGCTCTTCTCGGAAGTGTGAGTGAAAATTGTGCCAAGCGTGTCAAGTGCCCAGTTGTGATCGTGAAGCACCCTCGTGATGAATGACTACATCTCCCATCCAACTCTTCCCTAAATCATGATGACGAATTCTAACTTTCTTCCAGAAAAGCTAGAACAGTGTGTATTAGCACCAAAGAAGGGGAAGAAGCCTCTTGGAAACGATAAATTTACAGTAGGATCAGCTTAGGGTTTGCTTGCATCATTTTATGTACTTAAAATCTGTTAATAGTTAAAAAAAAAAGTTTTGTTTGCTGCGCCTAAATACTGGAATCACAGTTAAGAAGCTATTCCATTAAGTAGCAGCATTTACTATGGTTTCGCTAAATTGGGACAGGGCTAGTGTTACTGTCTGTAGATATTCCAGAAACCTTAAATATATGCTTCGTGTGAGCATGCTATAAAATCGCCAGCAGAAATCATTTACCACAGACAATATAACCTCACAGAAAAAGCACCAGAAAATTTCTATTCTGAAATGAAAAAACAATCAATTCTATCCAAAATCCATGATGATCGATGCCAAGAAGGGAAGCTCAACTGACAAACCAAACTGGTCACACTTCCAAACACATTCCCGAATGCTCCTTAATGCACCAATCTATAGCACCTCACCAGAAACACAATACTTGACCAGAAAGGTGATTACTACTAATATGGACAGCTTTGTCCTCGGGCTCTTCAAGCTTCATGCGCAAGAGGTGCCACAATGAACTTTTTGGCCTTCCCTAGTTATTTTGCGCACTTCCAACATATTTGAGAAATTCCAGATGGGAAGCTACACATGATCCTAGTCACCTTAAACAGTCCAAACTTTTAGGACATGAGCTTACATAAAAAGGTAATCCCCGTGTAAAGGGGTCTATAATGGGTGTTAAAAGACTTGCTATCATCAGTTCTATCCGTTCAAAAAGCAGGAGGATGCCAAAACCAGGCCCTGCATTAGTGATTATGATAAGATAACACTATCTCCATAATCCCTCGGGGGTGGCAAGACATGATGGTTACCAATAGGTCAAAAATCTGAGATGCACAATCAACATAAGTTTGGTTCTGAGTTACAACAATCCAAAGATGCAGAAATCAACCACTAACCACAATATCAAGAAAATTCTAAAACTAATCTCAAACCTCATTGATAACAGGAAAATCCATGACAATTGGTTCCTTGAACCTTCATGATTACCGTTCAACTTCTTCTGAACTTTCCAAATTTCAACAACTCACAGATGCTAAAATCAACCACTTAACCACAATGATTAAAAATAAATAAATAAAATTCCTCAATTCCAGTGGATAACAAGAAAAAACTCGATTAAAATCTGTCCATAACAGTCGCCTTCAGAATAAAGATAGACCCTGCCACAGCTTTCCTTTTCAAACTAATGGTCAAAGCTTGGTATATTCCAATAAACAGTTTGCTTGAGTAATCCTTTTAACCTTCTGGCACTTTCCGAAAGAAAGCCTTCCCAAGAAATACTGGCCATATCTGACAAAATGCTCTTCTTAAATGAAAAGAAATTGCTTAATTGACAAGTAACAAACTACAGAATTTCTTTGTTTCCTACCTTTTCAGTTACCAAATCAAATAAATAAGCTAAAACGACCACCCACTAACTGGAGTAAAAGTGCTTATCAAACTTTAACCTCTTGACTGAGCAACAAGGATACCCAGATTGTTCGAAAAACAAGGATACACAGACCAGAAAATTGTGATGATTAAATGATAGCAGCTTATTGATTGATAAACAACGACTTTCTATTGTGGTTATATAACTGTTGAAGGCTGCTAATGGTCTGATATTCATCGCACTGAGTTAAAATTGGTCTAGTATCAATTATTTTAACTAATCAATGCATAAATGAAACTGTCCTGAAACCTGTCCTCAGCAATAGTGAAAGCAATAAAGATCCACACACAATTTACAATTTCACCTTTGCTAACATAAATCCGAGAAAACAAGGCTTAGTACCAACAATACACGGCACAAGCCAATGACAATCATATAAAATGTTCCCTTGTATCTGAAAACTTCAATAAATTCAACAAGGAGAGGCACGCAAAAAAACAAGAATCACTCCCAGATAATCAAGTCAGTTAACTCCCAAAGTTACACCACAGAAAACGTATCCCACTAAGACAAGATATCATTGAAAATTATAGCAAAGCATCAATCACATCAATTTCAAGAGTGCAAGCCACATTTATGCATTTAAACCTCCAAAAATAGTTCATAATTTCATAATAACCAGACAATTAGCCCTACACCTCCAAAAGTCATCTTTCTAATTCTTGAGATATAAAATCAGACTAAAACCAAACGAATATTGCTGTCTTGTGAGTGAAAACAAAGGAGAAATATAGAATTAAGGAAAAAATTACTAGAAACAGCCCAGAAAGGGTCAACATCTACTCTTCGGTTGCAGATTCACCATTCTTGTTATGCTTCCTCGCGTACCTCTGGTTCCTCAAAAACTTAGGATCCATCTATATGTGCACAAAAATAAAAGAGTGAATATTAACATTAATGCATCAAAATTGTAAGAGAAATGAAAAATAAAATGAAAGAAGAATAAATCAGAGCGAAAATTACAGACCCTTTTATTGGATGCGTGGTTCTGCTTTCTGGGTTTCTTGATCCCGTTTTTATGAGCTTTATAGGACTGGTTATTATCATAGAAAAACTTTTACAAGTACAAGTCTATATATTTAGAAATTTCTTCAAATATTTTGCATGCCTATACTCTCCTGTATATTAATCGGACTTTTATACCTTTTTTCTCGTATTATGCCGTTTGAAAGTAAATGAGTGATTAAGGTTGTTTTTAAAAATAATTTTTATTTATAAATATATTAAAATATTAATATCATCACATAAAAATAATTTAAAAATACTAAATTTTTTAATTTAATATAAAAATAAAAAATATCTATTTTTTAAAAAAATACAATATCAAACATAACTTTAATAAACTTATCATGGTAATAATTATTTTCACAAATCTTTATCTATTAATATCACAAAAAATTGGGGAGGTAATGGCCCAAAAAAATTGAATGTAGGTGGTGTGCGGACCCAACACTTATTAAAGAGTTTTTTTCATCGACTCATGTAAGTTTTTTATATTTTAATATATATTATTTTGAGTAGAATACCCATTCAAAATGCTACATTAGATAAAATAACTCTTCATAAAAAAACAAAATTCATGAACTATAAATACCTTATAAATCCACTAAATTCAAGGTTGTAATCTCATCATTCTCAATAATTTTAACATATAAATTTAGAGTTTATCTCTCTAAAATATTATTTTTATTTTCTCTAAAACTGTATTTACTTGAGAATCTAAGAGTCATCGACTATATCAAAGAAAACCTTTTGTGGGTAACAATCACGAGTCACATTGGCTTACTAAGCATTAGACAAGTAGAATGGTTCAAACTTCAAATTACAAAAATCAAGAGATTAACCAATTATCTAACACACAATCTTGATTCTAAACTACTTGGATTTTTTAGGATATCATCAACATATGTTTTGTATAAACACATATATTGCTATTGTTGAAATTAAAAACAAATTTCATTTATATTTTTAATATTTTTTTTTTGAAAAAAAGTCTAATGACTAGAGATAATCTAAACCTTTTATTTCTTAAAAAATCATAAAAGAAGTAACAAATGATGTCACAATATAAGAGTGCTATGATTTTTATTAACAAATTTTTCTAAGGTCGTCGCATCTTATGCAGCGACGGGAACAACTTTTTTTTTCTATTATGTATATCAATAGTTATGAAACATATTATTTTAGAAACTGCAAAATATATACAAACATGTAATTAAAATTTAAGAAGATTTTAAAACATAACCAATAAGAAAAATAATGCAAATAACTTATATTAAGCTCTTCTGTCAATTGTCAACCTTATGCTCGGTCCTTGAGTCATGTTGTTGTCAAGAACAATATACTTTTTTTTTTTTTGTTTATAACCACGGTGTCGGGGTCAGTTTACGCGCATCACAACTAATCCTCAGACTCACTGAACATCCTACAAACCCAGTGAGCATGTAAGGCACCGCGGGGGTGACAGGCGTGCATGGTGAAATTTGAACTATGATACAGAGAAAGGAAACAAGTCCCTTCAATCGCTAGACCAAGACTTTTATTTTATACAGTGTTGGTTGTCACTCCTCTAGACTTGTAATGGAAATAGTAAACAAAGCAAAACTGGAGATGTAATAATTCATTATTCTAAATGTTTGATCCGGTCAGATGTTGGAATCCAATTGCCGTAGGTTCCAGCAAACAGCAGGTGTCATAAACTAGATTTTCCACTAATGAGAGTTCTGATTTTCTCTGCAACTGCTCTGCTGAGTAAAATAATCGCACAAACATCATGATCAAGATGGATCTTTTAAAGCTCTTACATATGGGCTAAAACAATAATGCTCAGGTTAGTTTACGTGTAACTCAATTAATTTTACAGATCTTGAAGTAAATGATTAATTAAATAATCTTTAATGACTCTGATAATTATGAGACTCGAACTAGTAATTTTTAGAAAATAAACATAAAATCTGACCAGTTGAGCTGCATCCTCGGGTTATTTGGGTCACAACTCACAATGGCTACTTCAAAGAATCCGGCAGAAAGCTGAAGAGATTTATTGGAGTGACGTTGCTTTCTATAGGGACTTTAATTTCTTTGAATTCTTTTTTCTTTTTTTTTTGTTATAATCTTTCTTCTATTTCACTCTTTTGCTATTGTCTTCCCCCCCAACTCAGTCTACCACATTACAAGCAGAGATATTTGGTTATTGACTCGTCACCGGCCATCGCCATGACATGTTGGACGTGTTGTATCTGTTTTGCCTAACCAGTTTGTCACGTTCCCCGTGAAATAGATTTTTACGTTTACGATACAGCTACAAAACAAACACCGATGATGGAGTTCTCTGAACTGAGCGGTTGGTGAGTGAAAGTAACATGATTTACCAACTCAATAACCGGCAAAATCATAATTTGTTCAACCTGTGATCGGCCTTGTTCCCTTGTGTACCTTTTAACATATTTTTTTATGTGAGTAAATCTCACCCCTTAAAAATATAATTTGTAGGTCAAATTTGTAGGTCTAAGTGAGTAAAATCCCAGTTGTCCCTCACTATTACAATGAATATACGTTGTGACTCGAACTCGAAATCTGCTATGCAGAACATAAATTCTCTGTCTCCACGACACAGACATGGGACATGCACCTTTAACATATTGATTGATATTTGTGTGTGTATGTTCCTGATTGGTTCTGCTGTGTTTTTTGTTTCCTGGATAAATGTATAGTAGGCTCAGAAGAGCGATTGTCATATGGGGAAAAGAAAGAAAGAAAGAAAGAAAGAGATCTAGTAAAGCTAATGTTTAGTTAAACAAAGATTCATAACTTCTTGATCAACAAGATCAAGATGGTACAGATGTGCTTTGTTTCTCTTTACCATAATATATAGACACATGCACGCAATATCTTATCATTCCTTGATTGCATTGCGACCACTGACATCAAATCAAAGTACAAAAAAGCACAAATCACAAGCTAATGATACATAGAACTTAGATTAATTCATTTGATTAACCCTTCAAAACAACCAGTGAGGGATTTTTCTCTCTATCTTCTTCTCCTTAATAGTATCCAGGCTAGGCTTCCAAGTCCCTTTGCCAGAAAGCTGCCTACTCAAATACTCGGGCCTACTCTCAAAAATCTCTGTTAACTCATCAGAATCATATTTCTCCATAAATGGCTTCTCCTCCACATGAAGCTCCTTCTTTGGCGTGATGATCACCTCTCCATTTCCAGCAGGGCATATCCTGGAGAATAAAGGGAAATACCTCGACGATGATAAAAGAGACCGTGACCTTAAAACCGAGTTCGCACTCAAAAGAACATGCCTCGCTTCCTCTGATGACAGTGACGCTGGTTTCCCTCGCTTTTTTGGCAGCATCAAGTATACCTTCTTCAAGTCTAGCTTATTGTCAGCAGGCAATGGCGCTGGCCTCTTTCCAGTCAAATCGGAGCGAAACTCGACCACAACCTGCTGCGGATACTCTAGCATTAGCTCCGCCACTGTTAGGGGTGTGTCGAACTCAAAAACCCTGCCATCCGATAGAATAACTCTCCCAGTCCCAGCAGAATTCGACGAACTGTGGTACGCGATGAAGTTTCCCATTTCAAGTAGAGAAGAAAAAGTTCTGCGAGTGGGATTAGCTAGCCAGGAAGGTTAATTTTCAGGGGTTCTTATTGAGTTGTGTGTGGGGAATGTGATCAGAGGTGTTTGTTAAACCGCTCCATCTTGTGACGGATGCGAAGGTGGAATGGGTAGTAGACAAAGTTGGTGTCTGAGGTATGTTTAATCCAAAGTGTTTGACCTGTTACAAGTACGCGAGGCTCGATCCAATTCTGGTGGATTTCATTGGACCTCGACTTGTCTGTGGGGTCACAAGAAGTGGCCTGTTCAATTTTTTTTGCCAAATGGTTTGAGGAAGTCAGAAGAACGGTTCAGCTATAACTACATTAACTAATTTCTATTAATTTATGCATGGGAGGATAGCGTGTCATGAGACTAAGTACAGGATCGGGAGTATAGTTGAAATTATTTTTTAAATTGTTTTTTTTGTTAAAAAATATATCAATTTATTTTTTTAAAATTATTTTTGATATCAATATATAAAAATAATTTAAAAAATATTTTTGAATCACAATATCAAATTTACTCTAAAAATTGGACGGTTCCATGCCATCTAAGAGCTTGTTTGGGAGTGCGGTTGCGGTAGTTTTTCAGAGTGTTTTTCTTGTGGAAATACATCAAAATAATATTTTTTATTTTTTAAAAATCATTTTTGACATCAGCACTTCAAAATGATCTAAAAATATAAAAATATATTCATTTAAAATGAAAAAAAAAATCAAAATTTCAGCAAAATACCGATTCAAACTATTGAATGAGTCGCGACCTCACGGGTATCTTAAATATGGCACGGGCATGCACGCTATAGAATTGAATACAACGTCGGGTTATTTTATGAAAAAAATAAAATAAAGAAGAATTCAATTCATGGGAATATAACTATTGCTCCATCATGTGAAGGTGTTGTATACTCTATGGAATTAGGCCCACTTGTTTTTCGGTGCTAAAGTGTTTTAAACAAATATTGTGTGTATTTAGACTGTTTTGATGTATTGAAGTTAAAAATAAATTTAAAAATATATATTATTTTAATGTAATTTAAAACAAAAATTATTTTAAAAAATTCACTATTACAATATCAAATTGGTTCAAAAATATATTTTTTTTTATAAAAATAAGAGATTTGTAGTCATTTTATACATATAAATGTCAAGTCATACTTGAGAAAATAGCAATCACCGATAAAAAGTTAACACAAACTTAAAAGAGATTGTTGTTTCAATATAGCAGATAAGAAACATATTATATTATACTAAGAACTAAAACTAGTGGTATTTTCTCTATGCACGCACTATTCACACATAAACAATCTTATATATTTTTCCCATTCTATTTTATTTAATCAATTTTATATGTGTATTTATTTTATAATTCTTTTTTATTTTCACTTAGATGTTTTTTAACTACAAAAACATGTCAAAAAAGCCTTTGTGTTATTTTTGTTGAGAAAAATAAAATTTAACATGGGGAGAAGTACAAGTCAAATGTCTAGTTATTAATTCAAATAGTGCTTCTCATTTTTTTTTTAATCCAATCCTGTTATATTATATTAATTTATGATTGAGCTTTGCTATATATTTTCGTTGGCTTGGTATTAGATGTTGGTGATCTTGGAGAACAAAATCGATTCTCAGTTGATGCTCCTCTTGAGAAAATTAAATGCAAACAAATTGAATTAAAAACTGTTGAAGTTATGAGAACCTAATTTGAATACTAGAGAGACGTTTTGAGCCCCTTTTCCTTTTTTTTTTATAATCGGGGTGTTCGGGTCAACTTGCGCGTACCTCAACTAAATCCCTGAGTCCACTGAATATCTTGCAAGCCCAATGAGCAGGTAAGACACTGCGGAGATGATAGACGTGTCTGACAAGGCTTGAACCTGGGATGGGAGGACAAGCTCTCTCTCTTACCACCAGGCCAAGACCTTGTTGGCGAGGGAAGAGATTCAACCCTCTTTTTTCTTTTTCTTTTTTCCTTTTTGGTGTCTTGATTTATTTTTCAACTTGATCCTTTCATATTAAGATATTTTAAAATTAAATTTATAGTTTTTTTTGTCTAAATATAGAGATTCCATAATATTGGCGTGTGTCCATAACACAGTCACGGACGAGGTTTTAGTGATTTTTTTTTCTCTTTCCTCTTTTTCTATTCATTTTCCGTGGAGTTCGCACTAGTTTGCCAAATTGAAAAATGTTTTTTTTTTTTTTTACTTTTTTTATATGAAATGTGATCAATACTCTATTGAATGTTGTTTATTTGGTTTAAGATTTTTTTAATTAATTTTATCCTCCAGCAACTAGTTTGATTTTATTTTAAGGAAAAATTAACCTGCGCATACTATGATTTGCTCTAAATTATTATCTCCATTATTTCTTAAACTACAAAAAAAAATTGAAATTTGGATGTTTATGATACTTTAAATAACACAAAAAAATCAACAATTTTTTTCTAATCATCTACAAGTTTGCTGTTATTTTTTTATTTAACAACTAAACAACCTCTAATAGATAAAAATAATGAAATGGCACCCACACTCTCTCGTAAATTAAATATTATAACTTTAATACACTATTTAATATATTATGTTAAACACAATCGAGTTTAACCTGTCCTGAAACAAAGGTCCCCGTTCTCTGCTCTCAGAAACACAATCGATTGCGTCATGGTTTGAAATGATATTTGGGGCAAAAAGATTTTTTTCTTCTAATACTAATAAATTGTTATTGCGTCGAGACTGTATTTCCAAAATTGGATTCCACTGCTGAACCTCCATTTTCTTTTCTGAAAAAGCTCGAGTTTTTAGAGAAAACCCGGCAAAAGAAATATATACCTAGTAAAAGTAACAGACCCACAGTGCAGGAAATGGCTGGACATGATGGATTAGAGCTTGGATTGCACATAGAGAAGATAGAGTTAATCACTAACTCGATCACTGTAGACTTTTAGGGAGATTTTTGTTTAGAAATTACGAGCGATATACCAGCGCGATGCGCTGGGTTTTTTTTATCTATATAGAAAATTGATTGATTTTATATATATTGTATTTTATTATTTTAATATTTAATTAATATAATTATAATTGATAAAATCTGTATAATCGAAATGGAAAGTGGTTTGTATATTTTGTAATTGCAGACAATGCAGGTAATTTTTTTTTCTGAGTTGCTTTTTTATCTCAGTAATATTAGATTTGACACATTATAATTTTTTTCCACAAATAAACTTATATTTTTTGCGTGCTATAAGTAGTTATTTTAATGTTTAATTACTAAAATTGCAATAGATCAAATATGTTAGAAATGAGTTTTTTGCGTAGTATAAGTAGTATGCCTGCCCGCACATTGCGTTAGGGTTTTTTCTATTTAGAAAAGTAATTGATTTTTTACATGTTGTAATTAGTTGTCTAAATATTTAATTAGTAACATTATAATAGATAAAATATGTAACAAATTAAATTTTTCCCCGCCTAACAGGAATAGTGTAATCGAAATGGGAAGTGGTTTGTATATTTTTTAATCGTAGATAACCAACGTAAATTTGTCAAAAAAAAAATTTCCCCGGTAATATTACATCTGAAACATGAAAAATAAAAATATTGTAAATTTTTGAAGAAATAAACTGTATTTTTTTTTGCGTGCTATAATGACTTATATGCCGTATAAAAAAAACAGTGTAATCGGAATGGAAAGTCACTCGTATAATTTTTAATTGTAGATAACTTAGGTAAATTTGTTTATTTTTTTTAGTTTTTTTTTTTGCCAGTAATATTACATCTGACACATTAAAAATAAAAAGACTGAAAATCTCTGAAGAAATAAACTGAATTTTTTTGCATGCTATAATGACTTATTTGCCGTATAAAAGGAACAGTGAAATCGAAACAGAAAGTGACTTGTATATTTTTTAATTGTTGATAACATAGGTAAATTTGTAAAAAAAAAAAAAATTAGTTGTTTTTTCCCCCAGTAATATTACATCTGACACATGAAAAATATAAATAATGTAAATTTCTGAAGAAATAAGCTTAATTTTTTTGCGTGCTATAATGACTTATTTGCCGTATAAAAGGAACAGTAAAATCGAAACGGGAAGTGACTCGTATATTTTTTAATTGTAGATAACCTAAGTAAATTTGTCAAAAAAAAATATAGTTGTTTTTTTCCCCCAGTAATATTACATCTGACAGATGAAAAATATAAATATTGTAAATTTCTGAAGAAATAAGCTTAATTTTTTTGCGTGCTATAATGACTTAGTTGCCGTATAAAAAGAATAGTGTAACCGAAACGGGAAGTGACTCGCATATTTTTTAATTGTAGATAACCTAAGTAAATTTGAAATTTTATTTTTGAGTTGTTTCTTTTTCCCATTAATATTAGATTTCAAATATAAAAAATGAAAATATTGTAAATATTTTTTTTTACAATAAACTTAAACAAAAGAGTATCAAATTTAAATTCAAAGTCAAAATTTTTTCATATAAGATTTATTAATCATATTATTATATTAAATGTATTTAAGAATATTGATATTAATGTTTTTTTTTAAAAAAAAATCAAGGTCATTTTTCTTTCTCTCTATATTTTTAGGCGATGATATTCAAAAAATATTAAAACATATAATTAGTCTCACATACTTTATAGAGTAATCGACATGGGAAGTGGTTTGTATATTTTTTTAATTGTAGATAACCTAGGTAAATTTGTCAATATTTTTTTTTATGAGTTGCCTTCGTTCTTAAGTAATATTCGATCTGACACATTAAAAATAAAAATATTGTAATTTGTTTTTAAAAATAAACTTAATATTTTTGCGTGTTATAATTATTTATTTGCCATCTAAAAAAAACAACTTAATTGAAACGGGAAGTGACTCGTATATTTTTTAATTGTAGATGATGTAGGTAAATTTGTCAACCTTTTGTTTTTTTGATTTTTTTCCCCAGCAATATTAGATCTACAATCTAAAGAACCAAAGAACTGAGAATTTTTGTAAAGAAATAAACTTAAACAAAAGAGCAGAAAATTAAATTATTACGATGAAAAAAAAAAGGAAGCAAGAAAAAAAACTAATATTATTATTCTTATTGAGTTAATAATTGGAAAAAATTCAATAAAAAAAATGTTAATAAATTGTTTTTTTTTAAAAACATAAGTGAAAAAAACAAAAAAGAAATAAATAAATAAAACGTAAAAAAAAACAATCAAAATAAATAAAAATGTAAGTGAAAAAAACAAAAAACGAAATAAATAAAAAAAACATCAAAATAAATAAATTAAAAAAATATTTTTTAAAAATAAACTTAAACAAAAGAGTATCAAATTTAAATTCAAAGTCAAAATTTTGTCATATAAGATTTATTAATCATATTATTATATTAAATGTATTTAAGAATATTGATATTAATTTTTTTTTAAAAAAAAAAAATTCAAGGTCATTTTTCTTTCTCTCTATATTTTTAGGCAATGATATTCAAAAAATATTAAAACCTATAATTAGTCTCACATACTTTACAGAGTAATTGACATGGGAAGTGGTTTGTATATTTTTTTAATTGTAGATAACCTAGGTAAATTTGTTAATATTTTTTTTTATGAGTTGCCTTTGTTCTTAAGTAATATTCGATCTGACACATTAAAAATAAAAATATTGTAATTTGTTTTTAAAAATAAACTTAATATTTTTGCGTGTTATAATTATTTATTTGTCGTCTAAAAAGAACAACTTAATTGAAACGGGAAGTGACTCGTATATTTTTTAATTGTAGATGATGTAGGTAAATTTGTCAACCTTTTGTTTTTTTGATTTTTTTTCCCAGCAATATTAGATCTACAATCTAAAGAACCAAAGAACTGAGAATTTTTGTAAAGAAATAAACTTAAACAAAAGAGCAGAAAATTAAATTATTATGATGAAAAAAAAAAGGAAGCAAGAAAAAAAAACTAATATTATTATTCTTATTGAGTTAATAATTGGAAAAAATTCAATAAAAAAATGTTAATAAATTGTTTTTTAAAAAAAAACATAAGTGAAAAAAACAAAAAAGAAAAAAAAAACGTTAAAAAAAAACAATCAAAATAAATAAAAATGTAAGTGAAAAAAACAAAAACGAAATAAATAAAAAAACGTCAAAATAAATAAATTAAAAAAAAAACAATCAAAAAAAAATGAAAGAAAAAACATAAGTTAAAAAAAAAAAGAAACAAAACAAACAATGAGGGAGGCAGGGGTTGCAGGGGTTCGAACCCCTGCCTCTCGTAAGTAAAAATGAAAGAAAAAACAAAAGTGAAAAAAAAAAAACAAAATAAACAATGAGGGAGGCAGGGGTTGCAGGGGTTCGAACCCCTGCCTCTCTTAAAGACACGCCTGTGTCTTTGCCAATAAGCTAAATGCTTTTCGTTGTCTCTTTCTGTGAAAGAATATATAAATAGTATAAAAACGAAAAAAAAAAAAAGAGGAGGACATACACCTGCGAAGCACCGGGGCAAACTGCACATGAATAGTGACTATGAGTCTATGTGAACAGTATTGTTTACTGTTCAAAACTCCGTTTCCTTTTAGATGTAGGTAAATTTGTCAACCTTTTGTTTTTTTGATTTTTTTTCCCAGCAATATTAGATCTACAATCTAAAGAACCAAAGAACTGAGAATTTTTGTAAAGAAATAAACTTAAACAAAAGAGCAGAAAATTAAATTATTATGATGAAAAAAAAAAGGAAGCAAGAAAAAAAAACTAATATTATTATTCTTATTGAGTTAATAATTGGAAAAAATTCAATAAAAAAATGTTAATAAATTGTTTTTTAAAAAAAAACATAAGTGAAAAAAACAAAAAAGAAAAAAAAAACGTTAAAAAAAAACAATCAAAATAAATAAAAATGTAAGTGAAAAAAACAAAAACGAAATAAATAAAAAAACGTCAAAATAAATAAATTAAAAAAAAAACAATCAAAAAAAAATGAAAGAAAAAACATAAGTTAAAAAAAAAAAGAAACAAAACAAACAATGAGGGAGGCAGGGGTTGCAGGGGTTCGAACCCCTGCCTCTCGTAAGTAAAAATGAAAGAAAAAACAAAAGTGAAAAAAAAAAAACAAAATAAACAATGAGGGAGGCAGGGGTTGCAGGGGTTCGAACCCCTGCCTCTCTTAAAGACACGCCTGTGTCTTTGCCAATAAGCTAAATGCTTTTCGTTGTCTCTTTCTGTGAAAGAATATATAAATAGTATAAAAACGAAAAAAAAAAAAAGAGGAGGACATACACCTGCGAAGCACCGGGGCAAACTGCACATGAATAGTGACTATGAGTCTATGTGAACAGTATTGTTTACTGTTCAAAACTCCGTTTCCTTTTAGATGTAGGTAAATTTGTCAACCTTTTGTTTTTTTGATTTTTTTTCCCAGCAATATTAGATCTACAATCTAAAGAACCAAAGAACTGAGAATTTTTGTAAAGAAATAAACTTAAACAAAAGAGCAGAAAATTAAATTATTATGATGAAAAAAAAAAGGAAGCAAGAAAAAAAAACTAATATTATTATTCTTATTGAGTTAATAATTGGAAAAAATTCAATAAAAAAATGTTAATAAATTGTTTTTTAAAAAAAAACATAAGTGAAAAAAACAAAAAAGAAAAAAAAAACGTTAAAAAAAAACAATCAAAATAAATAAAAATGTAAGTGAAAAAAACAAAAACGAAATAAATAAAAAAACGTCAAAATAAATAAATTAAAAAAAAAACAATCAAAAAAAAATGAAAGAAAAAACATAAGTTAAAAAAAAAAAGAAACAAAACAAACAATGAGGGAGGCAGGGGTTGCAGGGGTTCGAACCCCTGCCTCTCGTAAGTAAAAATGAAAGAAAAAACAAAAGTGAAAAAAAAAAAACAAAATAAACAATGAGGGAGGCAGGGGTTGCAGGGGTTCGAACCCCTGCCTCTCTTAAAGACACGCCTGTGTCTTTGCCAATAAGCTAAATGCTTTTCGTTGTCTCTTTCTGTGAAAGAATATATAAATAGTATAAAAACGAAAAAAAAAAAAAGAGGAGGACATACACCTGCGAAGCACCGGGGCAAACTGCACATGAATAGTGACTATGAGTCTATGTGAACAGTATTGTTTACTGTTCAAAACTCCGTTTCCTTTTAGATGTATAATAATAATAGGTTTGTGTTTGTCGGGTTTCGTTATCCGGCATGATTTGAAAATTTTTGTTTACCAAATATTTTTCTTTTAATTATAAAACAAAAGAAAAAAAGAGTAAATTTGGAGACAAAAAAGTTGTGCCATGCAGCTTGCACCAATGTTGGAATTCAAGCTTCCCCAGAATGAAAACAGGCATTTAACAAGTGGGTACTGACTGTTCTTTTCATTCATAAAACCACTCAATCACAGAGACAATATGATACCCTCAATATTCATGCAAACTCCAAATAGCCATGATGCAATGTCAAAGATAAGATTCTTTCCTAGTCATTTTCTGGATAGTTTGGGATTTCAATTGGGATCTTCAGATTGCTAACTGGGATCGAACATGAATAAAGCAGGATCGACGCAGTGTCCAGGCATTGCTCAAACGTGAAATCGTTTTGGTCGATGGTTTCGAAACGTCAACCATGGAAATCTGTGCCTAGATTCTCTAAGATTTCCAAGCTTCTGTATCAGCATCGCGATTGTGGGGAGAGATTTTCCTTTTCCTTAGTGAGCCGAGCAGAATACATAGTATATCAATAAAGTTTCATTGTTAATTAGTTTTCGGTTTGCTGGATCGAAATGTTGCTTCAGTTCTTATCCGAGAGAGAGAGAGAGAGAGTGCAAGATTGCTTCAATTGATAAAAAATTTGAGATTTATACAGTAGATTTCGAGTTTAAATCATTTTTTATAAAATTTTGAATCAACCAAGATTTTACATGATCACTTGTACTTAAAAAAAAAGTTGTTTCGTTCTACCAGCACGACAGCACTATTGCCCTACTCTAGATATAAAGGCCTCTGATTTCTACTGGACTAGTAGTGTTCATATTTTAATATATAGTGTCCTTTTGCAGGGTATTTGGTTGAAAAATTCAGATTAATGTTTATATATATCTATATCTATATATATATATATATATAGTTTTAGCAGCTTAAAATCAGAATCGTTATAAAAAAACATCAATTTATTTTATTTCCACCTCTGTGAGAACACTTGAAACCCAAACACGCTCATAATTTTCTCTCCGTAGGTATTGTGCTTGCCAACCAGCAAAACAAAAACTTTCAGATACGCAAATCTGTAGAAATATTTTTACTGATCAATTGGATGATCTAACTCCCACCCGATCATCCTCATAATGCCTCGTATCCTGGACCTACCATTTCTTGGATTCCAAGCCACCAATACAGACATGCCACGTGCACTATTACACGAAGCACTCCACTATAAGCAGGTAAGTTTGTGCTTTCAACTACCTTGTAGTAACCCCCCCCACCAGAAAAGAAAAAGGGCATGGCTTAAAAGAACAATATGATCCTCTAATCATCAAAGCTGTTCTCCTACGTCATCAATCCCCTTTCTATCACGAACCTGTAATCTATTAAATACAATCTGCCTCCCGACAAAGTCTGCAGCATGGAGAGATAAGGCAGATGATCCAGATGTGGTTGACATTGCCGATATAGAAGACTCATGAAGAGAAAATTAAGGAGCTCTCTTGAATCCAGACACTGCAAAATAGAAATTCAATCCAGCAATCTGCTCCTGTAAAATAGCCATGTAACAGCACTAAGATAGGAATTACAATCTGTACAAATTTAGTGTTTTATCTGTAACCTTTCATTTTAAGACTTTTCCTAGGTTGTAAGGCACCTATATATACTGGTAATCACAAACTCAAATCTCAAGTTGAATATTTTTAAAACACAGAGAAGTTTTCTCACAAAAAACATTCTCTCGTTGTTCCTTTTCTTCTTTTTCTTTAACCTCGCCTATATATACTCCACACATTCACCTCCCTTGCTCTCCATCCCCACTGAAAAACATTTCCATTTTTTTTTAGACCGCACCACCATGCCCACATCCCTCGTTATCACTCTCTTGGTTCTTTTCTTGAATGTTGCTTCGCAAACCAGCGAAGCTGTAGACCCTTTTGCATGTGACCCAAAAGATGGGATGAGCAGAAATTTCACGTTTTGCCAAGTGAATCTGCCAACAAAGAGCAGAGTCGATGACCTTATTGGAAGGCTGACATTGCAAGAGAAGATCGGGTTGCTGGTGAACGGTGCTGCGGCGGTGCCACGGCTGGGGATGAAAGGGTATGAGTGGTGGTCCGAGGCTCTTCATGGAGTTTCCAATGTGGGTCCAGGGACTAAATTTGGCGGGGCCTTCCCTGGGGCCACTAGCTTTCCTCAAGTGATCACTACCGCTGCTTCTTTCAATGCAACTTTGTGGGAGGCCATTGGACGGGTAAGACAATTCTTAACCTTGATTTTTATTAAATAATAATTAGACTAGCTGTAAAAGATAATGGATTAATTCAAGTCATAGCAATTAACAAGAATTCTATTGGTTTGCGAACCTTTCGTCTTCCTTCTGCAATGGCATCCTTAACTTTACTGATCTGTACATGCGAGCTGGATAGAACAGGCAGCTCGTTCGCCATGGAAGGCAGCCCCATGAGCATGTAAACCTCACCCAGCTTTGTGATCATGCATAAATGAGACAGTTCTGTTAACCCAGTATTCTTAGTAGCTCATACACATAATGTAGCTAGGGACGTTTCTTAATGCATGGAGTTAACATAAATTAAAGTTAGTGGTTATATGAATGCAATAATTTATAATCACTGCTACTTGCAGCATCCAGCACAGAGCACTACAAATTAAGAGATCTTGAAAAATAATTAAAGAGAAATATATATATTCGATGATGTGACGACCTCTTTTTAAGACATGCTTGCTTGTTACGACATATTAAAGAGATAAAACAGAGATACCATATATTAATATCCTTACAAAAGAATTAGTCTCTAGAATGTTCTAGCTTTAATTATTAAAAATTTTTGTTTCAAATTATCATAATTTGTAGAGTCATTTCTTCGCCAAATGTGAAAGGGACTGCTAAAAAGAGAATATATCCATGTTTTTCAACACCAGATTAAACCTTTTACTTTAATAGCAGGGCCAATCAAAAAGAGTATAGAAAAAATGGATAATTAAGAATTTAATTTTACAATTGGTCGGGCTAGTTGCTTCTTCTTCTCTATTTTTTTTTTTTTTTACACAGGCGGCAGTGTAGTGCTAAAATTAAAAGAGTGTACTGTGCAGGTGGTTTCAGATGAAGCACGAGCAATGTTCAATGGAGGGGTAGCGGGGCTCACATATTGGAGCCCGAACGTGAACATATTAAGAGACCCGAGGTGGGGTCGAGGACAGGAGACTCCCGGTGAAGACCCGGTAGTGGTTGGTAAATATGGCGTGAGTTATGTTAGAGGCTTACAGGGAAATGACGGTGAGCGGTTGAAGGTGGCTGCTTGTTGCAAGCATTACACGGCCTATGACGTCGATAACTGGAACGGGGTTGATCGGTACCACTTCAACGCCAAGGTACATTTTAATTTAACAATTCTTTGATCTTGAAATTTGCTCCTGCTCTGAATCATGGCCGGAGCTTACACGTGTACGATTGATCGTCCATTTTATTACCTTAGGTATTGGATTTTGGTAACAGTAGCAATAACATACAGGTGTAAGGGCTCAGCCATGTCTGGTGGTTTAGTTTTGGACGTGATGGAATATGAGGGTGGTCCGTCACCGGGGATGATCTCGATCAATTTATTATCTTAGGTATTGGATTTTTATTATGTCGATTAATTTTACAAATCTTGAATTTACCAGGTAAGCAAGCAGGACATGGAGGATACATTTAATGTACCATTCAAGATGTGTGTGAAAGAAGGGAATGTGGCAAGTATTATGTGCTCTTACAATCAGGTGAATGGCATCCCCACTTGTGCTGACCCAAAGCTGCTAAAGAAAATTATACGTGGTCGGTGGAAACTTGATGGGTACGATCAAATTCAAACGGCATCCTGATTTTCTATTTATAACAACACTATCATGTAACATATATATATATATATATAACCCTTTCGATGTCGTTTGTGATTATCACCACAGGTACATTGTTGCTGACTGCGACTCAGTCGACGTTTTTTATAATCAGCAACACTATACTTCAACCCCGGAAGAAGCAGCCGCTGATGCTATCAAAGCAGGCCAGTAGCCTTCATTCTACTACTTGAGTCCAGTGTGAATAGATAGATAAACAAACAGGTTACATTATTAAGGATATTGGACCTACTAATTAACCTCTGTTAAATGAGTCTGGATGAAAATGTTAGATGACAGAATCATGAGATCTGATAGAGATGATGGTAACATATTAATTTCTAATATCTTGCAGGTTTGGATTTGGACTGCGGACCATTCCTAGGTCAATACACCGAGGGTGCAGTGAAAAAGGGTTTGCTAAATGAGAAAGATATAAATAACGCCTTACTCAACACGCTGACAGTCCAAATGAGGCTAGGTATGTTTGATGGCGAGCCATCATCCACGCCATATGGTAACTTGGGCCCCAATGATGTGTGCACACCAGCTCACCAGGAGCTTGCCCTTGATGCGGCAAGACAAGGCATTGTACTTCTCAAGAATCAAGGCTCTCAATTGCCTTTATCTACCCTCCACCATCACTCCATTGCCGTCATTGGGCCTAATTCGAATGTCACCGCAACCATGATCGGCAACTATGCCGGTTAGTGTTCTTGAGCCTGCTCACTTGAGCTCTTTGCATGTATTTATCATTTATAGTTGTGCTCGTGGTCGATCACCAGGTGTTCCCTGTCAATACACAACACCCCTGCAAGGGATCGGGAGATACGCCAGTACAATATACCAGCAAGGTTGTGCAAATGTTGCTTGTGCCGGTGACCAGCCATTCGACGCAGCACTGGACGCAGCACGCCAGGCGGATGCAACAGTTCTAGTAATGGGGCTTGACCTGTCTATTGAGGCAGAATCCAGAGATAGGACCGGGCTTCTTCTACCTGGACGCCAACAAGAGCTCGTATCCAAAGTTGCCGCGGCCTCGAAGGGGCCGACCATACTGGTCTTGATGTCTGGCGGTCCCATCGATGTTTCTTTCGCTGAGAATGATCCAAAAATTGGAGCCATTGTATGGGCTGGTTATCCCGGCCAAGCTGGAGGAGCAGCCATTTCTGATGTCCTGTTCGGAACCACTAACCCAGGTTTGGTTCTAGTAGTGCTTGTTGGGGTGTTCTTTTCATCAGGGATGTGACAGACAACTAACAATTTTTCTGTCTTGCAGGAGGCAAGCTACCTATGACATGGTACCCCCAAGATTATGTCACAAATTTGCCGATGACAGACATGGCCATGCGATCAAACAAATTAACGGGCTATCCCGGAAGAACCTATAGATTCTACAGGGGTAAAGTGGTGTACCCATTCGGTCACGGGATAAGCTACACAAATTTTGCTCATACCATAGTAAGTGCACCAGCAATGGTTTCCGTGCCCCTTGGTGCCTCCAGAAATGAAACCAATTCAGGAAAGGCAGTCAGAGTCACGCAAGCTAGATGTAATGGGTTGTCGCTAGGACTGCAAGTAGATGTGAAAAACATCGGCTCCGTCGATGGAGCTCACACATTGTTGGTCTACTCTGAACCACCAGCCGGGTATTGGGCTCCCATCAAACAGCTGGTGGCCTTCGAAAAAGTGTTTGTTGCAGCAGGGAGTCAGGAAAGGGTGGGAATTGACATTCAAGTTTGCAAACTCATGAGTGTTGTGGACGGATCTGGAAACCGAAGAATTCCAATGGGAGCACATATTCTTTATATTGGTGACGAGAAGCACCTGGTGTCACTCCAAGCCTCTGTTGATAACTAAGCTACTTACGTGGACTTCAACCAGTCAACGGAAAAAGAAGCAGATTTGACTAACACCAGTTTCTGTTAAGTCAGTTGTAATGCTTTACAGTTGTAACTAATTCAAATGTAAGAAGAGAAGATGCAATTGACTTCATTAGTCAGTTATAAGTTTGTAACAAATGGTTACAAAAAATGTGTAATGCATGAATCAACCTAAATATATAAGTTGGCAATTCATCAAACAGAATATATGCAAAAAACTGGAATTACTCATCTTCTCTGCGAAAACTCTCTCTTCCTCAAGCTCTCTGTGCATTCATTTCCTCTTCTCAAATCAAAGCAAAACACCTGCAAATTACAAACAAACAATCTATTGAAGTTTCTACAACAAACAGAAAATCCATTGAAAGAAATTCTACAGCCTCAACTCTAGGTGTGATCAAGCAGTAGGAGCAGAATCTTCTCCACCAGGATCATATCATAGACATATACACACGCACACACGAAGAATATAAGTTGTGAAACATAGCACGTCTCTCCTTTCCTTTCTTTTTCTGCCTCCTTGTGATTGAAAATAGTAAAAGAGATTATAATACTTTTTTTTCTTCCAGTTCTCCAAGTACCCAAGAATGTTTATATTATAATTTTTTTATCTTGAGTAATTTATAAAATTAATCTTTCTCAATTTCATCATCATTTAATCTTTCAAAATTGTTTCTTACTCTTTTGATTTCTATTTGTTTTGTTTGAAATAACTTTTAGAATTGATTTTGTTTTACGAACCCTCATTTGATTTTTCCCCCCCTATCAAATGTGGTGTTCATTCTTTTTATTGTTTTTGTTTTCTCTTAGCCAAGTATTTTAATTGATATTTATTAAGTGATTCATAAAAAGATTTTTACTTAAACTAAGATCCAAGGTATACATTTAAAAAGTTCTAAGGGTTTGATCATGTTTATTTTTAGGATTTTCTTGGTTCTTTTCCTTTATCTAAGACAGTTTCTCTCTCGTTTCATCCTTTAGTATTTATTCAATTAGAGAATAAGTTTTGTTTTTTTAGCTTGCTTTCTGTGGGATTTCTTGTTGGTCTTAAAAATGACCTGGTTTTCTCAAGTTTTTTTTTATCATTTTTATTAGGGGGGTTTTCTTGCTAATTCTTTAAATTGTTATTTTCTTATTTTATTCTTCAATATTTTAAATTATTTTTCTCAAAACAAGTTATAAGATTAGAATTACATTTCTATTCCATCCTCCTTTACTATTATTTTTATTTAGAATTTAATTCTTATTCCTTTGATTGTTATTGATTTTATTCGAAATAAAATTTGGAAATTATTTTTATTTATCTGCTTTCTCTAGGATTTCTTTGATGATTTTAAAAATTATTATTTGAGTTTTATTAGGTCCTTTTTAAGTGTTATTATTTTCTTGGATTTATATTGATTAATAGATATTAAATTAGTTGAGAATTGAGTTTTCTTAATTCAACTCAGGTCTAGAATTTAACAGGTCGTGAGTTTGGGACTTTTGTCTTAGTTTAAAAGGTTTATCACAATTTTTTTTAAAAAGATATTTTTTTTCAAGTTATATTATTTAGTATTTATATCATTAGTGATTAGGCTTTTATCTTTTCTTTATTTGCCTTCTATTTGAATTTTTTTAACCGTTTTCCGTTTTGGTGGGTTTTTTTAGGTTATCTATATATTAGTTTTTTTTCTAGGTTGGATCTATGAACTAAGTAATATTTTAAAAAAAAATCAAAGCACACTTGCATAATAAAATTATATTTTTTTTAATGCAATCCCTTTTGAGTTTTTAATCTTTCAAATCTAGTCTCCATTCATATTATTACTATTTGTTTTATTTGGGATTATTTTTTTGAGTTTTGCTGTTACAATTTCATATTTCATAGTTCTAGTCTCCAGGGCTAGCAGCTTGGATTTTATTCGATTTCATAGTTCTTCGAAGCCCTTCTTTCGATCTTGCGAGCCCATGGATAGCTCAGAACCTACATTTATAGACCGGGTGGTCTTTTTCTTTGGATGCAATGAAACTCCAATCTTTAAAAAGTGTATTTTGTCAACTTAACTTAGCCATTAAAATTTTAACAATCTAAAACTCTTATAAAAGTTATATGTACTGATTTGAACTCGAGATTTATTATCATGATATTCTTCGAAAACATCATGGTCTTTTCTTCAATATGGACTTTATATAATGATATATTCAGACTTGAACTCGAGATCTACTATACATATCATAAATCTTTTACTATCACATGTATTTTATTCAATATGGCTTGGTGAATGGCATTTCTTTTCTTCCTCCTCGTAATATTAAGATGGGCTCACTTCTTTGATTTATTTTTTCCTTTCACCTTCGCAAAAGGCAAGCTAAACCAGTTAGTATTTTATAATCTTTTGAAAAAGGCAAGCTGCTTTTGACCTGACACGAGCAGGGGGCTATCTTCTCACCCAGGTGGCACTGTTGAAATAAACTCACAACGATGGCATTTCCATCAGATCTACTGATCCACAGGGAGGACCAAGGAAACGTTCAGGCCATTTTCATTTGACCAAACATGCTGCAGCTAAATCCAGGACGAGGGATATATGTTTTAGAATGAGCCACGCGATTTCCGTAATTCCTGTCGAGCTAAACAGTAACTGTTGAGCTGCTTAATGGTGTCATGGTCCCCGGAAAATCACCATTCCGTGCCTGGCAATCAAGAATCTTGCAGGTTCCTGGACCCAGCTATCAGTCGCTAATTCAAGAATGGTAGACTGGTAGAGGGGAAATGGTTTTGATTCTTGCCCTCATCACATGCTGTTTCTTCTGTAAACAGAATTACAGCCGAGAAAACACTGCTCGTGTATAAAAAACAAATTAATCACGCGTAAAAACTGTTCACAAAAGCAATCCACTGCAATAATTTCTGCTTGCTGAAGAACATGAGCTGTCCATTGCCCGTCTCGTCTCACATGAGCTGTACATCAGTAGTTCAATCGAGTTTTGATTTTGGGTGCACGCGGGAAAATCTCAGGATTTGCAATTATTAATTACCATTTCCGAAGCGGTGACCGTGACCGCACAGGACAGGATGAAAACTCATGATTTGTTAAAGTGGATTTTGTTTGTAAATGCATTGGAGTTATTATTTTATTTTTTATAGTTTATTTTTGACATTAGTTAACACTATCTACAGATTTTAAAACAAATAAATTGCCATAGCGTGTTTGGGAATGTGTTTGTAAAATATTTTTGAAAAAACTTGAATTTATTTTATTTTAAATTAAAAAATGAGGTTTTGATATTAAAAATTATTTTTAAAAAATAAATAAAAATCATTTTGATGTATTTCTCAACGAAAAAATATTTAAAAAAAAACATTAATGACTATACTTCATCTTCCATGTGCACTGTTTGGCCTTTGTCTTGCCCACACAATTTGACCCAGCTTCCACAATATAATGACTGATCAGGGGTTTTGTCAGCTTTTGAAAAAAAAAATATTTTAATATTTTTAAATTATTTTTATTTACTATTGTTAAAATCGATTTTAAAAAAAAATATATATATATATATTATTTTAATATATTTTTGGATAAAAAATATTTTAAAATCAATTTTAACTCCAAATCAGTCCAGTTGAGGAAGAAAAAAAATCATGAAGCAGTATGGCACTGACTTTGACAAGTATATACGGGACGAAATCTGATGATTGCTGGCCTTTATCCAAGAACTCAGCCAGAGATGAGGATCCATCCAATTTCTAAAGCCTATCATCATCTGTCGTCGCCATGCCCTGGTACCCTCTGCAAGGACTACAGATTCTCGTGCTCGTTTGACTCATCTTCTACTTGTGGCACGAAGCATTCTGCTGGCCTGTGATATCATCTCCTGTATTTGTATCGGGAAAAAAAATGATTAGGGTTTCCTATTCCATATATAGAAAGAAAATGCCTGGCATCATCCGCGAATATATCAGTTTCAATGTGATATTTTGCTTTCAATTTCTCCATTTCAGTCAAGAGCTAGGCTATTGATAGGCCTAGCTAGGGTTTTTTCTGCCGAGGAAAGAGAATGAACAGGGTAGAGTGAACTATCTGGAAAGAATTTTCTTTTCCTTTTATTTATTTCCCCACTTTAATCTGATTACAACTGTACAGGAGGAGGCTTTAACAAAGACTGGCTAGTGGGGATGGCTCTAAAAGATTCTTTTAGGATGTGTTTGTATTTGCTTGCGGCCAAAATATTGGTTGCAAGAAAATATATGTGCTAATATAAAAATAAATCTCTAAGAACAATAAAAAAATTTATTGTTTCAATATAATTGCAAGAACCTGTTTTACCTTATGATTTGTTTTGACGTAGTAATGTTAATTGCATTTGATGAGGAAAAAAATACAAGTTGGCATGCCAGATGAGAACAATCAAGCTTATATTTTATGATTTTAACATCAAAATTGACCGAGACCGTTGAATAATGCTACCATCGATTGCCCACGCCGGCCCGGTACACAAGTTTTGACACCAGCTCTCAGATTTCAGAGTTGGCTCCGGACAAAACAGGGAGGCTTGACTTTTCGCGTCGAGAGTGGGCTGTTGAAAGTCTTATTTCAAACATATTTTTAAAAAAATATATATTTTTATTTTAAATGAAATATTTTTAGTGTTTTTAAATTATTTATAATTTACATGTATTATTATTAAAAATAATTTAAAAAAATACATTATTTTAAAAACAATATCAAACATTTTCAATCAACTTGGGTAGTTGAAGGTTTCAGCTTCTGTCGATAAGATTAGCAAGTTGACTTCAATCACTTGAGTGGATTTAATTTATATTTAAGACTAGCAGGCGTACGTGTTCTTGTACAGCATTGCATGTGTTTGCTTGTCGAGGGTTCTGAAGGCTACTTCTTGTCAACCTTCCACGTCTTCCGCCCGGGGCTGCCACTGTTTAATTTCGCTGTCCTCATCTTGCCAGGGCTGCCAGTGATTGAAATTACATTTATATTTACCGTCTAACATTTTGTTTTTCAAGTGCATTTCATCTAAAAACCATTAAATTAATATGTTTTTTTATGTGCTCACATTATATATATATATACTAGACAATGCCCCCGCGCTTCGTCGTGGGCGGCAAAATATTTTTTTCAATGTAAAAAATATTAATTGTGTGTATTTTTTATTATAATATAAATTTAGCTAAAATAATAAATCTGTGCAGAATTCATGTCAAGTGCAAGTTTTCTATAAAATATATGAATTTAAAATCGATATAAATTTATCTATTTAGTAGTTTCAAACGAAATAATCAGCATACATTTATCATCATCATTAAAAAAGCAAGAAAACTCGGATATCTGAATTATTAAGTTCATTGTATTAAGATTAGTTCATTATATAATTCAATTTAATTCAAACAAAAATAAAATATAAATTGTGAAAATACTTACAATAATCAAATAAAAAAAATAAGTTGTTAATTTTCTATCAACAAAAAAACGAAAAACATAGATTGAAAATTCATCCTGACATTATTGTCATTATCATTGCTATAAAAACTAAAATTATTACTAACATTATAGCCAAAACAATTAAAATAATTAAATTGCCATGAAAAAAAAAAGCAAAAGATTTTTATAAAACAACAATAAAAAATAATAACTAAAATTATCATTATTATTGCATAAATAATAAAATCATAAAAATCATATAATCTGAAAAACAAATAAAGAAACAGAAAAAAAAATAAAGGGAAAAATAGAGTAATATTACTTTTAAAATGATCACCGATATAAATTAAAATTTCAGGAAAATCTTTCAAAAAACTCAAAAGATTTGTATAAAAAAATAATCACTAAATTATCATTATTATTGCGCAAATAATAAAATTATAAAAATCATCTAATCTAGAGAACAAATAAAAATAAAAGAAAACATCTAGCCATGGCATCCTCTCCTCGTCGCGGGCGGAATCATATTTTTTTCAACATAAGAAAATATTTATTATGTATGATTTTTTTTATCATAGCATAAATTTAGACAAAATAATAAATCTGCATATAATTTTTATGAAGTGCAAGTTTTGTATAAAATATATAAATTTTAAATGAATATAAATTTATTTGTTTAGTACGTTTTAATGAAATAACCAGTATAAAATAAGTTGTATTTTTCTATCAACAATAAGTTGCACTGTGGATTGCAATAGTCTTTTTTGTCGTCATATGAACAGTGGAATAACGTTTTCGTCTTATTTGAGGATATTATGATTATTGTATTATTTAAAACACACTTTACATGATAAAATGAATATATAAAAAACTAATATATATTTTTAGAAGTTTTACGCTGCACGCGCCATCCAAAATATGCATGAGCTCTGAAATTGGCGTCGCGCCCGAAGACGCGCCCATAACATCGCTACAGAAAATATAATCAGTAAATTACCAATACACCCCTATAACCAACTCTTGGATTTTGTCTTATAGGGGGTATATACGTACTTATATAACTCGTGGTGCGCATCAGCTGATCCAGACACACCGATTATAAAAAAGGGTCAAATGATTAGTCATGATGCGCTTAAGTTAACCCAGAGACCCCGGTTATAAAAAAATATATAAGCGGGAAAAAAATATAAGCATGAAAGCATTGTAGCAATCCATATTGTTTTTTTTTTAAATCAATCCAGGAATTAGTCGTGGTGTGCTTAAGCTGGACTGGAGACCACAATCATAAAAAAATTATATAAGTGAACAAAAAAACGTATAAGGAAAAAAATAAAAAATTGGTTCGGAGATTAGTCATGGTATGTCCATGCTGCCCTGGACACCCCGATTATCAAAAAATAGATTTGGTCCGAGAAGTAGTGGTGGTGCACTTGAGCTGATCCAGAGATCGTGGTTATAAAAAAAATATAAGTAAAAAAAAATGTATAAGTGAAAAAAAGAGTTTAAGCTGGCTGAGAGACAATGGTTACAAAAAAATGTATAAGTGAAAGAAAACAAAAAAAAAAAGTATGAGCGTGAAAACACTATAGCAATCCATATTGTTTTTAAAAAAATTTGACCCAAGAATTAGTCGTGGTGTGCTTAAGCTGGTCGGAGATCCCAGTTATAAAAAAAATATATAAGTTAATAAAACATTAGTATAAAAAAAAGAAAAAAAATATACCTGCAGGAAAGCACTTTAGAAAAAAAATGTGAGTCCGAGAATTGTCGTGGTATGCATAAGTTGGCCTGGACACCCTAGTTATAAAAAAAAATTGGATATGGAGATTAATCGTGGTGCATTTAAGCGAGCTCGGACACCCCGATTATTAAAAAAAATAAAAATATATATATAATAAGAAAAAAATAAAAAAAATATAATAAGGAAAAAATACAAAAAAAAGGCAAAAAACAAACAAAAAACTGAGGAAAAAAAGAAGAAAAAGAATAATTAGGAAAAAAAAAAGCAAAAGAAGAAGAAGAAGAAGAAGAAACGAAAAAAAGCAGAAAAAAATAAAAATAAAAAAACACAATCAGAAAATCAAAGCAAAAGCAAAAAAAAAAAAAAAAAAGAGAACTGTTGTAATCCACAGTGCACTGTGCCTGAGTGCACAGTGCAACTTCCCACGCCGTTTATATATATATATATATATATATATATTTTAATGTGCTCTATATATTTATTTTTAATGTGAGCACATAAAAAAAACATGTTAATTTAATGGAGGAGTAATTTGCGCTCCACTAAGAAACCTACCTAATCTGAAGCTTATTTCACTTGTGTTTTCTGTCCTTTTTAATTAATAGATATTTTATTAATACACTTTAACTTATGATTCTTCAAACTATGCCTGCCGTTATGATAATTAAATGACTGAAATCACACTGTACCGTTCAGAATTGGTTTCAACATATGAAACCCGCAGATGATAGAATATTAGCAAAAACTAAAAATGTAACTGAAAAATCTAGAGATTAACGCAATAAATATTAAACAAAGAGAAGAAAATTGAGGCAGTCCAAGCTAACTTGTTAACCTTGTGGTCTAAATGATGAGACCAGAATAATTTATTAGAAAAGAAATTTAAAAAAATCATGAAGCTCAATATAAAAAAATCATGACCTTGATGGATGGAAATGAAGAGGAAAAAAATCAATCAATCTGATATTGAATAATAAAATTAAGAAAAAAATTAGAAATTTGTCAAAGTATACTCTAAAAAAAGCAACCAATAAAAAAACACGAGATAACCCAGGTCATTTTCAAAATCAATGAAAAGACATAGAAAGAAAATATATTAGCTTAATTTTCAATTGGATAGATGTTAAAACCTGAAAGTGAAAAAACATGAGATTATAAAGGAGGGGTGAAGCAAACCTAAACAAATCTCTTTAACACATGAAGGGCATTTATGTTTCGATAATGCTTAAAAGAATATAATGATGAAATATGTCCTTGGATAACATTTTAAAACACTTTGATTCCAGAGATAAAAAACTTATTTTATTATGCATTGGAATTGTAAAAAAATGATCTACCCCATTAATGTGGTAATGACTTGCGAGTCTTTGTAAAAAGACAATTCTACCCTTTAATAGTTAGTTTGTTTATTTGCTTAGAGAAAGGAAAACATGATTTTATTATGGACTTGTACAATGTTTTCCTTCCGTCTTTAAAAAAAATTTATAATACTTTTAGTTAGAAACATGAGACTATAAATAAAATCCTTAAATAAAAATAAAAATAAAAATATAAAAATCATATAAATAGTCAGCCTGGCTATAAAAAAAAACAAATGGCTGAGAATATGACTTGCATTTACTATAGATGCTTAATAAGATGGCAATCACATTAGGCCAGTGCTTAATTTGACATTTTATATTTTTTTACTAGTGTTTGATTGGTAGCTAAAGCTAAAAAGTCCCCTGCTATTATATTAATCTGTGCGCAAGATGAAGTACACTGGCCTATATCATTATAATAAATAAATAAATATTTATGGTGCGAATCATATGTTAAACGGATTAGTTTAATATATAAATAACCCACGATCAAAGTTTTTTTTTTTTTTTTAAATTCGGACACATTAAATGGATCGGGAGGAGTAAAAGTTGAAGATTCATTGAACTACAATGAAATGAAATCCAAACGATAGAAAGTTTGTGATCTACGTATTTAAAATTTGAATGTATATTTAATATAAAAATTTACAACAATCAGGATTTATTCGCTGACTCGTATCTATAAAATTCATTTTATAACATAATTTTTTTTTTAATGAAATGCTTATAAGAGGAAGTAAAGCAATCTGCGCTCCTGTTACGAGCATGATAGGATAGCCACTTTTGAGCGAAGATGAAGCATGGCACCACCCCAATTAAGCTGGCTTTGTTGGCCATTTTAAGGCTTACAAGCTCACCACCACCACCACCACCACCACCAAACCGATATATTCAGCCCCGGTCGTGATCATGAAGCTTCACATGGGTCACCATCTCCCACGTGAAATCTCATCCATAGACACGTGCATCCCTCTGAGCTTTTATCTGTGCTGTGCAGGGATGAGCATATGTACAGACTTTTGAAAAGAGTGTCACGCATTGGATGAATCATTAGTTCGTAAAACATGATGGGTTAGAAACCCTATTTATAATAAGCCAGTATTATGCCGTCAAAATTAAAAGAGAAGCATATGTGTGAATATTTAACAGCCTTATCCCTTTTTTTTTTCTTTTTTTTAATCAAGAATCTTTGGGAATTCCCGTCTCATTTGCTGCTTCCTTGTATGTAAGCATGTCTAGAGAATGGGAGTTATTTTTAATCATCAACTAATTGATCATTAATTATTAGTTTACGATCCACTGAGATTGGCACAAGAGAGAATCCCATGATGCTGATTCCCGGCCTGCCCTCTCGAGAAGGACCTCGTTGCAAGCATAAGCTATTCTGGCAATATTCTCTATCCATCCCTCCTTGATTGTTCATGTGCTGTATTTTCCTTTTTGCTTATGTTGTTGGGATCTGATATTTTGATTGGATTCTAGGAAACTAGGTGTGGTTAGGGTTGATTATAGCTTTGATCATGGAAATTAGGTTGGTGCATAATGCTGCTGCTACGTAACTGCTCGTTCGACGACAAGACACTGCCGAATAATTTCCATGATTGTCACAGCTGGGAGGAGGAGCCCAGCTTGTATCAAAACTCCATCGAGTTATCCATCCACTGTTTATAAATCAAAATAACAGGACAAAAGAGTTAGGTTCGGGTGTTATAAGAGCTCGATCGGCAAGGAACAAAATTTAAAACCTCGGTCAACAGCTAATCTATAGATTTATCGAGTAATTAATCTCATGAACTCTGCCGGCATTTATGGTTAGGTCGGGACCAAAACATGGTAGCATCTCCAATCAATGCTCGAAGAATATCATAGAATTCTCCTTAGCTGGTGTCGAAAGAATGTGTCGAAGAAAACAGCACCCACCATAGCCTGTTTCTAGGAGCCTTAATGGCCTTATATAAGGTCAATTTCAATGTTAATAATGGTGGAGACACCGCATGTGTTCTCATATTGGTACGCCCTTCACGTGATATACCTCTGTCCTTCAAGTTGAAATTCGTAGGAGGACAGCCAGTCCCGTCAATTTTAGTTATTCTTGGCCCTTTTTCATTCAAAATAAAAACAAGTATAGGCTCCGTTGTTCAGAAGAGACCTGTCCTAGCTACGATAAAAGATAATAATGGAGATCGAGGAAGAAAATCAATGGGAAGAAGATGAGCACTGATTGAAATGGAACAGGCGCCTTGTCGGATGCTGATATACATAAGTGTGAAATCATGATTGAATCTGTTTTTAAAGTTTTTTTTTATTGTTTAAATTTGAAGTGATTGAAATTTTCTTTATATATATATATATATATTGATTATATTTTCCTGGAATAATCTGGGTCGTCTTCATCAGAATAAGGGGCCCCGAGTTTTAATTCCTGAAATTCTTAGCTGTATAAGAGCTGCAGTACTGACGTTAATGGAAGAAACCACCCCATGCAGACCCCAGCAGAACATGAGGTCCAGTAGTCCCGAACCTGTGGGAGAAGCAGCAACGACCCAAGTTACGTTTGTAGGACCTATATGCTACCAGAGGATTTGTGGCCGCTGATTTAGATTACACTAGTTTTTTTTGGCATCAAGATCTGTCACCAATCGATTCAAATTATTCACGGTATCAAAAATAAATTTAATTATAAATTAAAAAACTAATATATATATATAAATATATATAAATAAATTGAGAATTATATACACATATAGATAAATAAAAGAAATCATTAACACTAATTGAAGACTAAATTATAAAATTAAAAGTATATGATTTTGCAATATGATCGAGTCATGAATCTAATTGTGTTTAAATACTTTTTTATGTATTTTGTATTTAGTAAAGTGAGAATGAAAATAGAGGAGCACATAAAAATAATTAAATAAAATTAAACAAAAATATATATATTAGGTGGGGTTGAAAGAAATGCAAGTAAAAATATTATAAAAGAATGCTGCTAACTTATTCTAAAAAAAAGTAAAATAAGATGAAATTAGATTAAATAAAAACATTATTTTAATTAATCTACGTTCAAATAGAATACCATCTAAACTAGATATTACAGGCATATATTTAATTAATCTAGTTTAGCTAATTTTAAATAAATCAATGAAAAGAATAAAAAAGGGTATGTTTCAAAGTAAGGATAGCCTATCAAGTCTTGGCCTATTAAAATAAAAGGTTCACATGCATGGTCCTGTATATCTGGACAGTTTTTTTTTTTTTTTTTTTTTTCTGAAACCAATTAATAAATCACATATCATCAATTGTTTTTGAGAAAATAAATAAAAGTAGATAATGCATCATTGTCATCTAATTTCCCACAATCTAACCACCATGGAGGAGAGTAAAAAATCAAGTAATGATTTTCAAAAACTAAAAATACAGTTTTTTCCCAACATATTTCAACCTAAAAACTTCTTTATATTTATCAATCCAAAAGGCCTCTGGTTTGACTCAAACACACAACAAAAATGAAAAATATCTTTTTCCTCTAACCTGATTTGTTTTTTTTCTTTAAGATGAAGGGTAAAATAAATAATATTTCAATCAAACTTCTCTAATCAAGATCCTCTTTTACATTGCGTTTCAAAAATATTTTTTAAAAAATTGAATTTGTTTTTTATTTTTTATTTTAAATTAAAAAAATCAGGTGTTTTTAGATCATTTTCTTGTGCTGATACCAGAAATAATTTTTTAAAAATAAAAAATAAACATCATTTTAATATTCTAAACAAAAAATACTTTTAAAAACAAAAAAAAATTATTTTGAAATTATTTTCATATACTGGTATCAAAAATAATATTTTTTTTTAAAATAAATTATTTTAATATATTTTTAAAAAAATATATTTTAAAAATCAACTATAATCACATTACAGAGACAAACTGTAGATAACATCATTGCATCATTTTTCATTGTTTTGTAGTGCTACACGCACATTACGTGGTTTATGTTATGTCATAATATATTCCCATGTGGTATAAACGAATCTAGTTGTTTGGGAGTCACTAGAAAGCTTGCTTGTAAAAGGAATGGCATGAGCTCATTTATTAAATAAATTAATGGGTCAATTTATATCTACAAACGAACATAAATTAATGTCAAATAAAATTATTTCATTTAGGCAAACTCTTTCAACACCTTATCTCTTTTGTCCTTTTTTTTTTCGATATAAGAGTGTATTGAGCACCACGTTTCAAAAATACTTAAAAAAAATATTTTAAATTATTTTTTTTAGTATTTTTAGAATATTTTGAAGTGCTGATGTCAAAAATATTTTTTAAAAAAATAATAAAAAATATTATTTTGATAAATTTATATATATAAAAAAATCAAATGCAAACTCAATCAGACTCTCAATAGATATTAAAATTGGAATAAATGATGGTCTTCTAGAACTTAAATAATGAAGGGTTATAATTACCTAATACATCTAAAACATTTGAATAATCTACCATTAAACTATATGTTATATTGTTAATGTATATTTTTATTAAAAGAAATGTTGATGAAGGTATGGTGGTTTCTATTCAAAACTAGCAGACAACGATTTAGTTTCTTTTTCTCAATTTAAATAACAAATGGCATGTTGAGTGACAATATATATAATATTTTAATTTTTATCCCATGTCGTGTGCCATGTTAATGAGCGAGACTGTATAACTCATTTTTTTTTAATTATTTTTTTTTTAACTTTATTCTACGAGATCAGGTTATTAGATTTTAATTTTTTAGTCTTTTCTCCTTCTTCTTCTACGAGATATTCTAGTCTCATAAAACACATGCTCGTTAAATTAACTCAGTTATTACTGTCTGAAAAATTTAACCTGGACCGTTATATAAAAAGAAAATCTAGTTGATTCTATAAGGTGATGCTGTCCACTAGATTGTGTTTCAATAATGGAGGTCTCGAAAGCTAAAGCACAGCAAGGCGATGTCACTGTCTCTCCAAGCTGATCTGGCAACGAGGGTGTCCATTTGTTACGTGGGACCTGACACCGAGGCATGCCACGTGGATACAGGCCAGGCAAAGGAAGTGACATGGCGCGGGGATTGGGGACGCACGAGATTGTAGGAACTGTCCTCTGGAAAGGAGGGATTGGTGGCCTTTTGAGGTGGGGCCCAAGGGAAAAGGAATAGCCTTTAAGACAAACCCATCTGGCTCCCATCCATATTCATGTGCATTCATTAATCAATTTGAGTGAAATAAAAAGCAAAGTAAACCCCATAAAGAAAAGCATGATTCCTGTGCCTTACGATGGAAGGGTCACTTTCTCCCCCCCCTGTAAATATGCTCCCGCAACATTACCAATCTCTCCCCGCTCCCTTTGAATAATTACAATCACCCGCCGGCCATCTTTTCCGGTTCCCTTCTGCCTGGTGTGATCCAGTGGGCAATTGCGCGGTCAGTGCAGCGACGGACCAATGCTCTGGTGGTTTCACGAGTTTCAATGGAGATCGGAAGAACCACGCGGCTCCATCCTGGTCAATGATTTTCAATTGCAGACTGTAGCCACTGCAATTGACCACATTCTCGTGGATTGATTAAATTTAAAAGAGCACGTTGATCAGGCTGCCGCCATGGCCACACTCGCTGTGGAGACCTCCACCAACCCGCTCCATCTCGGCGGGTATAAATATATATTCTTTGTACGAAAAAGAAAAAGGATAAAAAAAAAATTGCACTTCCTGGGCTCACTTTGAAAAGGAGGGCAAATTGGTAATTTGAAAAGGCGACCTGAAATAAATAACCGGAGAGTTTCTTACCCGATCTTCACTTTCTTTCCGGGCAATTTCATGGCGTCTTATCATTTCATTTTCGTCCCCGGTAGTTGAGCCCGTGAGCCCGTGATGGGTGACCGTCTACACCCGGTAACAATCATGAATCCTAACGGATGTACCCGAAACGTGGACAATAACGAATGATAAATGAATTTATCCCATGTTAAAGCTGTCAAGAATAAAAATAAAAAATATATTGTAAACGTTGAAAGGCTCTTGAATTTATTTACCAAAAGAACCATTACAACATTGTTTATGTAAAAAACTAGATTTTTTTTAATAATATTGAATAAAAATATTTTCTTCGAATAGAAAAACATCATAATAAATAATAATAAAATAATATACTCTTACAAATCTTGTGCAACAATTTTTCTAGATTGGACCTCTTACATTAGTTTTCAAGTCAAAATGTTCACTAAAAATTATTAAGCTCTTTTCAAGTCATTATTATTCCGCAACACACAACAAAACAAAAAAAAAATCATGTAGAATTATTGAACTTTAATATTAAAGGTGTTTTACACCGCGTTTCAGAAGTATTTTTGGAAAAAAAATATTTTTAGTTTTTTATTTTAAATTAAATATTTTTGGTTTTTTTTTATCATTTTAGTGTGTTTATGTCAAGAAAAATTAAATAAAAAATATTATTTTAATATATTTTTGAATAGAAAAACATTTTCATAATCAATTTTAATTATATTTTTTAAACAATTATTACAAGAGTGAAAGATAAAGAAACTATTACATATGAAAACTCTCAAATATTAAAAACATTATAAATATTTAGATTTACAAGATAATTAGTTTTATTTATTTATATCTTTATTTGTAAAAAACTATTATAACACTTATGTAGTAAAAAAAACTAGAAAAAAATAATAATATTGAATAAAAATAAAAAGGAAATAAATATAATAAAAATATTTAATTTTCTAAAAAAACTCAATGGCTGACAAGATTTTAGATTTACAGCTTGCAAAAGAACTGATTTCTAAAAAAACAATAAAAATAATTATAGGGCATTGTATAGTGTTATAGGCCACATAGCCATGGTGACGGGAGAGAGAGAATAAAAGGATGCGGTGCCAGCTATGAAGTTGAAGGATCAATGCTTTCTCTGAGGTCAAAGCTGGCATTTTATTTATTTATCTATTTATTTATTGCTTTTCTTTGAAGGCCAGGCCAGCCCCTCTCTCTCTCTCTCTCTCTCGTAGCTTTAGTTTCTCTCCTATATTTACAATACACTCTTAAAAGTTAAAACATAAACAGGATTTTAAATCCAAAGATCAACCCTCCCTCTCTCTCTCTCTCTCTCCACCTTGTTCCCATTTTCTCTCTCTCTATTTCATTCTCTTGCTATATATATTTCTTCTCCTTTTTATCTCACAACCGAAAAAATATATGTGCTCTGCCGGAGTTAAGAGAGAGGGAGCCTGACCTAGAAGAGAGAGGGAGTGGTTAATGGTTGATTCTTCTTCCACAGCAGGAAATACAGCCACTATGAATGCCTCTACTTCTCCTTGTCTAAGTATGAATGAAAAGAAGCACTGGTGGCTAAGCAACCGGAAGGTAATACACGCTGCCACATTCCTCCTTTCATGGCGATGATCTCTGTTTTGCCTTACATTTCATTTCTTATGGCTCATTTCATCTCTTTCTAGAATCGGTTTGAGGTTTTCTTTTTCATGTAAGTATTTTCTTCTGAAAGTTAATGAGCTGGTGCATGGACTTTGGTGTGGCTGTACAGATTGTGGACAAGTACATTAAAGATGCCAGAAGCTTGATTGCAAGCCAAGAACAGAGCGAGATTGCGGCGGCTCTTAAACTTCTAGACGCGGCACTTGCGCTCTCTCCTCGCCTTGAAGTGGCGCTTGAACTCAAAGCAAGATCTTTGCTCTGTCTCCGACGATTCAAGGACGTTGCTGATATGCTTCAAGACTACATTCCGAGCCTTAAAATAGCGAACGACGATTCGGGATCTATTTCTTCTTCTGACAGCTCTTCTCAACAGCTTTCGAGAGAGCGAGTTAAGCTTTTGCCCTCGGATAACTCTGATCCGAGTTTCAAGTGTTTCTCCGTCTCCGACTTGAAGAAGAAAGTGATGGCCGGACTCTGTAAAAATTGCGATAAAGAAGGGCAATGGAGGTGAGTTCCTCGGTTTCTGTTTCTCTTTTAAAGCTGTGGTGTCCGGTTCAACTTTTAATAAAGTTATTTATTGTCTAGATCAGTGAATATGTTTGTATTGGTTTGAGCAAAACGCAGCCAGCCAGCAAGCCTTTTTTTTTATTTATAAATCTTCTCCTTTTCTTCGTGGAGACGAAGGGGGTAGCCATGATTGAATTTTTCAACTATCAAGGTCTCTCTGTTTTTTTATTATCAGAATTACGTAGCAATTCTCTGCAGCGAAAATGCTATTGTATCTCATAAAGGCTAGCACACGGGCTTTGCCCTGCTTTGGTCATCTTTTGAGGTCAAAAGTAGAAAATCCCATGATGGCTAGCTGTTTGCGTTTGCCCAGATCAATATTTTATTTTATTTTATTTTATTCTACTGCTCTAGCTTCTAATAAAATCTAACCATTATTTTTCTTTTGAAAATGACTTGCTAAAAAGAAAAGTAGAGTTGTAACTTGAGATCTTGATTAGTCCCGGTAAATAGGCAAAAGACTCCAGATTTACTAGTTAAAAAGGTTAAACACTTGAAGATGAATGATCCTATTCAACTAACTCAATCATTAACGTATATTGTTACAGGTACCTGATTTTGGGCCAAGCTTGCTGCCATCTAGGTCTAATGGAGGATGCCATGGTGCTTCTTCAGACCGGAAAACGCCTGACAACTGCTGCATTCCGCCGTCAAAGCATTTCCTGGTCAGAGGACAGCTTCTCTCTTTCAAACTTCCCAATCTCCAGCGATATATCCACATTGATAGCCCCACCTACCCCGCCGAGAAACGTAGCCGAATCTGAAAGCGTTACGCAACTCCTTGCCCACATAAAGCTACTGCTTCGCCGCCGAACAGCCGCGCTGGCAGCCCTGGATGCTGGCCTCAATTCTGAGGCCATCCGCCACTTCAATAAGATCTTGGAGGGCCGACGAGGAGCCCCACAGGGATTCCTTGCTGAATGCTACATGCATAGAGCTTATGCATACAAAGCCTCAGGAAGAATTGCCGAGTCCATTGCTGATTGCAACAAGACTTTAGCCTTAGAACCCGCCTGCATTCAGGCGCTTGACACAAGAGCTTCTCTTCTGGAAACAATCCGGTGCTTGCCTGATTGTTTACATGATCTCGAGCACTTGAAACTACTGTATAATTCAATCTTAAGGGATAGGAAGCTACCGGGTCCTGCTTGGAAGCGGCATAAGGTTAGGTACAGAGAGATTCCCGGGAAACTCTGTGCATTGACTACCAAGATCCAAGAACTAAAGAAGAGAGTTGCGTCTGGGGAGACTAGAAATGTTGATTATTATGCTTTGATTGGATTAAGGCGCGGGTGTTCGAGATCCGAATTAGAGAGAGCTCATTTGCTATTGAGTCTGAGGCACAAGCCTGATAAGTCTATAAACTTCGTTGAGAGGTGTGAGTTTGCAGATGATATGGATCTTGATTCAGTAAAAGACCGCGCAAAAATGTCCGCTTTGTTGCTCTATAGATTGCTTCAGAAGGGCTATTCCAACGTCATGTCAACAATCATGGATGAAGAGGCTGCCGAGAAGCAGAGAAAGAAAGCAGCAGCCGTTCAATCCCAACAGGCAGCTCAAGCAGCAGCCGTTCAATCCCAACAGGCAGCAGCTCAAAATGCCAAAATGGAATCGAACCCATCTGCAGCGGAGATATCTGGTTCTAATAGGAGCAATTCCAACGAAAATAAAGTGGCATCTGCATCCTCAGGGAGCACCACCGCATCTGTCTTCCAAGGGGTTTTTTGCCGCGACCTCGCCGCGGTTGGGAATTTGCTGTCACAATCTGGGTTTAACCGTCCACTTGCTGTGAAATTTGAAGCACTAAGCTGCTGAATGATAAGACAAGTTTCTCGAGATGTCACCGGCAGTGGAATCTCTGGTTCATTTTGTACAAACAGATACATAAATTTAGGCTGCCGGAAAATTTTGTTACCTTTTCCATTTCTTTCTTGATTTCGCCATCTACTACTACCTACTTGTACAGAATTTTCAGTACCGAAGTTTCTATTTATGGGTCCATGCTTTATTGCTTAGTTTAATTTTGGAAATATATATTACCTCCGCCACTTCCTCATCCTCAACCATGCTTCAACCAGTTCGTGTTTTGGAAAAAGATAAAGGTACTTGGTGTCCACATGTGTAGCCAGGGGATGCTGAGAAGCTGGCTTCGGGTTCTCTCTGTTGCATTTAATTTTTATTTGCCGTTTGTTCATCTATAAACTGACACATCTGACATTCCACTAGATCTCATTAATTTGCTAATGCCACGTCAGGTTTCTTCTTTATCCACTTGACCTGGTAAGAAAAATCTCCATAGCTAGACAGTGAATGCTCCAATCCCATTGGGCTTGAAGCACCCTGTGTGGATGTCATGGCTTTGAGTGCATCCTGTAATTAAGACATGGCCGTATTCTAATGGCGGAAACTGCGAAGGGGACCATTTTGAGTAACAATCTAGCACTAAAAAAAATGATTTTTTATTATTTTTTTATATATATTAATATTAAAAATAACTTTTAAAAAATAAAAAAATGTTTTTAAAAACTACTGAGGTAACAAAATCATATGTACCGGCTGAAAAAGGTGTCAGGCCGGGCTAATGCAACAAAAGAAAGGGTCTCATCGAGCACTCAACACAAGAAAAAAAAAGCTGGAAAGGAGGTGTCAATTCAAGCTTTGGTCTCTACGCAGTACTATTTTACGATCTTTTGCACTCCACACGTCTGTGTATATGCATCTAATAATGACTGGTTGTGGCAAAATACGGAGCAATAATAATGGCGATTCGAATTCTATTGTCCTGTGCCTGTGAGAGGTTGAAGATGGTTGGTGGGCATCAATGAGGTTTCCCAACCTCCCCCGACCTCATCGTCTCTGCTGAAACTTTAGGGCATGGCTCCCCTGTCCAAACCAGAAAAGAGAGATCAGTAAAAGGCCTGTGGTTTTTTTTCCATGAAAAGGTGGCGTCTTTGTGGCAGGATTTCTACTTTTTAAAAAATACTTCCGAGGAAAAGAAATGGTGGGGGTGAATACCTTTCTCGAAACTGTTTTTGCCATACTTACCACCATTACTATGACTTGTTTGAAATAATCAAGATCGCCTTTCCGTGTGTTCATCAATTTTTACAACAGAAAACAATTCATATAATATTCAAACATTATTATTGCTTGAACTGCCCAGGTAATTATCCTCGTAATTTGACCATCTTGAACAAATTTTGTTAATCATACATCCATATGTTTCTTAACTTACGAAGGGCAAGGGGATCTTGTCTTCTCAATTATCCTTTTCATGCTTAAGATTAGGTTACTGTTTATCTACTCAGTAATGCAGCAAAGAAAAGATACTGTTTTTTTTTAATGTTTTTTCACTCTAACCACGGCCCCATGTAAAGAAGATTGTCTTTGTAGTCAATCATCTAGTAGGTATAATAAACATAAGAGGTTTGTTGTTTCTGTAATTTCTCTGTGGTTGTTAATATAATAATTATTAAAAACTTATATAATTATTAATTTTATAACAGGTAAAATTAATAAATTCTAGATCATAATATGCAAATTAATAAAGTAATGTCTGTCTAGTTAATCATAAACGCAAATGACAGAAGTGGGTGCGGTGCATGCATGGTTTTAGGTGATATATATTCCCGTCCGTTCACTTTAAAGCAGTAAAAAAGGAGCACCCAAGCCCACCAATGTACTGAAAATAATACCTTTACCTGTTAAAAACGCTATCTTTGTCTTTCCTTGCAAGTGATTTGACAACTTTTTTTTATCCTGGCTAACTGGTTTTGTCCTTCCAAGCTACTCAACAACCCTAATTGTATTCCCATCTCCGGCCCCCACCCTCATGCAAGATGATCATTGTGCTGAGAGCTGGAGACTAATCATGATTTGAACATCTTTAATTAGTTAGACAAAGACCGCTCTAAACCCAGTAATTAATGCTAGCTGCCTACTCTCTTTTCTGTCTCTCTCATTAATTAAAGCTTTAATGAGATCTCAGCTGGTCTAAACCTGGATTCCGGCGACGTTAATATTATTGATGTGCACTGATGATTTTGATGTTTGTCCTACCAGTACGAGTCGTGCTATGTTTTGGATACTAAACCTCAATCTCGTAAGAGAATCCCCATTGTAACTGGAAACAGTAAAGCCATTGGTGGCGTAAAAGTGGTGTAAGCATGCCCTGTCTAACTTTCTCCGGCCGATATTACCAGAAGTTTTCAAACGCTGGAAATTAACCCAGTCTAGTATGAACGAGAGCCGGTTACATGCCATTGTAAAATATCATTTTCAGCTCTTTTTAAGGACTTTTATTGATCTTCTCATGGATAAAGAAAGGGGGGGTACGTCCTGCACGAATTCTCACGAGGCTTGCCAGTTCGATCATTTTTAATAAATAAAGTAGTCAGATCAGATATCATGGGGCATCTCTGAGAAAGTATGAGATATTTTTTAAGCCTTAATCCCCACAAATTAAAACAAATTAAAATCATAATATTCTGTATAATGACCACAGCACCCTCGATCGCTGGATGCATTGCAGGGAGGGTGGTGAGGGCAGGAAGGAAACTAGGAGGAGCAGAGTTCGTGGTGTTTGAAGGTTGGGAACATCGGAGAGAGGAGAAGTCGTGGCCAGATATGATGATGTCAGGAGCTCCATGTGAGGCTATCATGTGCAATGATCTCCCTTTTCTTTCTTTCAGAAGGGTTAGGTGCTCAAGGCTTGTTTCTAGCTCTTTGTCAACACCAGATTAAAGGGAATTTTACATGTAGATTTGTTCGTTAATGAGCTGTTAGTCCCATTTTCTCTTCCATTTCACACCTTTTCATCATTTTAGAGTGGTTGAAATGTTTGCTAATCTTTTAACATCTGACTTGAAATCTCAAAAACTTCCTCTCCAAAATTCTTGTTAATTATCTCCTTTTTTCAAGGTATTATTCTTTTAACATTTGTGGTTGTGATTTGAAAGAAATAATAAGTTTAATAAAAAAAAAATTAGTTGATGCTAGTGTTATTTTGTAGGTGTTTTGTTAAAACTATTATTAATTTTGATGTTGAATAAAAAACAATCCAAATATGTTGTTTGGGTACAATTGCTATTTGTTGAAACTAGAATGAATAAAAATAACCGGCAGTTAATTAATAGATTTAAATTAAATAAAAAGCATGTGATAATTAATAAATAAGAAATGTAGTAAAACAATGTTAGGCAATATTAAGGTACTAATTTTATTATTTCATTAAACTAATTGCAGTCTCATTACGAACATGGTTTATTCGTGATGACCTTTAATATTCATGACTTTATGAACATGACATTAGTTAAAATATCAACAGTAACAAAGTTTGGTTGACATTCAAATTCTATAAACATGTAATTTTTTTTTAGATTCTTTTATAGTATAATATGAAATGTCATTGATACCACTACAGTTTGAATTTGTGTTTTGTAAGAAAAGGTAGACATATTTTGCAAAATTCTTCAATTTCATTCCACTCTAAAAATATGTTATATCACACTGTGTATTGAAGAGTGTGCCTATTTTCTACTTCTAGATTGTTCACATCACCAAAAATATGACAAATTATATGAACCTACAAATCCATACACATTTGAATGTCAAACATCTACCAAATAAATTGTTTCTATGATAAGAAGTGATGACTTTGTAAGTTATTTCATAAAAAGGAAAATTATAAGTAGAAATAACATGAATTGTTTTCCCATATAGTTAATCTAAAGTGGTTTTGAAAGTTTTGTATTAGGATTCTACGAGAATATATGTCAAGTGCATTGTCTTTAAGAAATCATTAAGAAATTTATTTTATTTCTAATAAATGTAAATAAAGAGTTTATGGAGGAAAAATAGGGAGAGAAGAAGATTGCTTTCTAATAGCTTTCCATCACCATCAAACTAATATTTATAAAGAAAATAACACCCTTTTTATACTAATGTCTGTAAATTTTAAAGGCACATGTCCGCGAATCAATGTGTGTAGAGTTTAAAAGAAAACTTTTCATTCACATTTATTGAACAACTTGACAAGTCGTTTCATCAATTAATGTATTTTTTTTTAATAAAACCTCTTACTTTTCTAATATGAAATAAAATTTTGTTTGACTATCTAATGTATAAGTTATTTTTAATAGCAATATAGATAGGAAAACTATAATATTTTGATTGATCATATTGTTGGGGTTGTTTTTTTCTTCATTTGTTTTTAGCATGACTTTGTGATATGGAGTGCTTGATCATCGGCAAGAAAAAACTCTAGTATAATCAATGATAGGAGGTTGTTGAATCAAAGACCCACAGCGTAACACGTGTAATGAAACTAGCGTTTGACAAATAAAAAACAGGTTATAGATAGAGTGTGCTTGAAGCTAAGAAGAAAACTTTTGTTCGTATTTGCCACTTTATTTTCTTACTATTTTTCTCCCTGGGGGTGCGGGGTTCCAAAAATTACCGAAGCTTGAGGTCATACCAAATGTTATGGCTGTATATTATTTTGCTTTTCAAATGACCATGTCCCCAATTTTGTGCCTACGAGAACAACCTGCATAGCATTCGATTCCTTGAAAAAACAAAAAAAAAAAAAAAGAGAGAAAAAAGAGGAAGCATTCCAAAGCTTTGGGGTGCATAACCAAAGTCACCTCTTGGGAATAAGTTGATAGCTAAATTTGGGGCATCAAATTTCGAGGTTGCATTTTCAAATTCCAGGATGGAATCAGGTCCTCGGTTTTCACCGATGGATTACCATGCAGGTAGATTCTAATGTAAGAAAAAGCCTGTAAGCTAAACAGATTCGACTAAGGAACCAAAAGGATGGTTGCTAATAACACATAATTGCCGTTCAAAAATAGCAGACGCGCTAACAAAACATATGCAGATCGACATGGAAAATAAGTTAAGAAAAATAGAAATGGGGTGCTTGAAACAGACCCAGTAAAAAGATAATCGAGCGAGGGCAAAAAAAAGTGTCACAACTCTCGTGCACAAATATGAAGACGTTTATTTGGAATTTCTTTAACAAGACTGAAAAATTGAGAAAGCAGAACGCATACCTTGAGAGAGGAAATACAAGACCATAGTAATGCGTCCATTCATTGCAAATGAAGCGTATTTCTGTGCAGTTTGCACTATTTCTGCCCCTTCTCCAATACCAGTCTCAGGATCAGTCCTGTATATATCCTAATCACCAACAGGATTGCTCATGAAATTTGTTTGCATCAAGAATAACGTCTAAACATCAGAGACAGGATTGGATATGTTTACAAACATAAAATTAAAGACGCCTTATGAGAGATGCAAGGAATCAATTTTCTGAAAATAAACACATTATGTCCTGAAAAACACAAGCTGAATGCATCCTATGATCACAATGACTAACTATGAAGGTTATTATACAAATCTATGGGATAAACATGAGATCAAGTATAGTAAATTCTACATGTGGTCGCAGAAGAAAGTGTTAAATATAGACATCTTCGATTGAAAGCTAAAAGGGTTTCAAGAGAAATAAGAAATCAATTAGCCTTAATGAAGTGCCTTTTTAATCCTTTTCTTCTTAGGGCTGGTGCTCCTGCCTCCGCTACAGTTTGGACAAAACCAATTGTCTTCTGGAATGCTTTCAAGAGGAGGATCACAGCAGTCTATATGTGTCCCAGCCCCACAGCCAACAGAGCCACTTGCATCACCGCATATCAGCATAACTTCCCCTCTATCGCAAGAATTACAAACTTCACAGGCTATATCATCTCCACTACCACAATCCTTTAACGTTGTCAAGTCCTCAACAATCTCTTTCCCCTTGCTCAAAAGGTTGGAAAATGACTTCTCTGCCAAATCATTGGTATTGTACAGTACATGTCTCTCGAGAGAATTCCCAGGTTTGCAGACATAATCCACCAAGTAATCAGAAACGATGCAGGGTATCTTATGTTTTAAGAACTCTTGGACCCACTTATCTGCACGCGTTATGCCAGGACTGATGATAGCAAAGTCAACTCCAGATGTAAGAGAACGGGTGTAGGGAGGAGAAGTTGCTAAGATGGTACCGTCCCCTGCCTTCACTACACGCTTCAGAGTATCCTGTTTGTTGAACAGTAAAATGCAGACAGTGTATCAAATCATGGACATAAGAATATGTTATAACTTGACCAAGGAAAAACCGAAACCCTGAGAAAGCTTACGCAATATGTTATAACTTGACCAAGGAAAAAGTTGCAGGTAAACATATCTGAGAAGAAAACATACCAAAGGTGGTGTCATGCATTCTCCATAAATGATAATACGCATCCCATAGAAGGCTCCATGACCTGTTCTCTCTCTTAACAGCCGCCACTTTCGTGGAGCCTCTAAGTTAATTGCTCCATCTTCGCTAAGGCCATTTTTGTGCCACTCATAAGATTCCTCTTCCAAGAACCTCCCTGCCTGACTACAAGCAGTTAAATAATCTGTCTTGAGAATCCACCTGCAATAAACGGATATCTATCAGTTTGAACAGGTGACTCGTACAATTATAGATGGTCTATGCTGTAACTCATCCCAACAATTCTCCAATGTTGACCACAAAAAAGGAACAAAAAAAAATCAGCAGAGAAAAGGGGAATACATAGTTTACACCAGAAAACTCAAAATGAACCACGTTGAGCTGTCAAAGAAAGGAATTTTAGTTGAGGTTTTTTGAAAAACTGTTTTCAAACTTCAGAGGTTAATGCACCATGTACTGTACCTTCCAGATGCTGCAGCAGCAAAAAATTTCTCAGTCCTGCGAATTGGGCCTGGAGCTATGTAGTGTGTTGCCTGGTATGACCATTGATGAGAATCTCTGCATAATTTTCCTTTCAAACTCCTAATAACTTGCTGGTACTCCTTCCTTTGCAGTCTATGCCCACTCAATATAAACCATACTGGTTCGGCTTTCACTTGCTTTGTAACCTCTCTTGCTGTTTTAGAGCCATGATTACTTTTACTAACCTTTTGATTAAGCTTCAACGGTGCTTTATTGGATTTAGAAGCTGTTTCACCAACACGCTCATCATCCAGACTTGCATATTGATCTCCATCAATAACAGGCCTGTTCTCCTTCTCATCTTCCACGGAGTTCCTGGACTTTTTCCTAGATATAATTCTGCTTTTACCTTGACCTGCACGACGTGGCTCAGTGCTTTCCCTTTCTGCAGCATTATCCTCAATGTTCTTGCTATTAAGATTCCCATCCAAGTTCAGAACTTTGTTAGACTCTTCTTTTCTAACAACCGAAGCAACAGTCTTGGTATTGGTCTTACCTGAGGGTTGCTTCCTTCCTTTTCCTTTTACAAAATCTTCTGTCAAGGGTGATTCATTCCTCTTTTGTATTTCAACTGAATTCTTCCCCTCTACTGGACTATTGCGCATGTAAGCTGCAGAATTATCTGCTTCTAACTTCATATCTATCTTTTCATCTTCTTTTTGTGGCAAATCAATCATGTCAGCCTGCTCTTTTTGGAGAAAGTTTTCACATTCGTTTTTCTCCTCTGGAGCCTCAGTCTCATCATCCATGAAACCAATCTTATCTTCAATATTATCCGCCAGCCTTGTAGCATTTTCTGTTTCCATCTTCTCTGCTTCTGCAACATTGACAGTTGCCGGGGATGTCTCAAGCTCAGTGGCATCAGTGGAATTCCCATCCTCTTCTCTATCTTTCACCTCAGCCATAGCAACTGCAGGATCATTTTGAGCAGAAGTTGCATTTATGTATATGGAACCTTTCTGGCTCTCATTACTTTTCAAGTTTGCTCTAGAACGTAAAGTCTTCTTGGCAATCATCTTCTTCCTAGCTGGCTTTGTAATCAAGTCATCTTTTTCTGCCTGAAGCACATGCAAATCAGAAAGCAAGTCAGATTTATCTATCTCTAATTCCTTTTTAAGTGAAAACGGACCACCTCCATCTTGCTGCTGATTTTGTGGCTCCTCTGCTTCTGCAACCATCTGTCCAGATCTTTCAACAACAAAACCTCCACTATCAAACCTGCAGACCAAGTTGTTCTCTCTCAAGTCCCTGGAGGATGGTTGAGGTGTCTTCTTATTTGCATTCTCATTTTCACCAGTTTCCGAGCCCATATTTGTAAGGAAAACGTTATCTTCTGTGAATGTGTTCCTTCTAAATTTTGATAACTTGGCTGTTGAAGAGTTGGTACGTGTTGAAGAATTGGTATGCGAGTTCAGCTCAGCATTCATACTACTCATATCATGCACAGAGTGACCAGTATTGCCAAGGGGAGAGTGGTTATTAATCCTAGATGGACCATCCACCAAATGTGTTGGTTCAGAACCTTGATCTGAGTTAGTAACTGATGGATTCAGAACTTTGGCTGAAGACTTGATGGATTCACCTAAGAGAACTTTAGGGGAGCCTATAGTGTTGCCTGAGTTTCCAGGGGAAATTGATGATGAGGAACTTCGTGGAGTTCTCCTTGTATAACTTATTGCAGCGCTATACTTAGCACCAGAATAAGAAGGCCTTTCATCAATTCTAGAAATAAATTCCAACTCATTACCCGTCCTTGTAGAAATAGGAGTTCTCTCTAGTGGATCATTGGAAGAGGCACCCTTGACACCACCAGCATCCAAATGGCCAGGCACCCTTGATAAACCTTCAGGCTCACTCAAATTATGTGATATTTTCAGCACTTCCCCAGTTTTAGGCATTTCACAAGACTTGGATGTTCCAGCTTTTAAATTCTGAGGACTCTTATTCACATTTTCACAACTTGGTTGCTTCACACTGGTACCCTCAACTTCATCCTCGGAGTCTTTTGCTTCAGCTTCCAGCATCTCCAACTCATAGCCACTGTTCAAAGAAAGCAAAGTTAAACGCATATTTTAGCATCTTCACTAGATCCAAGTGCCTGTATATGAAGAAATAATCAATCAAACAATCAAAGGTTAGAAAACCTCAGGTGCTAATATGTAAGTGTTTGGGTTTGTTTCTATTATTTGGATAAAGTCAAAAATCAAGTTTGATAAAACTTTAACCTAGTACCCTATATCTAGAAGCCAAAAGTATTGGAAAAAAACTTAGGCCCAGAGATAACATTATATCTAAGTATAAATATGCAAATGGTTTCACGAAACCAATTATTCTTCAATAAGTCAGTGCATGATATTTGTACTTGCAAAGAAAGGTTGTTTTTCCACAACATAAAAAACGATTGCTTTTACTATGTTATTGTGTGGTGGAATCAGTTAGTAATAAAGCATGGGAGAATTTGTGAGCAACAAGTTGAAGACTAAACATAAGTTTTTCTTTTGTTTGTTTGTGGCAAAAACTTTTCTTTGCACGAACAAAGATCATATACTGACTTGTCCAAGATTAAATTACTTAATGATATCATATACTTGAAATTTTTAGATACATGGTTATATCTGAGTCCAAATCTTTTTTCAATATCTTTAGTTCTTAAATACAGAGTTAACTCTAAATCAGAATTCAATCAAACCTAGTTTTTTGCTTTCTGGATTGTTATTTACTTCGTTGAGGATTGATTATCAATGATCACAAGGTTCACATCACTTCGTATTAGAGTTTGACTACAAAATCAGGTTATATCCTTTGTTTTCTTCTTGTTAGTGTCAGCTTCCATAGCTTTAGTTTTTTTATTCGGTTTTTGATTATTTCGTATCTAGAACGTAGAAGTTTATGTCTAGAAATCTTTAAAAAGTGTCACTTTAGTTTGTTGCTGTCTCAAAATATATTATTAGCATAAAAAGTCAAAAAAAAGGAAAAGAACATTTAAAAATCACTTGTGTCAAACTTGCCACAGTGCACAGAGAAAATCTGGACCTAACCAATTTAGGAAATTCTCAAATTTTATATAATAGTTCTAGGAGTCTTAATCGCACCTCATATAAAAATTGAACTCATTTGGAGATCGATTGCTATCGCAACCAAGATTAGAATTAAAATTTATTGTAACAAGGAATTTTGAGTCAAATAATTCATAAAATTCTCATATTTACTATATTGGGTTTTAATGTTTTAATCGCACCCCGTATCAAATCTAAGATCATTTGGAGTTCATTTGTTATTGAAACTAAATTCAGGATTGAAACTTATTGTGATAGATCTAATTCACATTATTAATTCAAACTTGCTTCTCATCTATTTTTTTTTTCAATTTCTAACAGTATAATGACATTATAATTGACATACTTGGCTGTTATTTTAATTTTTTTGTGTAACCTTTGCATTTTTTTACTCTCTTTTCTTCAAAAACATTCACTTTTCATACAAATTTGCTTGTTACTCGTGAAATTATAATCGTGGTTTTATCTTTACTTTTTTCATATTTTTCTTGCTTTTTAAGTCATATAAAAATATTTAGATACACAGTTAAGACTATTATATTTGGTGTTAAAATCAATTTCACAAGAGCCAAAGAAAGGTAGATGAAAAGAAAAGGGCGTAGGGAGTATATTTGAGTCAGAAGCCTTTATTTAAATGAAACAAGAGTGTAAACATGCGGGAGGCTGAGTGGTGAACGTATATTTCTTGTCAACTAATCAGTTTTCAAACTCAAAAATGTAGGAGACAAGAAAGATATGGCAGCACAGAGAGAACAATAAAATCGTAACTCAATTGTGCATCATGAATCAGTAGATGGATCAAATGACCAATGAACTTGGAGATAGATTGGATAAGTTGGAAAGACAATGTACTAATAATCATAATAGGGTTTAAAATAGGTATGATCAAAGAGAATTTAATGTTAAAAGGGTTGTTAGGCAAGTTAACACTAATGTGTATGAGTTTATGGTTAATAATTAAGACATGAGTAATGTTGATTTTGAAGATGTGTTCGTGAGACATGGAGAACATTTTGGACAGCAATAGAATCATCGATTTAGAGGAAAAAAGATATGGTGATAGTTTTAGCCAAAAGAGTAATTATAGGTATTGAGACCATAATACTGAGTTTGGTATAAGTTTTAGTACAATTAAGTTAAAAATACCAGCTCTTCAAAGAAATAATGGTCTAAAACTTTGTTTAAAATGAGGAAAAAATGGAGTGAATTTTTAGTGTCACAATTATTCGGAGCCCAATAAAATCAAGCTTGTTGTGATTGTTTTTATTGACTATACTATTGTGTAATGGAATGAGTTAGTGACAAACCATAGAAGAAATTATGAGCAGAAAGTTGAAGAGTAAACGTGGGTTTTTCTCTTGTTTGTTTGTGGAAAAACAACATTTCTTTGTAGGGATAAAAATGTACAATAACTTATCTATGATTAATTGGTTTTGTCATTCACATACTTAAGGTTTTCAGATACAAGGTTATCTCTGAGTTCAAGTATTTTTCAATACCTTTAGTTTTTAGGTACAAGGTTACCTTTGAGTGAGGGTTCTATCAAACCTGATTTGTGGTTTTCCAAGTTGTTATCTGTTTCATTAGAGGTTGCTTGACCATGTGATTAAAATATCGGCATCATAATGAGTCACGGATCTCAGTCAAAGAATGACCATCCATTCAATAACAATATAGTAAGGGACATGTACTTGTATGTGATAAACCACTCCAAGCTCAACATCTTGGGATGGAGGGTGCACATAAAGCTCAAGTGGTCTATGAAAAGGAACAAAGAAACATGCCTTCTCTTTCTACTCATTATTCTGAAGTGAAGAAATATCCAAATAAAAGAAACAAAAACACCGATAACAATCTCAATTTGTCATTCAGGTCATTACTGGAGTTCAAACTCGTAAGATGGGCTAAAAGAATACTAAAGTTTCTTCTCTCGTTATGCACAGGTTGTTAAAAAGTGGTGTCAAATTTATCATGTTGAATGCTATGCTACTAAACCCAGAAATTAAAATGCCTCACCTCTTGCTATAATTATCTTCTGGAAGAAGCTCCCAATTTTTTAGGCTGCAGTAGAAGGATACGTTCAAAATGTGAGAATACTTGAGTATTTCAAAGTGTAACAGAGCAAAAGGTACCGACTCAATGGTCTGCCAATCAGGAAAAGAAGAAGAAGACTCACCAATCTTCCAACCAACGATGATTAACAAGCTTTATCTTCTTCATTTTATTGGCAAGCTCATACTTCTCACCTAGACAAAGTGAAAACCTCTAATTAAAATCTAGTCAAGCTAAGCACTCGCATTGTACCAGAGTAAAGTAAGAGAAATTCCATAGGATCAAATGATAAAATAGCAGCTAGTAACAGTACAGTTATGATGTTCACACAAATAAAAGCATTTGAAGAAGAAGAAGAAGAGGAAGAAGAGAGCTACTGTCTACTGTTCAAGAAAAATGCAAGTAACTCTCTTCGCAAAAAACTTCTGTAGATTAAATCCCGCCCTTGCTTCAGACTAGATAAAAAAAGAGTATATGAACTAAAAGTATAATGATAATCAGTGATTACCCTACTGTGTGAGTAGGATTTCAAAATCATCAAAGGAGCACAATATCCATAGTTTATTGAAAAGAAAAACCCTATGAAGATAGGTTTAACCAGATTTTCATATGAAAAAATATTTCATTCCCAGATTATATTCATTAAGAATGGTGTTCAGTATGTGAAAACCAAAACCACACCTTCAAATTTGTAGCAGATGAGATGAGTTACTCTGTTAGCCACCAGTGGCTTAGAAAAATGTGCCCCCATCAAGCCAACCATGGTCTGTGAAAGAAAATAGATAACCCATAAAGATTTCATTCCCAGGTGTTCATGGAAGCTAGCAAAACGAGCAACATTTACCATGATATCATCTCGATCTTGGCGTTGGTACCCAGTCAAGCACATTATTAAATTGCTGGCACGCGGAATTCCATTCAAATCTCTTAGCGGTCGATACATTATCTATTGTAAGAGAACTAAATCATAAACATCGAGCAATTTTATATGTGAAAGAATAAATAAATAAATAAATAAAAGTAACAGCAAAAATAGAAACAATGGGGCTTCAATTTTGGACCTTGATTAAAAATAAAAATGAAAAATAAAACTCACAGAAGTGGCATCAACAGGCATCCCAATATCAAAACTATGATCAACCCATAATCCTCTCACGACCGTCTTTCCATCATTTCTTGCACCAACACATACAGCGTCATCCTAAAAATACATATTTCGAAATAAATAGATGGCTAAATTACTCTATTTTTTTAATTGATGTGAATAATAATTAATTACTCACGTGAACAATCTTATCGACAATGACGTGAGTGCAGTCCCCACTGTACTGAACAGCATCGACGCCGCCGCCACTAACAAGCTTTGATTTAACCTGCACCACAGCTCATAAACTAAAAATTAGTCTATTACACTTTTTCCTTTTAATCAATAACAATGATACAAGGCAGGGGGGGAGGGGAAGAACCTCGGTTTCTCTGAGGGGATCGAAACCAAAGAGAACGAAACGGACGCCGAGAAACGTTTTGGAATGAGAATCTGTTTCCGGCATTGAATCGATTTAAAAAAAAAAAAAAGAATTTATTGTATAGGAAGAGAGGAGAGGAGTATGCTATAAGACTGGAAAGTGACTCTTGAGTCAAAAGAAAAGGAGAAGAGAGGCTTCTCTGCTGTGTGAATTGTAGGCAAAGCTTGTGGAGGAAGAAGGGGAGAAATATTATTGAGGGAGGGAATTGTAGGTTTCGTTTTTGTACCCTGGCGGGAGAAAGAAAAATTGCGGGTCCCTCGACGTGATAAGACACGTGCGCGCGAGTGGATTCGACGCCCTGACCGAGATTGGAACCTCGTGGAAGCTTAGCTCACCGTCGTTCGTTTCTCTACTCTGATCGTTTTACTTTATTTCTATATTTTTGGCTTAATTTCAATTGAAGTCACAAGTGAAAACAGTAAATAAGGAAAAAAATAATATATATATATATATATATATATATATATATTATTAAAATTATTGTAAGATAAAATTATTTCTAATGGGCTAGACTCGCAAGCTCACTTGTCCAAGCCTATTTTGTTCTTATTTTATTTTATTTTGGTTTTTTCTATATTTTACACTTGGTTCTTCAAATATATTGGTTAGAAAATATTTGATTTTTTTTTAATTAGGTACAGTTATTTTTTTATGATAATATTTTTTATTATTATAATTATATTAGCGAGTGTTGCTTATAGATAAGATAACCTTTCATGATTGTTTTAAAAATATTCAATTGCTATTTTTTGTGTTACTTGATTAAATTTCATTTATTTTTATTTTCAAGAAAGTTTATAGCTTTAATTTTATAATATTAGACGTTGCTTTGTTTTTAGCCCGTCACAATTACTTCCCCCCCCCCCCCCCCTTAAATCTTGTCCGATGACTTACTTATGCATGTCAACTTTTATTGCCATAAGGGTTTGTAAAAAAATTCCAAACATAAAGTTATCTGATTCTATAATTTTATTTTTTATCATATGAAACTGAATTTTAAAGGGGTTATATCGGTCAACTTCAATGTATTTTTAAAATTACTTCTTACTTAAAAAAAGAGTGTTTTTTATATAATAAAATTAAAAAAAAATGACATGTATTTTTTTAATTTCAAAGTATTCCTCCACCATAAAAAACCAAACACATTTATGGACCGTGGCTGGGCTGAGATTCGGAATGTACGAATTGTTGAACAGTTAGTAATTTATATTACGATGGGCTTCAATTTAAGATAGGTAGAGACACTCCGACGAAGAAATAGCGGGAGGTGCGGTGGCCAGCTCCGATGGCGGGAGACACAGAACCAGATTATCAAGAGACACGAAGAGACGATTTCTCTTTTGATTGGGATGAAACCACTCAACTCTATTTCCATGCCAGGTTGCTTTATCAATTCTTGATCTCTCACGTAATCTAGTTATTGCATAATTTTATCTGGGTACTCTTCCTTCTGGTTCTGAGTTTTTCTTGCTGACAACGTCTTGGTATAAATATAATAACCTTTTGTTTCCTTTTGTCTTAAATTGATGCAGTAGTGGATTTTACCATGACCCGAGTGCTGGTTGGTTCTACAGCAGTAGAGATGGGCTTTATTACAAGTTTGAGAATGGAAGTTATGTGCTTTTAGAATGTAGTGACAAGGTAGCAATTCTTCTTGGTTCAGTTGGTTGTTTTCAATGCCAAGGATGCTGTTTTCTCGATGATTATTTCTCGTATATTGGCTATGACATTTTGGTTTCAGGTTAATAATGAATGTGAAAGGGAAGTTTTTGTTGATAATCCCCTTCAAGACGAGTCGTTTACGCATGTCGAGGGCAATGTTTATGAAAATCCCAATTCATCTCCACCAGCAAATGATTCTGAATCTTGCCAACATTACGGAGTTGTTGTCGATGAAAGCAATCTAGGTGAGCCACTTAGGATGGTGCTGTTTTTATTGAAGAAATGAGTTATTGACAAGATTGCTTCTTAGCTTTTACTCAGTATTGCTAGATGACAGGATTATAAAATGCTTGTTGCATCCTGCATTTATGTATTGGCTTGCCGCTGACTTTGTTTGATGGATAGATGATTAATGGTAGAGTGTGTGTTAACTTGTAAATAGGAGCTATACTTTCTTTGCCTGGATTTATGTCGTAAAAGTGGCACATGTACCCCGTGTCAGATTTTCCTCATTAGATGTGTATGAATAATTTTTATGTTTTATCTGATGAGACATTGAACATCTCTGCAAAACTTCGACGTTGTGGTTGATAAGTCTTATTCAACTTTCTTCCCATATAACTTTTTTGTCATTCCTGTTTCCTCATTGCAGTCTGCAGTGAGTTATTATCTTTCATTTTTGTGAATTCACCGGGTTGCTTATCTACAGGATACACCGAGTGCAGCAGCATTCAAGAACCTGAAAATCCGCCTGCACCATCAGAGTGGTATGTTCTGGAATACAAGACCTCATGTCATGTGCCTGATTTTCAAGTTATTATGCACCTTCTAACAATGCTACTTACATTATCCAGGTTGGAAGAAACTCTTATCAACCTTTATTTGTCTGGTTCAAACCGAGCGATTGATGATCCTGTGATAGGCTTGAAAATGGATAGTGAGACAGCTTCTTCATCTGACTGTCACAAAGTATTTTTTATTTAAAAAAAAATGGAAATTTTGTGTGTCAGTTTGCTGTGCTTTGGCAACAATTTAATGGTCCTACATGGGTGATTTGCAGTCAAAAATGATAATTGCAAGCCAGAAGAAGGTGATCCAATCACAGAAGGTCACTGTGGCGTAGCCAATCCAGGTAAAAGTGTCTTAGCTGAAATCATTGACTGTCAGTTGACTGCTTAGACATAAAGTTGTTCCTGTTCTGTTTTTTTTTCTATCTTTTTCCTTTTGGTTTCTGTTTAATTGCTTTTTTATTCTTGGATTCAAAACTGCTTCCAGGTCAGTTTACTGAAATGGTTAATAGTTACATTTAACAAGTACTATTAGGATACCATCATGAACTGCATGTTCCCCCCTCAAAAGCAATACATGAAAGTGCAAACTATAGAGATCCTCAGAGTTCAATTTTCTTGTGGTGGTCCAGCAATTGCAGACTTTGGTTGGAGCAGTCCCTATTTTCCATTTTGTTCTTATGGCCCTTTTTCCCCTTATACAGATGCCTCAAGGGATGAAGAAAACTGGCGAGCTCAGTATGGTCAGGTAGTTCATTCTAGGGAAGAGCCAATGCCAGATTTCCATGCTGTTGATCTATGGGGCTGGGAAGTGGTCAAGGGTTCCCGAAAGGTTGGAAAAGGTCAGGAGGCTAGGCTGGTTGGGAAGCTGGTGAAGCGATCTGCAAAGTCTCATCCTTCTATGCCTTCTAGCTGTAGTCGCTTTAGAACTGCTCCAATATGTGAAGTACACCTTGACCTGGTACGAGTCAGAACAGGTTCGTATTGGCCTCATTTAGGAGATAACATGACAGTTTTTGTGTGTTCTGTGTCACTTGATGTTAGTTCACTTTCTAATTTTGGTTGCAGGGGAAGTTGAAAGTAATTTTAATATCTAGAAATTGAAACACTGAATGATGTGGTGCATTTACTATGAAAGATTGCAAATTTATGAAGCTGTTTAAATTTCTCTTCAGGACAAGTTTATAAGTTGCATAATCCTAGCACAAGTTATCTGGCTTCCATGTCAACTTATGATTCCTCCAACCCAACAAAAGGCTGGAATTTCCCTGAACTATCTATTACCATGGAAGATAGCCCCCTAATAAAATCCAGTGGAAAAGGTGAACCAGGATCAGCTGATGGAGATGCTGATAGCAAGTGTATGACAGTGCCACCCAATCAACTCTCTGCATCCAAAATGGTAACTTTTGTGATATAGAAACTTGAAATCGATATCGAATTGCTTGAAACCAATTTTTTAAAATAACACAGCAGAGAATATCTGGTGGATAAAGCCAGTTCAATTTAACGGACCATAAAATAAATAAATATAATAGTGAATAACATGGAATTATCTTGAAGGCCCTTCCCATTACAAGAAGCAGAGATTAATCCCAGTATAGTCTAGTGTGTTCGCAATTTACCAAAAATATCTGCAATAATACCCAGAGCGGTCCTTGAGAGAATTAATTGCATCTAATAGCCATTGCCATTTAGCAGAATACAACTAAGGGTAATACCATGGCACCTGTAGACCTGCTAACAGCAACTACATGGTATCTGATAACCGTAACACATGGCTTCTGATAGATTAACATGTTAGTTGTTCCATGCATTTTTATTTTTTTTCAAATGTAACCTGCTGGCATAGATGGTTATCACCAAAATTTGTCTGCCATGAATCAGCTGGAATTTGGCAATTTTGGTCTTTAATATGTTACTGAAAGCATTGTGCTTTATTGCAAAACTTCAACATTTGGTCGACTCTGTCGGCCTTCATTTGGTAGATTTTGGTCGTTTGGTCTCTTAAGCCGTACCTACATCAGTTTGTGTGAAATTGACACCCTACCCTATCAGAAAAAATAAGAGAGAGGAAGTCGACACATTTCAGTAAATATATTGCTTTAAAGTTTGTCTAAATCATGTACAAGCACTTTTATTTTCTGAATATAATCATTTAGGTGGCTTTGTCATGCTTCTCTAACTTCTGATATGCCTTTTGCTGCATTCTCAGCAAGCAAGCCAAACATACAGGGATAGAGCTGCTGAGAGAAGAAACTTACATGGTGGTTTTGGTGTGGGCCCTGGACAAAAGAGTTCTTTATTTGGTGATGCTGGTGGCTCATCATCTCAAGTTTCTACTTCTACAGAGGAAGCTGCAGCCGAAGCCTTGAGCATGTCATTTGGAGCTGGTAGTTATGCCAGGAAAATTCTCGAAAACATGGGCTGGAAGGAGGTATGTCATCCCCCACGCACATTGGATAACTTGGCCACAATTTGCTTAATCTATCTTTGAAACAAATAATTTAATTCACTAAGCTAAAAAAAATATCCCTTGAAACCTGTATTGTCGGTAGTCATTTATGAGACTGAATCGACCTTTCAGAAGTAGTAAATATCCTTTTCATAGAGAAGTTTTCAGGTCACTAAATCATCTCACTAAATCATCTCACATGATCATGAAAACGAAATTGGCCTCATATATCTGATGGCCAAGGTTAAACGTCCATTTCCTGTTTATAAACTGTGCAGGGAGAGGCTTTAGGCAACACCACAAAGGGCTTGGTTGAACCGATAAAAGCAGTTGGAAACATGGGCAACGCTGGATTGGGGTGGCCTCAGGGAAGAATAAAGCTTCCTTGATATCTAGGACACTAACTTGGAGGTTTTTGCTCGCGGATTTAGCTTTTTTTACACTGGGTGGAGTATAGTTTCCTCGTACGTGTCGATGCTTCAGTTTTAGAGGCTGCCAATCTTAGTGTATGCAGACTATTTTGTTATTTATTTTTACATAATAAAAAAAATCAAAGTGTAAATTAAAAAATTAATGTAAATATTTAATTAAATAAACCAATAATCATCTATGTAAAAAAATAAAAAAGTCATCAACAATAATTAGAAGAAAAACTATAAAATTGAGAAATAGATGTAAATAAAGTGAGAGAAATGAACTCAAGGGTCATAGAAACTCAACAGACTAAACTCATGAGTCATGAACATTCAATACATATAATTATGGATTGCTATAGATATTCAATACATGTAATTATGGATTTATAGCACAATTAAGATTTTTTTTCAACTCTCTTAATCAACAAACTTACAACAGTCGTGTTCAGCTGAGAGAACTTTTAGAATTTAAAATGCCATTGATTAAAATTGATGTTGGAGAGAGAAATTTATTGATTTAAATCGATTTTAACCATGAATTGTTTTTTTGATTTAAGTGTCAAATGGTTTCTTTTAATGCAGGGAGTTCCATTGAGGTATTATTTGACCGTTATCATACCTAGAAAGACAGATTTTGCCTTGGAAAGGTTTTTAAGAATCGGGTTGACTTTTGGTTTTACATCTATTTTGAGTGTTTTTTGGTCACAAATGAGTTTATTTAGGTCTATATGTGTTTTCAGATAAAAATGGTTGGAAAAATAGATTTTATAGTTCAAAAATCTTTTTTGTTGATTTTTCATTTGTCCTAGTAGTGGTCAAACTCTAGGCAACCTATCAAGTCACGCATCTTTATATTTTTATTTAAAAAAAAAAAACACTGAGGGTTTGATTAAAACATAAATTTGTGCGTAAATGATCAATAAATATTAGTAGTCAATTGGTTGAAGTAGTAGTTTTTGGAGTCCATGCGCAATTTCAATTTTAAGTTTTAACATTCAGCTAAAAAATTATATTCATGTTTATTCCTTTTTCTTTGATTGTTTTTTATACGTTTGAATTTTTTGTTTTATTTTCTATTGGTTTTTTAATTATTTTATTTTTTATATATTTAAAAAAGAATTTGATAGTTCAAAGGACATTTTCATGAAGATAAAAAAAACTGGAATATAAAAGAAATGATAATGTTTAAGGATAAAGAGATTTAAAAGAAATGATAATGTTTTATTTTATTAGATATTCACATTGCTAATTAAAATTCATTTTTTTTTGTTTTTCTCAAAATAAAAGTAGCTATAACAAAATAAACAACCTAATATATGTGTAAAATAAAATTAGAAATTAAATATATATTTAATTTCTTATTTTTATTTTTAAAATCCCATCATTTAATTTATTATTCAATGTTGAGTTTTTAATAATTGTTTTTTGATTTTTTCCAATTAATCCTTCACTACTTGATTTATTTTGAATTTATATATGTGATATTCATAATTCGAGTAACAAGTTAAATAAATTAAGTCAGGTTGGTGAAACACATCATCTCAATATTTGGTTTTTTAAAAACAATATTATTTTGTTTTTTTTTTTTACATTTATCATTTTCTGAAAAGACAACCACGTTATTATTAATCTTTCAGATTATCTTTAAACTCGCGTGCTTAGACTTTTCTTTTGTTCATGTGGTTTTTCTCTAGAAAAAATAGTTCAACTGCTTATTTAACAAGCCAAGCAGTTTGTACCTGTTCCGCGAAACCGAGTTTCCACTTTGCAATCAACGCATGAGCTAAATTCTCATCTGTCATATGGCCCGCACCAGAGCTCACCCAGCGCTCCTGGCAAAATTTTCCTATCAAACAAAAAAACGCACGGGCAAATTTGGGCATCAAGGAGCTTGAGGCCCGCAATAAAACCTCCCATTGCCCTACGCGGGCCACAAAACCCTCTCCAACATAATAATGAAATATTTGAAAAGAATATTTCAAAAAATATATTATAATGTACAACGCACAACCATGGAGGATGAAAATGATATATTCTACAGATTGTCCAGTCTAGTTGTCCTCAGCTTCCTTCAATTCATCGGTGCTAGCTGTTATATTTGGACATGGATCAGGTTTTTCCTCCACATTTGTCTTCTGCTGTAGTTGCAGCTTCAGCCTTTTCAGCTCCTTATCCCTCTCCTCTAGCTTTTCTTGCAGCAGAAGAACCTGCAATGGAAGATAACAATGTATCCTTCTGTTTAAACACGATCCACAAACTGGATGCTAGTTTGCAGATTTATGGAGCTGTTCACATGATATAATTCATGGTGTTCATTTTGCATGATGGCAGAATATACACTGACACAGAGCTGTGATTAAAAAATATTTCATCCAACCCAGAATATATATTAGACACTGAGAACTAAAACAGGTGTCGGTGTATAATATGGGACAATTAATGTAAGAAATAACGCCAAAGACATGAGATATGTCTCGTCCACAATAACTGTTTCTCACAACATGATTTGCCAACATGACCGCAGATGAAACAATTGAGTATCAAAATTAGCATGTTCTTTGTTATGGTACATCCACAGTTTAAAGAAAACTAGACGTTCCTAATTTAATATAAATAATGGTTATCGTCATTAAAGGGTAGAGAAATTAAATTGTTTATATTTACTTTAAACAAGAATTGTCTGAAACAGTTTAAATTCAATTCAATATATTTTATTACAAACATCATCGGAATAATAAATACTATATATACATGAGGATTTTCCTAAAAAGTAGATATTTGAAGAAATCAATCGTAAACATGTTTTGGTGATTAAATTATTGAGACCTTAAACTTCAAGTAATAAAAGAAAAGGTCTGAGATAATAACCGTTTCATTTGATTTCTCTACATCATTTGTCAGGCCCTCCATATGTTCGTACAATCCTGTATGAGCAGTGCAAGAAAATGAAAATGGTAAAAAAAAATGATACACATACAAGGCATAATCATTTGTCATTCCAAACTAAAAGGAAACGATATTAAAGTTCAACAGGTAAGAGTGTAATCTTTACAGTCTAGGTAGTTTCCTTTCATCAACCAAAAAGCACGACAAAGCTACCATGCAGTTGAGTGATTAATTTGGATAAACTGGTAAAAAAACCATACATCTAGATGCATTTTCTGTGACTATTATAGAAACGAATTCTAGTTAAACAATAACCATAATAATAGCCAAAGTATAAAATGCCAAATCACTTTTCAGTCACAAAAAAGGACAACCACGCTACAGAAGCAAGATGGGAGCTATTATTTGATTAATAAACTGGGTGAAATAAATAGTCTAGGGAATGGACATATTTATACACAAAGCTTTAGTTTTTCATACTATCAGTGCACGGATAAACAAAAGAATGAAGTCTTAAGAAATCTTTGCTCTCCTAATAAAACTACCAATTTGCTTGGGAGAAACAAAAACTTCTGTTCCAAAGGTAGCTAGAAAACATTCAAATGCCCACTCTTCTAGTAGGATAAGGTTCTCAAAAAAGTCCACATAGGACATTTGATAAACAGCTGAAATGGCAAAGGATTTATCAAAAGTTCTATTAAATGGAAAAGGGAATTTTCTAAGATGTGCCCTCACACCTTATCAGGAATAGTTGGAAGTTCTTACTTCCATGATTATAAGGATTTCAAAATTTAGTTTATCACTTAGAGAAATTTAAAAAATGGCCTTCAATTAAATTAGAATATGATATCAAAAGTCTTTAACATTTTTTTAGGTGATCCTTATCCATTAAAGAAAATTGGAACAAATTCTTTTGCTGCTAAGTAATGGATGAACACATATCATCACATCTTAAAAAATAAAGAAAGAAATTATGCAAAAAAATCAGGAAGCCTGATCTGCTCATAATTATTCTTTGCCTCAGAAGATTCTATACCATAATTTTTTTATCCTGTTTTAGATATTATGATATGATATAGCTACAACTTCTCCACTTTTATCCAGTTCAATAGAAAAACAATAAAAGTTAACTCGAAAGTGCCAATTTTTTAATGGATTAAGGGCTGTAGCTAAAAAATCTCCCAAGACTTTGAATATAATTTTAATTTAAATTCAGATCACTTTTGGCATAATAAGAATTTGTACTAGAAAACCAACTAAGTTTTGGAATCCCTGCTATCACGGAAGTACCGACTATAATTTCTAGCAGCACAAGAGGAAAATCAATGAGAAATATGATGATTAAGTTGACATATGGAGAAAACTCCATCAATTATAGCATTCATGGATGATATGAAAAAGGCATCGGCAAGGACATTGGAATCAAAATAACTGGTAAAATTTATTCAAGGAGACAGAGAACCCTTGGCTAAACAGAAACTACTGTTAAATGGCATGTATGTTACTTAACCAACTAACAAAAGGAGCATAAATCAGTGTCCCATAAAAAAGGCCACTCATTCATCATCCAAGTGCAATTAGCCCAAAAAACATGAACTATGAGCAAGATATGGCATGAGCAGTCATGAAAACCTACAAGTGCTTATAATGAAAGACATAAAAACCACAACCTGCATTGAAAAGAAGGGGGGCAGTTGCATTAAAATATAACAAACCTTCAAATTGACTTCTAAGTTCTGTATTCTGTGATTTCTGCAAGGCAAGTTTCATTGCTAATTCATGTATCTGCAACCAATAACCATTTTTGCAACAAAGCTTTAGCAAAATCAAGAAAATGACAAATAAACAAGTTCCAGAAACATAGGAGCTGTACTTTTTGCCTGATATCATACAGAAGGCATAACAAACTTTTCCAAGTACATCCAATATCATGTCAACATATTTTATTTCTTAAGTCGCTCGCGAAGAACATGATCAAATTATTAGTCATATTCAGCAGCCAATAGGTTTCGCATCCATTTCATCATGTTCAAAAACAAAATTCAATCATTCAGATGGATATTGCTCAAGCTTTTACATCATTCTCCCCAATCTCAACGAAAGAAAAAACCCCTTCCATTTCCACAAATAGAGAAAATAAAGGTATAATTTATAATTTTCTAGCAGGAGGAAAAACATAACCACAATCATAAAAAGGCACTTTTCTTCCAAAAAGAATGGAACACCAAACTCAGAACAAGAACGAAATGTACAGGGGGGGGGGGGGGGGGGGATGGGGGCAAAATTAAGAAAAAAACAAGAGCGGTACCTTTCCTTCTGCAGCTTGATTCCCAATCTCCTCATTTTCCTCTTGAAGTGTCCTACACTTTGCCATCAGCATCTTCCCCATCTTGCTTTGTGGAGTAAAATTCACAGCAGCAATATTATCCTGCAATTCCTTCACCTTCTTGTCCTTCTCCTCGACCAAATTCTGTTAGAGCATTCAAGGAAACCATCATAAACTCATCATCTAGGAACATCAAGCAAACATTTATAATCACACACGAAGTTGCAAAAACAACTTATGGCATAAAGTGTGAAGTCTTCAATGCGGGGAATTCTTAAAATGCAACCTGAAAAGTTATCCAGTATTTAATGTGATATTTTACGTTTATGAACTCGTGGTATGTGATTGATCCTATTTTTTACAAGGTCTGCGTTGATACCTTTGTTAATCGACATGTCTCAAAATAAGATAATCCAATCAGATTACAAGCTAACACTGTGCATGGAATGCAACAACTTGAGCTAAATTTTACTTTCAAAAAAATGTTTAAGCACACACCTTCAAACGTGTAAATTCCTCATGAATTGCTGGATCCAGTAGTAACCTCCTTGCCTACCAGGTTGATCACCAAAAAGAAAAGGGGGGAAAAAGGGAAACCAACAATAAGCATCAATCAGAGATAATGAGAAAACTCTACAACCAGGCCATGTAAATTCTAAGTCATAGAAATTTCCTAAAATCAGGTAAGAGCACAAACATGCAGCTTCACTTTGAAACTCAAGGGAAACAATAGCAATAATTCATCTGGAACTTGAAAAGAAGGGCGTTTAATGCATAGGACAGTTTGTTGTTAGAAACAATGAGAACTTTATAGCCTTTAATGAATTCAGCATACAGGTATGGCAAAAGAAGCAGATTGAAGGGAATAACAACAGCAAACTTAAGATCCTTGTCTAAGCCACCCTGACATGGAGAATTTTCTTCGAGCTAAATTAATATCTATTTTATAACCTCATAAACATGGCATGCCAAGATGGCACATATTCCAAAAGACATAATTTAAGCATTTGTTGATACCTGCATTGATGGTGGCTTGAGTTGAGCTTTCAGATCCCGGACTGCAGACTGCAAATTTAAAGCAAATTTGCTGTTAGACAATTATATGACACCAATCAGTATAGTCAATCAGGCTGCCCAGCACTTCCCTCAAGTAAGATTCACGATATACAAATGATAGCACAAGATGGCAAAGATGCACTGGCAGATTTCTCTACAGTCAACTACAAAAACCACATTATGTGGTTATTTCATTCTCCTCCCAAAGCAATGATTCTAAATTTCCTCAGTTGTACATTTACTCACATTTTCAGGTAAGCCATGGGAGGTCATTTCACATTCCATTTGACCAGGAATTTTGGTTTCCAAAAAAAAATACAATCCTGTGCTCTTTTCATCTAAACCAATTTGAGGATAAGCCTTCCTAGTAACTTCAGTCCTCCAATATGTCTAATAGATATTGCTCCCTAAGCAGTTGCAGTGATTATGTGATCCAGCATTCAATGTACACAGAAGAGAAAATGAAGAGAAGTGAAATACCCTCTCCATCCTCCACTGCAAACTGAGAGAGGAGGACTCACCTTCAGCTCCGCTATCTCCTGCTCCCGTTTTGCAAAAGTTACAATAAAGGCAGCTTCCTTCTTCTTGGCTTTTTCTAACTGATAATAACAAGAAAACATAGATGAAATCCTGCATGTATGGTGATCACCAAAGAAGCTAAAGAAACCAGCAATCTAATATAATCACTTAACCTGCTCTCTCAATAATTCCTCGGAAGATTTCAGGGTCTGAAGATAGTTGATCACTACTCTAGGTTCTACAACAAATAATAGAAACATTTTTTTTAGAAACAGGGCAACTTTTAGGATGATCACAAACAGAACTAGTTCTATCATCACATGTCACATCAAAGTACAATGTAAAACACTCTAATAACAGGCTAACCAAGAGATGCCCCGGCAGGCATGGAGGACTCGTTCTCAAATGCACAACGCCACTTAAGAATTTCAGATTTTGCAGCTTCAAGTTCTGTCTGAAACCAGCATTATTACAACTCAATAAGTGGATCTAATGAAAAAACACTCACATTGTGGACAGAATGCTATAATATTTAAGAAGTCACGTGCAAATAGCCACTATAAAACTTAACATAATCAGTTCAAGTAGCCTCAACCTGTAATATATATACAATTGAATATTCTTATTTATTCAGAAAATTTGATACATAGAGGAAACGCATCAATACAAATTTCACATATTCAGTTCAAGTAGCCTCAACCTGTAATATATATACAATTGAATATTCTTATTTATTCAGAAAATCTGATATATAGAGGAAGCCCATCAATACAAATTTCAGAGGAAAGAATCATAAAGAAGCTATAAAAATACTTTATCCCAAAGCAGGTGAAAAGAAAGACTTCTACCCTGAAATTCTAGGCCTGTGCTCCCACCAAATAACTAATTTACATTATTGGCATTGTTAATGATGAATTATAGGCTTTATCCATAAGAGCTTCTGTTATATTTATATTTCCTTATGAAGAACAACAAGGTTCCAAGATATTGATGAAAGGACCATCTGTTCTATGCAATTATGTTATCAACTTAGAAACCAAATTTTCCTTTCCTCTGCCTTATTCTATTCCTTCACAATCTTCTTATTCTTCTTGTTCGTGTTTCCTCATGGACAGCCATCCAAGTAAACTTTCGTCAACAACGAAAATGTCTCCTCCTCAAAAAAATAGTTCATAAGTGAAACAGTAAACTATAAGAACAGTTCTACTGATAAAGAAACTTATATAGGAAACAATGGGATGGGCGATACATGCCTGGCATGTTGCGAGTGAACTTTTACAAGTTTCAAGACTGCAAAAGAAAACAGAAAGAGAACATGAGACTGTAAAATAATACAACCGAGCAATAAACATCATTAGTCTTCTCTTTTTACATAAGTTGCTCTAAGTATGTCTCACTTTACCTCTCACGAAGCGACAAAATCATTGCAGTTTCTTCTACCTTGGAGTTACCCTGCAATGACAACAAACAAGATTTTCATTCCTTTAAGACTTGCAGACTTCAGCAACTCCTACGCACTACGGATAAAAAAGAAAAGATCTACTTCATAATTCGTAACTGATACCAGTGTGTGTGTGTGTGTGTGTGTGTGTGTGTGTGTGTGTGTGTGTTATGTGTGTGTAGGAGAGAGTACCTTTTTGGAGCTAAAAATATCATCTTCGTCATCCTCGAGATCTCCAAAGCTTCTCTTGTTGCCTAATTAATTAAACAAATTACTATGAATTGCTGTTTCATGAATGTAATGGTGATGATAATAAAGAAGGAGTTAACCAAGTAAAGACCAGAACGTCTGGTATTGTGGCTCCCGGGAAAATCACCGCCAAAATCATCATCCTGTAATTCGGTGCGGAATCATATTGTCAAAGAAACCCTAACACACGTACTTACGCATTCATGTCTTACATATTGACATTATGTGAGAGGTAGGATAGAAGGAGAACTTACATCGACGTCGAGATGGTTGTGCGATGCCATTGGAGAAAAACCCTAAAATGGTTTGTTTTCTGTGGGAGGGAGTCGGGACTCGTGACAGACGGACAGGGGAGGGGTTTTTTGAAAAAATAAAGTCAGGTTTCGTAATTTCTTTATTGGAGAGTTGGCAAATCGCAGAAGGAGTTAATTGACAGCTTGAGAAAACTAAAGGTGTTGATTAGAAATAATCAAAATTGTAGGTGTAAATTAACCGCATTGTTTGTTGGTGGAGGAAAACATTTTCCAGATTTTCTCATATTTGACTGCAATGGTCAGGGAAATCACTTTCCATCCATTAAACAGGGAGAATATTGGTGGACTAAGGATTTTCCTCTTTTATGGTATTAGTTCGAGTTTTGTTATTGCTAATATAATAATTATTAAAAATTTAAATTGTTATTAATTTCAAGAATTATGGATTTAGTCAAAATGCACATAAGTTATTTGAACACCTATCTTAATAAAATAAAATAAAATAAAATAGTGTTATTTCATTTAAAATGGAAAAACAAAATCACTTACAATGAAGGACACGAGAATGCACAGTGATACATTCAATTTAATATATATATATATATATATATATATATATATATATATATATATATATATATATATGGATATCAATGTATTGATAAAAATACTTTTAAAAATATAAGATTATTATAAAATAATAAATTACTAATATGTATATGTAGCATGATATTTTAAGGAAATAATTTATCATTATTTATTAACATGTAACATAGAAAAATCATATTAATTTGATATTTTATGCATACATGTGTATTGTTGAGAATGTTTTGATTCGTGTAATGTATTATTAGTTATTAATATATAACATATAAAAAAATATTAATTTGATACTTTAACGCATTTATATATATTGTTGAGAATGTTTTACAAAAAAAAAAAAAATTAACCTGACTTTTTGTTTATCATGAATTCAAAATAAAACATGTGGAATTTGTCGACGTAACTTAGTCGACTTCACCTGCTAAAAAACAATCCATATACACAGTAAAAAGGTTTGAGAGATAAATTAAGAAAAAAAAGAAATGAAAAAAAAAAAAAAAAACAAGGTAATTGTGCATGACCCAAGCTTTTTAGTCTGTACTGGATCATTGGTCAACGCTATGTTGCGGGTAAGGTCAATTTTTTTATTGAATAAGAAAATTGTTCAAATGTTGTTAAAATACATTTTCTATATAAAAAAAATTAAATCATGTGTGAACTAACTCGATTAACTTGAAAAAAAAATTAAGTCAAAAACAATTCTTACAATCTGTAAAAATATAGTCGAGTAAAAATAATTCAAGATAACATCTTTTTAATATTATTAGTTTGACTTGAGTTAAACCATATTAACTTGTCCAGTTCATGATCTGGATTATGGGACTATTATAATCTTAGAGAAAAAAGAAATATGAAGCATAATTTTCAATCAACCTAATGTTGAATGAAATTGGAAAAAAAAATCAATTTAAAAATAACATAAAAGACAACTCGATTTAACATGTCAAGTCTGCAAACCATGTCATAAAACCAAGATCACCTAATGGAATCAAGTCAAACACAAATTGTGAGTTTTAATTCTCAATCAGCTCAATATTAAGGAATGAGATTAAAAAAATCAATTAAAAACATAAAAAATATTTGAGTCAATTCACTAAACTTATGATCTAGGTCATCATATTGAGATAACTTTGTAGGAAGAAAACAAAAAAAAAACTTAATTTAACTCGGGTCAACATGTCAAATCTATGACTTTGACTATGAAACCGAGATAACCCTGTAAAGAGTAAATTAGAATAAATTATAAAACTCAATTTTCAATTGCTCTTATCGAAGCCAATGTTCAATGATGAATTTTGTAAAATATTTAATTAAAATAACAAAAACAATTCGGGTTAACTTGTTAAGCATTATTCCCTAGTCACAAGCAGAGATAACCTGATAAAAGAAAACCAAAACAGCTCATGAAGTCTAATTTTGAATCAAACATAAAATTAAATGATGAAATAGGGTGGGGGGGGGGGGGGGGGGGGGGGGGGGGTGTTTAAAAATGAGTTAGCTCTCCGAGTAATGAGATAGACAAAACCTAATGAAAAAAAATATGATGTCAAACTCATAACTCGGGTCATGTGATCAAGATAACCAGTTAGAAATAAATAAAAAACTGGAGTTAAAATACCAATATTTGTGAACTTCATTGTGAGATCAATATATTATAATAAAAAAATAAAAACAGACCATGAAGATTAATTTTAAACCAATCCAATATTGAATGGTAAAATTAGGAAAAAAAAACATAAAAATAATATGAGTTAATTCTAGTTAACTCATTAAACATTGTTCCTATGTCATGAGGTCGAAATAATAAAATAGAAAGTAAACAAAATAAATCATGAAATTTAATTCTTAATCAATCCAATATTAAAAGATAAAATTTAAAGAAACAAAAAAGATCAATCAGGTTAATATGTTAAATCTATGATTCGTGTCATAAAAACATGATAACTCAACAAAACAAATTAATACTAAAAATAAAAATAAAAAAACAAAATATTATTCACATGAATAGTGATTTGCAAGGAGGGGTGGTACAATGAAACCATCTTCTTATAGTTGAAGTATAATATAAAATTACAATAGACAACATGTTATGTTACACGATAAACATCCATATTTTGTTTTATTTTTTTCTTGAAATTATCAAACTTTTGTGCATGATGACCACACGATAATCTCAAACTTGATATGTACAAGTGGTCAAAACATAAAACCGTACTGATTGTATGATCTCAAATAGCTTGACCATAGAAGCTAGAAGCTCACATTAATTCATAAATTTAATTTTATCTCCATTTTTTATTTATTTAGAACTTGCTTCCAATATACCAATTGGATTCGTAAACCTCTTTCTACCGGGGAATGTGAATATACAGCAACCTATGTACATGTCTGATATTGTATTTTAAAAGTAAAAATAAAAAAATTTAAATTTTTTATTTAAAATTAAAAAATTGGTGTTTTTATATTATTTTTATATTAATATCAAAATGATCTTTTTAAAAATAAAAAAAAAATCATTTTAATTAATTTATGAATAAAAAATATTTTCAATAACAACCTCAACCACACTTCCAAACTGACAATTAATATATCAGCATACAACTCTATTTCCTTTTTCTTTTTAAAAAGCTTAATTCTTTTTTATTCATCTCCTTTCGCTTAGGCGTAGCAATATGTTTTTCTGTAGAAATTTATATGTTTTTTATCCAAATTGTTTTTGCGCTTCATAAAAATTAATAATAGCGCGTGAGAAATTATCAAATACTTCTCCCTCCAACATAAAGACTAGGCCATAAAAGAAAAGTATACACTCTATCTTTATATGAGATAGGAAAACACAAACTTTTTAATATATTGAATAATTTATCGATAGGCATCTTCTTCTTCTTCTTCTTCACCTTTATGGTTTCTCAAACATATAACAAGAGCAGCATCCTTATCTTAGCTTATGAATAGTGAATTATTAAACAGAACGGTATTTATTAGAAAATAATATATAATATGTTCTAAAATCTCATTTAACAGATCAAATATTTAGATAAGATGGTACTGAACAGTTTCCTTCACCATGAAGTCATATGCAAAATCAAACCTTAAAAGCTTTTTTTTTTTTTTAATTTTAATTATCCCTGCTAACCAAGCCAAGAGTCAAAATGATCTCCTCAGCTCCACGCAAGCATGCAAAATAGCATTAGCCATGGACTTCGTATATACGCCAGAATACAACAATAACTTTTAACTTTTATTTATCTTATTAATAAAAAATTATATAATAAAAATGCGAGCACAGAAATCGCATACTACACGACCAAAACTTACAATTTATTTATAAATAAAGGCTCAGCATTATGGACTTTCTAAGCGACGTATTTTCTCGGGCACGTTTTGAGAAATTTACAAGAAACTGGCCCTGGCGTGTCTTTTTCAAAATAAAACACAACAACATTTTGAAATAGTTACAATGAACGTGATTACAGAAAAGTTCGAGGTCTGGACAGCATATGTTTGAGTCAAAATGTATATTTTTTTATAAAAAATTAAGATAATTAAAAATTTATTTACTCAACTAGACCCATAAAATACACTTTTCAGGAATATGATTTTATTGAATAAAAAAACATTATTTTACAATGTTAAATATTGCAAGAAAAAATCTGTGACGAATGATACAGTAGTGGAAACGCTTGAAACCGGCATGATCAAATGTTTAAAACATGATATTACAACGTATCGGATAGGACCAAATGTTTTAAAACAATTGATTATATTTTATTTACAGAAAAATATTTACTTTTATTATTGGTTATTGAAGGCAGCTATCCTTCTTCAACGATCATGAAAATAAATGCCCGTAGCGAATAAAGAAGAATATCCTCTCCTTTTTCCTTTTCCTTTTCCTTTTCCTTTTCAAGGTTATGAGCTAGAATGTTGACATTCAAAATCTGACTCCTACAAGAGGTTAGAGCTTGAACATGAATTACTTATTTAATATTTTAATCAGTTGAAATTACTCTAATTTATAAATAAAAAAATCACGGGCCACCTCTCTAATAAATAGTAGAGGAAAAACGAACGTAAAATTCTTAAATGATTTTTTATTCCTCATCTATGAGCAATGGAACCAACCCCTTAAAGGCACACTGCCTCGAATTAAATAGTCGGTCGCATTTATTTTTTCAGGAAAGTTGAAGGATTGAGAGGAAGAAAGTAGTTGATGAAGAACTTAGAATTGGTCGCGTGGATATGAATTACGGAAATATAAGTAAAATATTTCATATCAACAAATTAAATTAATTAAATGAGAAGGAAAATATTTCATACCAGTGGCATTTTAGTCAGAACACTGTGTCAGATGAGACAAGGTGCTGGTAGTTGGACGAGAAATCATCGGTATAACATGTCACAAAAAATGGAGAGTTGTAATAAAAAAAAAATAATTAATTTTTTATTACAACTAGTAGAGTTTGAGATAACTTGTTTAATGTAAAATAACTTCTGTTGGAAAATATTTTTCATTATCTGATTATAGTAATGAGAGTTCTTTGAAATAATTGTATGGCTATTAACGAAACTAATCTTATAAAATATTTTCATCTCTTAAGAACCACAAGTTATTTTCATTGTTTTATATTTATTTTTATTTTAACAATAAAATATTTTATATTGCCAAGGTTTTTTTTTAATAAATCAAACATAAAAAATACTTAATGATGAAAAACAAACACAACTTTATACTCTGAATTTTCATTTTCATTGCTTGGAGAGGTTGAGACCAATTCTAAGCTCTTCATTAACTACTTTCGGGGTATTTAAATTTAACTTAGTGGTATTGAATTAAAAATATAATATTATTTTAAATAAAAAATTGATGGTGCATGCAATGCACCCATCAACAAGTGAAAATGTACCTGCACCTTCCACGTGGTCAAACACCATATTCCAGGGTATCATTCAATATATCTCACCACCCACTTCATGATGGTGAGATCCTTATTGTTTTAAATTCTATTCTTTTTCTATCCTTTCTTGTGGATTTAATTTTCAATTTTACTATTTATTTTTTGGGTTGATTGTAATTTTGGTTACATGAGCTCTTATATTTTTTTGTTAATAAAAAAACACGTCGTAACTGTCAAGATTCTTTGCTTTACTAGTTACGACGTGTTTTTTCCCCTAATCATATTACCATGTTAACCAAGTTTATCGAAACTAGTCAAGATAATTACCCGGGTCTCATATTTTTTTTAAAAATAGCCTAAATAGTGTTTTCGTTTTCTATTCATTCATGTTAGTAGTGTATTTATATATCTATAAAATTGTTTTTAGGAAAGGAGAGGAGTAAATCGAAATTACTCTGTCAAGAAAAAACAGGGGCATTTTAGTCAAACCGACTTCATCCGTCCGCCATTAAAGTCTCATACAACTACCAATTTCTTGTATTTGTCCCCGCAGCTCAGAAATTAAAATTAAAGTCCTTCCTCCATCCCTTCCTCCAATCTCCTGCGGCAAAGTATATTCCGAGAGAGAGAAAGATGGGTTGGCTAAGTCGATTCCTAGCAGCGGTAGCATTCTTTGCTGCAGGCGTGCTCTTTTCTCCAGAAACTCTCGGATCAAATTCGGTCACTCATCTCTCCGCTTATTTGAAGTTGGCCCACCTCCTCTGCTTCTCCACCGCTTTCGGCGCCGCTCTCTGGGTCACTTTTATTGGCGGAATCATCATGTTCAAGTATCAGTTTAAACCCTTGCTAATTACTTCACTAATTACTTCACCTTTCCTCCTCCTCCTTCTTTTCCTTTAATTATGCCGAATGTATAATGCTTTTTTTTTTTTTTGCTAAAATTCATAGTGATAATGAAAATAATTCACTGGGAATGATTGCTAAGCGATGACAAAATAATTCGTGTGGAAATTATCCAGGAATTTGCCGAGGCATCAATTTGGTAATTTGCAAAGCAAGATGTTTCCTGCGTATTTTTCATTGGTGGGCATTTGCTGTGCAATCTCTGTGGCAGCGTTTGGTTATCTGCATCCATGGAAATCAGCATCCACTGCAGAGAAGTACCAGCTTGGGTTCTTGATTTCTTCTTTTGCTTTCAGTCTCACCAATTTTTTTGTCTTTACTCCAATGACCATTGAGGTATACATTACATTCTGTTCATATTAGTTCGTATGCACTTCAATTTTTCATATTTCCCCTTTTCCTCGTAAATTATAGGAAGTAGAATTTTCCTGCCATGTTAATATCTTTAACTCGTTGTCAAAGGAAACTTGATGAGTGTTTTCATTTTCAATTTTCATTGTTGTTTTGCACCACTTTTTTTTATAAAAAAAAACATAGAAATAGAGAAGGCTTGCTGCCTCTTGTTCATATGGTTGAAGTGTTTAAATCAACCTGGTCAAATGCTTGAATTTGTTTTGATTGACTGGATAAGGTCACGAAAATCCATCATGATGTAATCGTTTAATCTTTTTATTCTCCCTAGATTCTCAACTATATGTTCTTCTTTTTCCTCAAGAAACATGACCAACAACCAGACAAAAACTACAAGTTAATAATATTCAATCCCCTGAAAAATACAGCAACTCTCTTGTTTGCACTCTGAGGCTGCCATTGACATTTTATGTCTGAGTTTATCGATGCGTTCAGGATTGATTTGTGAATTCTTTTCTTTGGTTGGTGGTTTAGGTGATGAAGCAAAGGCACAAGGTGGAGCGTGAAGAGAACATTGGGACTGAAATTGGGTGGTCAAAGAACAGGGAAGCAGCGAAGGCCAATCCAAAGCTTGCTGCCATGAACAAGAAATTTGGAATGATTCATGCGTTATCATCCCTTGCTAATATCATGTCATTTGGCGGTCTTGCCATGCACTCATGGTACTTGGCAGGTAAGATGAATCTGTAATTTATGATATACTTGAAAATTAGTTGGCCATGGAATTGTCTACTTCACCATTAGTACTCTCTGATTGTCTCCGTGCCAACTTATGTACTCCGAATGTCTCAAGACCGAGAAGTTTGTTGTGTAAACATACTTGGCAATAAATTTTACGCACCAATTCTCATTTAGCAACTCATGGCATGCATGAAGTTTCTTTGATATATCCAATGTTTTGTCTAGCTAGCATTTGAAAACTGTGCTCTAATTTATGATCATATTTTTTTGTTCAAATGGCACTGCGGCCATCATTCTGGTGCTATTAGCGCTCGAGGTTAGTGTATCCTGGAAATGGACTTACATGGCAGCAATTTCATCACGCAAGTTTCATGTAGCATTGTTGGTATATTACTCTTGTAGATCTTGGGAATGATATGAACACCCTTTCTTCTTCCTCTTTATGCTCGTAACACAACATCCAGGCTCTTTGTAACAGTTTTTTCAATCTGTTTATTCAATTTCCACTAGACTGCCCAAACTCCAGATCACTGTTTCTGCACAAAATGTCAATATGCAAAGAGTTGTTTCCCACAATTAGGTAATATATAGATTGGCTCAAATTCTGTGAATGGCCTAGTGTAGATAACTGTGTCTTGTCCAAATTTGTCTTCTCTTTGTGATGTGCTTTATGTCGGGACAACTGAGCTGCTAAGACCTGGGCATCCTTGTAAGGAGTGAATGAAATCTGAGATAATCAAACCATTGAATTTTAATTTTGAGTCTCGTTTAAGGAGTGAATGATTGAGAAATTTCATATCCAAAGCAAGTCAGGCAGGATAGCCAGATTCGACTACAGGCTTTAGGAATGAACGGAAATTATACAAGTTTGGGGGGTTGAGACAGCAGTGAATGTTAATTTTTTTTTTTGTTTTTTTATTACATCAAAATAATATATATTTTTTAAAAAAGTACTCTTAGTATCAGTACATCAAACAATCTAAAAACACAGAATAATTTGTTTTTTTTTTTTTTTGAAAAAACATAGCTGTATAAGAAATTTATGGAATTTGGAACGAAAAACCTGGGAATAACCTTGAAGTTGCAGCATCCTACACCACAAAACCAGAAAACAACTTAGCACAGTCAAGAAGATTACTAAAAATAACTCTTTACTTTTTCATTTTAACTTATTATTCTCATTAATTTTTTTTTTAAATAAGATTACTAAAAATAACTTTGGACTTTAAGTTATAATTGATATATTTTTTAAAAATAAATCATGGTAAAAAACAACTCAATTTGTTTTTGAATAAGAATATAATATAAGTTATAATTCACAAGTCAAAACTTAAAAAAACTAGTTAGAGTAAAATTTCGATTCAAATAAATTATTCTACTTCACACGCGCACTATACTTGCAAGTTTTTTCATGTTTTTCTATATTTCAAAAACTTTTGCAAAACAAACAATTTATGCACATATGTAATCAAATCATTATGTGTGCAACTAAATAAATAATAATTAAAGATACTTAAAAATATATTTTTTTTAAATATAGATAAAAATATTTAATCTCACAGAACTAGACAATTACCTGACATAATTTATTTATTAAAATATTTTTTTTATTCAATCAAAAGATAATAAAAGTAAAAAACAAATTCAATTGATTTAAAAATTATAATAATTATGTAATGCTATTCATATTATAAATATTATATGAAAATAAATATTTTTTATTTTTATAAATATAGTTTATTTATAAAAAAGATAAAAAAAACTTATATGAATGAAAAAAATATTTGAAAATCAAATGTATAACAAAAAAATCACCAACATTGAAAAAAAACTTTTTATACAAATTAAAAAGAGAAAGGGTATTAATCCATATATATAAAACATTAATAAATAATAAGGAGAAAACAAAGGGCGAGATGCTACTGGGCATTAAAAGCTAGGCCAACCTGTTTAAACCATTTTGATAGGGTCCATGTGTGGGTGTGCCTTAACAGACCCGTAAGACTAGGCCCTAATTTTTTTCTCATTGTCGTTCGTCCCAATCTTCTTCTTTTTTTTTAAAAAAAAAAATATCAAATGATATATTGTCTATTTTGTCTAAATTTTGGTCACCATAAATGCTAGAAAATTCGGACTCAAGTGTTTTTGAATCAAAAACCTGTTTTTAAACACAAAACACCTACAAAAACCTTAAGAACCATGATAAACCTACCATAGTCTCTTAAAACCCAAAATACCATTACAAAAACCAAAATCAACTCAAGCTCACATATGTTTTTTTTTTCAAGATACACCTATATGTCTTGGTGGTTCAATGTTTGCTATATTGAAATTAATACTTTTGGAGAGATGTTAACTCTTGATGATGCAGTGACAGATGATGAGACTATTCAGACAGGAGTGATAATTGGATCTAGTTGTGTTAACTCTTGATGATGCAGTGACAGATGATGAGACTATTCAGACAGGAGTGATAATTGGATCTAGTTGTGTTATTGATAAACCCAGATCATTTAGTAGACGATGTAAATGTAGATAGATAAATAAATTATGTTGATATATTTTGAGATTTTAATTACTAGAATATTGTATTATTCAAGTATTTGAGACTCATTTTGCATGTATATATGGTTTTTTACTTGCATTCTTTAGGTTACTTTCGATTATGAAATGTGATTTTTTTATTTTAAGTTTGATTATTGTGGTTCCTTATAGATTTTTTAAAACAAGATAAGATTTTAGGTATAATTTATATAGTGGAGAGTGGAGACTATCAAAACTCTGTTAAAATTAGAAATGTTTAACTCTCTTAAATTATTAAATACATTAAATATTAGATTAACAAACTAAATAGTAAATCTGATAAAAAAAAAACATTGTTTTTTGATAGATTTAGATGCTCGGGAAATTTGTTGTCGGAAGACTATTGAAACTTAATTGATGTTGCGGTTCAAAACCACAATATTTAATTGATGAAGTGATTTATAAACACGATATTTGATTAAACATCGCAATTCAAAACTATTACATCCAAAAAATATGTTCTTTCACCAATTTTTTTACATTTGTGCTAATTTGCTTATATATGTGTGTGTGCGCGCGTGCTAATTGGCCAATTTGTAAAATAAAGGGAAAATAAATGGAGGCTATTTTGGAAGAACAAAATCATTGAAATCACATTGAGGAAGACGACACAAGAATGAAAGCGATAGTACTCCACAACCAGACGCCGGGACAACTAGACGCATTTTGCACCAGACAGAGGTTAGAGCTTCAAAAGTGCACCCACTGCTGATCCGTGACCTGGCTGGCTGACTATGTGCCTTGTTGGATGGATTGGTGTTCCGAACAGACATCTTGGACTGGGGACGCTTATGTTGTCTCCAAGCGAGCCTTTTAGGGCAGACCAGGACTTCAGCCTCGTGGCCTGTCAATTTGTGCACTGTCCTACTTGTAAGTTTCCATGTTCTTAACGTGGGTCAACGAATGGCTCTGGATACAGATTCCCACTTGCTTTCCATGAATTTGAAATCTCCCCTTGCGTTTTGAGCAGGCTAAGTCCAGGTTGAAGGAGCTTCACAAGCTGAAAGATTCGCCGGAAAGTGGGCAAGTTTTCCTACTTATATCTGCCGGTGTTTGCGTGCTATATTAAGGCATGGCTAAATTATTGGTGGGCTGATTGTGATCTTCACAGTTTTGAGTGCTGACCAGGATATTTTGAAAATTAAATAAAAACAACGTCCACAAGACATCAATGAGCTGAGGTGGCTGGAATATCGTGTTTGTAACACCTACCTATGAAGAATCTCTCCATAACTTTGATACGTTGATGTCTTTTCGCATTTCGCATATAGACAGCCTAAGAAAACGAATACCGCAAGCTACAGCAATAATCTGTTTAGTCAGAAAAATAATGACAGGAAGCTGAGCATCAAGATAAAAAGAAACTACTTTCACCAGAGAAGATATTTTTTGAGTTCATGGCTGAACTCAAAAGGTAATTCTACTGTATTGATTGATATTCAATTGTAGTTCGACTCTACATAAGGAACAAGAGAACTTGAATCATTTAATTTTTTTTTGGTGGAAGCAATGAATAAAGAATAATCTAATGGTTTTACCAGCCATGTGCCTGCAGCCTGTACAATATTCCACCAACGAGACAGAATGTGCCCAAGACAACAAGGCTATTCAATAGTAATTGATTGTACTGTACGCCCCAAAGAGCAACACTCGAGCGGGAAACAAGAGAACCACAAGCAAATGCATGTGTTGTGATGCAACGAGCCTACCGAACCGTTTCAAGGACTCTCCTCCAGTCTGCAAGATTCCTGCGAAGTTGAATTGGTTTTGGGCCATGTTCATAGATCCCACAGGCCTCCCTACAAGGATACTGGCATCGTTGCCACTCGGTGACAAGATGGAAAGCCAGAATTTGCGGCGATGCTGTCTCCTGGCTTTTCTGATGCGGTTTAGCTCTAGGCGAATCACATTCCTGATAGATTTAAAGTATGAATTCATGTCATGATCCCTTTGGATGGTTCCTTCAGAACCATATGCGGAGCGGTCTCTTAGGATCTCAAGAGGATGTGGAGAGTTTAAGAACACAATCTGTGCTGTGCGGAGCTGCTTCTCTGCATCACTGGTATCAGACAGTGGACAATTCAAAAAATATAGACCACTGCCTGATGGAAGAAGATGATGGTGAGGTGAGAATTTCTCATCCGGCTGTAGAATCAGAAGCTCGCCCATTGGAGCGTACAGTAGCTTCTGCGATAAAAAAGTACACAAACAAGTTGGTAAAATAATCAAGATAAAAATTACAATTAAGTAGATACTTTTAAGAGAAACTTTACCTGGTTATTGAGACAAGGATGATTCCGGAAGTTTGCATTAATAGCCTTCAGAAGTTCTGCAACATGATTAGGATAATTGCAAGAGAAGGCTCGAGGCACAATGTCTCTATGCATTGTAATTGCCTGAACATGGCTACGTGGCAAGCCAAGCTTCCGAAGAAGACGGTCACCACCACACATGATGGAGGGTGCACCAAATGTTATAACAGGAAGCAAGGAAGAGGCTGGCACTTCGCCTCTTATCTTCAGCATGAGATTTAGGAGTAGTGACAAGCTTCCTCCAAGAGAATGCCCTGTGAAACGAAAGGTAGCGCCTCTGCCATGAGATTTTAGATGGGCACGAACTTCGGGTAACATCTGTTCATACATTCCTTTTGCAGCCTCGTAAATACCTCGATGCACAAGCACATCCAATCCCTAAACCACAAAGGCAAATCACCTCTATCAATTTGTGGTATTATGTACATAATTAACACGCTGTTCTATTACACTAAATGTCTGCATAAAGAAGTCTTTTCTCAAGATAATGCTTAAACTGCTAACACTTTTTCCCAACAATCTATACCAGCCAAGAAAGGTGGAGAAACTTCTATACAGAGTGAATGATGCTTTGAAAATTCAAAGAGTTATTACCTCAAACAGGACTGGCTCAAACAGTAAGTTTGCTTGCCAAGATGCTAGTGTCTCAGATCCCTGCACATCAGAAAATAAGAACCTGCCTGAGGATTACAGTATACAAAGAAGATACCAACAATAAGTTAATAGCAATCAAATTGGAATTTTCTTTGAGCATTGTCATGACTGGTCCGATGGGAATTATTTTTAGCAAGCTGGAATATGATCTTTGGATCAGTCTAAAATATTCAACAAAGATGCAATCTATACACAGAGATCACCAACCATTCTCCAGTTACCTCACACTCAGACCACAATTTACACTACAGAATAAATTAATATGTGGTACCTGAATCACAAAGAATCTTGTACCCTGATTATCATCACTTATAAACCATTCACATGGTGATGAACGTGTCGAATTCAAATCATCTGCAACAGCCTGCTTCACTTCCTCCTTCGCAGCAACCACAGCTGTCATTGAGTCAGTGGTTGCCATAAAAGATGCCACATCTGGGTTCATTGTGTTAATGGGTTCAATGGTTTTATCGTCTCCTTCACAAGAATCTTCACTAGCATCAGCTTTTGAGGAATTTAAAGGAAGTATGCTCTTTGTATGTAAGTGCAAATAAGAAGCAGCAGAGGCAGCTATCTGATATGCAGATGAAGCACTTATGCGATACCCAGCATTCTCCTGTTCATTGCCTTCCAGCTCATCCTTTGCAATCGTGCTTTCTGCTTCTTGATCTTCAGGTGGCACATGATTTTTCTCAGTTCTCATGGCCATTTCCCTTCTCTCTATTGATGAAGTCACAAAGTAGAGCCCATGGCGTTTCAAGAGATTTTCTGGCTGAATTTACCAAGAGAAGGAAGAAAAGTTCAATTTATCAACTCGAAGACATTTAAATTGCAAAGACAAAGCAGTAAATTTCTCGATCAGCAAGGAACAGAAAATAAGATGATGAAACAGCGGATACAGTAAATTTAGAGAAAATAAGTTTCAAATTGATAGCTTTTTTGCCCAGTTACGCTTTTGGCTTCACAGGCACAACATGCAATACCTAAAACAACAACCTTCATAAACTAAAGCATCCCAAAACTCACAGATGTCAGCTGTGGAGTCCTACTAACATTGTTAACAAAAAAAAATCCCCAAACAGGGAGGAAAACAGCGAATTTGAATATCTAAAAAGCACAAACAATATGGTTGAAAGTCATCTAACAACAAGATCATCTTCTTTTAATATAGAAAATCCGATCACCAAAACTATAAAATCCACTATCTACAGGTCGATCCAAGATCCAATAATCCACCAATCATATCCAAGACCTCGTAAGAAAAAAAATATTTACGCAGAATTCTCATCTCCAGCACGAGAAAACGGCGACCAAAGCAATAAACTTGAAAGCAAATGAAAAGAAAGAAATGGATAGATTTGGTACCTTGATATCAGGTATGCAATAAGCCAAGTTGCCCAAATAAGACATTTTCTCATACATTTTGGCTTCAGCTAATGAGGCCCTTCTTAACAATCTCGAAAACGAATCTCTATCAAATTTAATCTCTTTCCCTCCTCCTTCATCATCATCGTCTCCAACTCTACACACATCACACTCCTCTTCTTCATCATTCACCATAGCAACATCACCTTCTTTCCTTACCTCTTCATTAAAACCATCAAAGCTTCCTTTTTTCTCATCTTTCCAAAGCGATTTCACTTGCAAAATCTTCAAAACCCAGTTCCCATTTTCCCCTTCACTCGATCCCACCATTTCGCTCTCTCCCTCCACCCCATTCTCCACCAACACGGCATCGTCTAAAGCCATCCCATTGTACCTGGTACTTTTACCTCCTCCGGACCACAGAGATTGCCAAGGGTGTCTAAGACTAAAAGAGAACGTCGACGAGGCCTTTTTCTGAGGCGCCGTCGATTTGTCCCTCGCCACCGCACTAAGCTGAGATGCGCTCGTAATTGAACGCGCCTCCACCTGGGACCCATTCACGGTTGATATCGTTGAAGCTATCCCATGGATCCCTGCTGTTTTTAAGCATATACTATCCATTTTATTATATTATGATTATAAACTACCAGAGTATTATTGTGTTTGCTTCTTCTGTTCCTGTTGCGTCTGCCTACCAAAGAATTTCTACCAAGCAAAGACGCCGATGTTTATGGACAAACCACAATCTTTGGATTTCTCGCCCCCGTCTTCTTCTGTTCTTGCTCTCACAAGAACTTCAAGAGAGGGATGTAAATTTAAAGGGCATGAGGCAAGAAATCTAAGGTTTGGTTAGCTACTTCCCTATATTTTTTATTTTATTTTTATCTATTTACTAAAATAATCATTGTCGATCGACGACGTCGTTGCAGTGATTTGGCACACACGGATTGGAATTTTTTTACTCTATGTATATTCTATCCAAACGTAATTAAATATATATATATATAGAATATTTAATTTCTCAATATACTAACTATTTTATTATTTTAATTGGTAATTAATAAAATCTTATTAAATATCTATAGCTCAATAAATAATTTATAAATCCTTAAAGTTTTTACAAAATCCACGATTCCTATACGTGGACAGCATGTTGCAACCTAAGGACGTCAGATCCGTTAAATATCTGGCATTTATCACGCAGCTATTAGCTATTTCCCATTTTGTCCTCGCTTATATATATATATATTCACTAATACGGCGTCGTTACTACACTGAACAACGTTCTTATTTCCTTTCTATCTTTGTATATTTTGCTTCTCCTTCACTTGGAATGATTCTCTGCGTCGATAGCGTGTTGTAGCACATGGCAGTCCGATCCATTAAGAGAACACATGTGAAGATGGGACACACGAGACAGAGGAGATTTATCTGGAAATGCCACGTCACATGTTCAGCCAGATAATAAAAAAACTTTTGATGAATACTAGTAGAATGGATAGATGGAACAAACTACGGCAGCATCATCTCCAGGCTACGTGTCCGTAAGGCTTTCCTAATTTCTTGGCTGTGTCTTCCATCTGTGTTGACTTTTCAGACAGGTGTCCCAACTCCGCAGCTTCCACGTCTCTTCTATACCTCTTGTAGATTACCGAGGTTATCAATAATCTGTGCATCTTCTTTCTGTAACCAACACCTGTCCTCCTCTGCCTCTGAAGTTCTCTTACAAAAAAATTCTCTTACGAGCCCGGAAGGAATAAAATTTTCTAATCCAGACCATTTTTTTTTTAAAGAGTTTACAAGTTAGTCAACCTAAGCGGTATTTTGAACGAGTTTACGAGTTAATCAAAATTAAATTAATTTTTAAAGCAATTTTAAGAACATATTCTTACATTTACATGGTGTATTAATTTATTTTTTAATAATTTTCTTTTTTAATATTAATTACAAAGTTTGAAGTTGATAACTTATTTTAAAAAATATAGCACACATTCTTTAACTATCAAAGAAATATTTTTTTTTTAATACAAAGAAATCTATTTTCTAGAAAGCATGTTTTGTGGGTTTAGGTCAACGAGTAAACCTTTAATTGTCTTAGGCTCTTATAAGGGATGTATGTTCTAACTCGAACTCACTTATTGTATAGATCATAAGTTTTCTGTCATCACGCTATGTCCCTTAGAGACTTAATGAAATATTTTGCTTTGTGGTTTAATGATATTTTTCAAGGGTTTTGAAGTTTTTTAAATTTTTAGATAGTTTTGATGTATTAGTACTGAAAATATTTTTTTTTAAAAAAATATTTTAATGTATTTATAAAAAAAAAAAAAAAAAAACAATTTATATCGCTCATAACTTTATATTATTCTAAGCTTTCCATATGGAGTAACATGAACAATTGCACATTACTTGATTTTGAAGGGACCCATAGGTGGGAGTTTGGTGCGCATTATAACTTAAACCAAACCTACCTGGTTTCTTTTTTTTAATCTTTTATTTGAACAATTACCATTATATATTAAGGAAATGTTTGAAAATTTAATTAAAGTTATTTAAAAAAATATGTTCAAAAATACATTAAGATAATATATTTTTTTGTTTTTAAAAATTAATTTTGATATCAATACATCAAAATAATCTAAATTTATTTATAAAAAAAACTAATTTAAAATATTTTTTTAACTTTTTAAAAGATACATACTAAACACAATGTCAAACATGTATTAATTACTTGTAGTTGATATTAGGTTTCAAGTTTCAACCATAGAAAGATCTCTTTTAATGCTTAGGGATGATTGGGAATCATTTCAAAAGTGCTTTTCAACAAATAATGAATTTGTTTTCTTAAAATAATTTTTTATATTAATTATTTTAATATGTTAATGTTGAAAATAATTTTTTAAAAAATAATCAAAAATATCATTTAAATATATTTCTAAATAGAAAATAATTTTGTTTAAAAAAAAACATAATTACATTCTCAAACATTGCAATAGAGTGAAAATAATGCTTCCTTTCAATGAAGTTGAACCCCTAGCTATGGTAACTGGCATTCTATGATGGGTTTTGATTCTAAGCGGTTGAGATTCTTAATTACCAAAAAAATAAAAAATATTTATTACTACACCCTCTCCATCCCGCCCCACCTTGCCTTTTTTTAGACAGGAAACCAACTAGCTATTAATTGGTATTGGTGTTGATATATAATTATTTTTTAGAATACTTTTTATTTATGAACCTATTAAAATAATATATTAATTATTTTTAAAATTTATTTTTGATATTAACATATTAAAAAATATGAAAAGATTAAAAGAATTAATTTCAATTTATTTTTTTTAATATTTTTAAAATACATTATCAAATACGATTTAAATAAAGGCTATATAGATCACATGTGCCACAAAGAGAGGTGTCTTTTTTTCTTGTTTTGGTATAAAAATAGATTAAAAAAAATATACTAGTTATTTTTAATTATTTTTAATATTATCATATTAAAATAATAAGAAAAAAATAAAAAAAATTAATTTCAATCAAAACATACTTTTTTTTTTAATTTCTAAAAATACTTTTGAAACACATCAATAAAAACGATTTAGGTATAGATTATATAGACCACGTCTACCACACAGAGAATCTAATGTGATGCCTCTTTTCTTTCTACTTTTGGAATAAAAAGTAGATAAAAATATATTATTTATTTGACTGATTCTTTTTTCATATTTTTAGAATTAGGTTTTATTAATTTTATATTTAATTTATTAATTGAATTGATCATCGATTAACATCCACACAATTAAGTGGCTTGTTGGATTTATATTTGTTACTACACGAAACCAAATACAAATTTGGTTTCGTGTGTGTATATATAACCCAACTATTCAATCGTAGAGATCCATATCTATATTTTTGTTTTTGTCTAATGATGGACACCGTATGCCACAAAAAAACTTATTTGTTATTGTATTTTAAAAGTATTTTTTAAAAAATATATAAAATTTTATTTTTATTTTTTATTTTCAATTAATTTTTTTAATGTTCTCAGATTATTTTCATATGTTGATATCAAAAATAATTTTTTTAAAAATAAAAAATATTATATTTAATATATTTTTGAACGAAAAGTACTTTCAAAAATAATTTCAATCATCCAAACATACACATAAACAATAGTCCCTTTTTCTAGAATGAAACTTGTCTATTTATCATAGAAAAAAAATTATTATTTGTATAATATTTATTATACGTGAAATATTATCAAATATATTATAGTATAAACTAAAAGATAGGGTGTTTCGTATCAGTTTGAGAGTGTGGTTGAAATTGATTTTTATAGTGTTTTTTATTCAGAATGCATCAAAATGATATTTTTATATTTTTAAAAAAATATTTTTGACATCAGCACATGAAAATAATTTAAAAACACTAAAAATATTTAATTTAAAGTAAAATTAAAATTAATTTTTTTTTCAAAAACGCTTTTAAAAAGCAATGTCAAACATTTTTTTCACCTTATAAAACACTATTATTTTAGTTTATATATATATATAATGTAGAAAAATATCTCCATCAGAAAGTAAGAAATTAGGTGAATATTTTTCTTTCTATCTATGCTATGGTATTAGAAAACACAATCTTCTAGTTTTCAACTTGGGTGCTCTCTCTTTATAATGTAGTTTGAAATCGTTCTCTGTAAACAGACATTTGTTAAACAATGATTTTGTCCAAATTTGGCGGCGTTGGGTTTCCCAAAGTACTTGAACACAGTAGTAACCTTTTTTTCAAGAGTTCTAGGAATCAAACGAGGAATCTTTCAGCAAGACAACAACTGACTGAATCGACATTTCCTCTTTTTTTAAAGCTGTTTAAACTTTAACTTTAACGTGATATCCTGTATTTCATAATTTCACCTGTACTGAAATTAAGTTTTTTGTCATTATAATATTAACGAGTTGATTGGCCCGCTTCGCTGGGCATTTTTATATATATAGAAAATTAATTGATTTTATAAATGTTGTATTTTGTTATTTTAATATATAAGTAGTATATTGTAATTGATAAAATCTGTTAAAAATAGTTTTTTCAACCAAAATGTGATTGAATATTGCTATTGCTAAAATTTTTTTGATAAAATTTGTTAGCAAATTTGCTAAGAAGGGGAAATGATTTATTAGCAATTTGTTGTCACGGATACTCTGGTTAAAAACAACAAAACAACAAAAGAAACCCGGTTAAAAAAGAACAACTGAGTTGAACAGCAAAAAATCAAAAATACATGTGAAAAAAAGGTCACCGTTTCTTAAAAGGAAAAAACAAAGGGTCTAATAATAATAGGATATGAACTTTTTATTTTTATTTTTTTAGGATACGGGGAAACCTATTTTTCAGAAAATATATTTTATGAGTCTAAATAAACAAGAAAAATCTCAATTATTTTATTTTTTTACAAAAAATACATGTATTAACTCGAATTTAAAATTTCATGCGCGATGGGAGTGTTGCTATCTGGACCACCCACTTATTATTTTTCCATGGATGCAGCAGTACAGCACATGATGCAAGTGTTGCTATCTGTCCTCTTACCACTCACTTTAAAATGGATGGTTGAGATTGAGTTTGGCTCCTCTATATCACCATAGTGCGCAGCAGCAGAATAATGATTGCTCGCATATCTATTGGCATGAAAAGTGCAGAGCACTCTCCTCCAGTCCCGGAAGGACCATCCATGGATATTATATGTGACTGTAATGTGATTTCCGGTTTCCATTGCCGGATTTTTAATTTCGTAAGTTTTAATTGGAGTAATTTAATAGTTATAGGAAGATCCCAGTTGTTTTTGCTGTAGAATATGTTAAGAAATCATGTCATCTAAAATCTTAAGTTGTTAGGTGAGATTTCATAATATAATCTATATTATTTTTTAACACACTCCCTGAAATGAAAGCTTTTTGGATTTAAAACTTGCACAAGAGCTCATATTACTTTGTGCTTGATTTTTATCAAATAGAAAGTGGTGGTGGGATTCGAACACGTGACCATTAAGTCAACAAAACTATGATACCATATTAAAAAACCATGTCACATAAAAATTTAAACTATTACATAAAATCTCAGAATATAATTTATATTATATTGTGCATTTACCCTCTGCGATGCCTTTGGAATCTGAATAACACGACCTGAGAAGCAGCAATTGCTGTAGTGATTGCAGGTATTTTTCACTTGGTGGTATATAGAAATAGTTGGCAGGAATCATGCAGGTAAAATCATATCTTAGCCAGGCTCATAAGATGATTTTGAATAGCAGCCAGCATCATCTTATGAGCCTCTAATAATGAAAGTAAGGTGTGGATGGTGTGTGTATGATTTTGTTTTGAGAAAATTATATTTTGTATTTAGTTTGGTATGAATTGTAATTATCCTTTATGGTTTGAAAAATTATATTTCACATCGTTAATCAATAAATCTTTTTAAGCTCAATAAAATAACCACAATTACCCTTATATATATTAAAAACAAAACCCTAATTTTCTAGTGATGAACATAACCCAAGATCAAGATTCCATAATCTAATTCTCCATACACTAATGTCATTCTCGAACTTCTTTATCATGTGCTCTAACTCATTTTCATCTAAAAATAGTGATGTACCACAAAAACCACCACTCAATTCAAGATTCAACACATGATTCTCGCAAGAATAAAATGTATTCATGTCAAAATCATAAATCATGACATCAATAGTGGACTCATTCATGTTATGTAAGATATTCTCAGACCACCAATTGCACCGGCTTTTTTTTATGGCCAGTCATTGCAAGCGACTGAAGTAAGCATTTGCTGTGACCACTATAAAATTATTTTAATATACCAAGTATATAAATACGACGGATAACTAATAAGACTTATATATTTTTCCATAATTGATTTAAGTGTTGTAGTAATTTCTTAGAAATCTTTTTGCTGTTACATTATGTGGATACAAGACACATGGCATGACACTTTTAGGCTAGACTATGAATCTTTTTTATATAACCTAACTTTTACACTTTTATTCATGTGATTGGCTCATTACTAGAGTTTAATGGGCTTTAACCCTTAATAGTCACTTAATTTAAATTCTATATGCTATAACGGTCACCTTAATGATATTTTTCTAACATTATCCTACTTGACCTACTTGACACCACTTGAAAAGTGACTATCGTTGTAGAGTTCAAAATATCTAGTAAACAAAAACAGTTGTCCGAGTAGCCATGTTAGTAGCCTTGGTTGGATCCAATCTTCCCACCAGAACGCAGTAATCTCACTCAAACCATAGCCTAGATTAGCTTATTCAAATCTAATCTGAAAGTTGCAATCCATTTCGTTCACCCCTGCATGAGTACTGTTAGTGCCCTTTTACGCCATCTGTACATGAGGGCTGTACAGGATGCAGGAAATGGAGTCATTTACCATTGAAGATGGAACATATGAACACGAAAGCAGTTCATTGATATTTTCTCTCTAACAATTTATCCAAAAAGAAAAAAGAAATACAAACCAACTTCAGAATGACCTTGAAGCATGAGAAATAACACAGGTTATGAAATCGATTATTTTAATAAAATGCCATTCGTGGCAGTACAGGTTGAATTATCACACGAACACCTAAAGAGATTCCTCTTTAATTTTACCTTCTATTGCACTTTTCGTTTACAAAACATTAACAAACAAGGTAGATTATAGCTTCGATGGGCAAAAATAGTACTAGTATGGATGCTACTCCTCGACAATGCGCAAGAAACAAAAACCTTGCCGCTTTTTTGATTTTCTATAAAATGCCATTTTATGATCTGAACAGTTCAGGACGCGAAAGAAATTGATTTCTACAGGCTAGCCAAGAACTTCCTTGATCTTTGTCTTCTGGTCTTCAGTTAGCGACGTGGGGAAAAGAACCTCAAACGTGATGTAAAGATCACCATTCTTTGTGCTAAAATGCAGTGGCATTCCCTCCCCCTTGAACCTTCTTACTTCCTTGGGTTTAGTGATTCCCTGAACACAATTTACATGACATTGCTGTTTCTTAACCTTCTGGCCTACCAAGTCAACAAACACAGAAGAACTCTAAAGACTATGCGAAACTTACCTTCGAGCTGATGTCCACCAAGTGTTCATCCAGATGTTTAATGGTCTTCTTGAATCCAACAAGCGCTTGAACCTGATGAGAAATAAAGGTTCATAAAATCAACTCACCGTTAGAAGCAGAACTCGTCTCATAGAGCATTTAAAGGAAAAGGAGGGAGGGATACGTCAATCAGCACAAAATTTACCAGTGTTATGGTGACAGTAGTGTGCAAATCATTGCCTTCTCTTCTGAAGACATCATGGGGTGCTGTACGAATTCGGAACTGCCAGAAGCTTGACAAATTATTTTTTGTTTCTAGAATAAAAACAGCAGTAGCAGCAGCAGCAGCAATGAAACCACATCACAACTGTGTTAAAACTAACCTTCAAATCTCCAGGCTCTCCATCAATTATAGGCTCGCCATCTTCATAAAAAACCACCTCCTGTAACATGCACAGTAACATTATGCTAAAAAAAACAGGACTATGGTAATAAGGATTCTCATACAACCATAACTAATGATGGATACCATCCCTGCTGTAAATATTATTGGCAAAAATCATGTCCAAATATCTAGACATAACTTTCCATAGATTAATAATCAGGAAGAATTATGAAAGAAACATAATTGCAGATCTAACAATGAAAGTTATAGTTTGTCACCCAAATTTTGAGAGAATAATTTTCCATAGATTTTGAAATTGCATGACATATGACCAATAAATCTGCAGATTGCACACATGTGAAATGTGTATTCAGTAGCAAGTAGGACAATGGCACATGCTACCCACAACTCCATTCGTGATAGTGTTCCAAATAACAATTGAGGGTTTTAATTGCTGTTCATCATCCCCAAATAGGCAAGTCAATTAAGAAATATAAAGAAACTGCCAATGTGAAGAAGCCTTCTTTAAAATGTAACTGAAACAGAATATGGAAAGCCAAAACATAGGACCGATAAGGTCATGCATGCTGTGCTCATAGCTAGAAATAACTTTACTATCACTGTATATACATAACTTCCACAAAACGATAGGCGGTAAGCATTTAAAAGGAAAGAGAAGTTCATGATAGCTTTCATATGGATGCAGCAAAGAAAACAAAATTTTATGTCTGAAAGGAATTGTTATCTTAAACATAATGGTGCAGGAACTTACTTGTCCATCTTGCATCCCTTTCTCAATATCAACTGTAAGAAAATATCCCTCCCTTACATGCTTGACATTTTGGCATTGCTCACAGACCTGAAAGAAAAATAATACGAAATGTAACGAAGCTAGAGAGAAACCTTACAGTACTGGAGTTGGGTGAAACTATACATTTAAACCAACAAGGGGTCAAAATACTCCAAGTACTATATTACTTATAAATAATTTAGAACAAGATTCATCGGAACTTCTACAATAGGATTGTTGAGTCATAGTATACCTGCTCTGTCATCTGTTGAAACATTCCTGGACCAATTTGCTTGTGGTAAACTTCATTTCTGCAGTTACAGCGTCTTTTGCCAGGGGCTGGCTTTATAACATTTTTTTCCCTCCAAACCTGATGGGTGAAAAACAAAAGTCAAGCTTAAAAAAAAACCAAACCAAAATCTTGCTTTAATCAATTTCTACTTCTCACGGGCAAAATAAAAAATAAAAACAGACATGACCCTAACTTTTGTTGATTACAGCTGCATGTAAATGCACACGCGCATACACAAATTTGCCCATTAGCTTGTGTTTTACGTTCTAGCTTCCAAGAAGAGCACAAGACACTAACAAAATAATACAACTGCCGCAAATTTACAGTTATGTTTGCTCATACTCGCTATGTATGCACATTCTCATATTGCTAAGAAAAGTGACTGTCAGCAGTGACTGTCACACTTGGACTGTGCATTCAAACAAAAACCATACGTGTATTGCATGCTTGGCCCAAATGCATCAATTGCCGCTAATGCAAACAATTCCAACACGCTAAAAAGGCTAGATTTGACAGGATGAAATGCAATGTAAGAAAGACTTTTGTGCTCCCTTTACCACTACAATATCATGAAATCCTAAGTCTGGCAACACATCAATTATCTACTTTGACTACATTCTATTACATAGCATATTGTCGAATTACTGAAAATGAGTACAGTACAAATTGTATCTCAAAGACTGCTGCTTGAGTTTGTAATAGTTAATGACTCGACTCGACTAAGCCCTATCCCACCAAACAACATTCCATCAAGACACAAGTTCCCATAAGAAAGGCTAAAAGTAAACATTTATCTATTGCATCATGTAGGGTTTACAGGACTTGCAAAAAACATGCTCATATTACACCAAATGAATTCAATTTCTACAACAAGAATGTTCAATTGCATATTTAAGTGTCCCTCACCTTCAGTGACCCACCCATGTACAGGTCTTCCAGTGTTGCATCCAATTCTACAATCACGTCATCACCCTTCACGATTTTCTCTTCCTCTTCCATGGAACCTCCACCAAAAAATCTAGAAGAACCATTTGGTCAGAAATATGAGATTTTGACGTTAAGATTTAAAAGGAAAAGAAAATGATGGTTATGCACAACATAGATCCATATTACTAAATTAGCTGAAATGTCATTATCTACTAAAGCTCAAGTGAAATGGAGTTTATGTACGGATAACAGACCCGCTAATTTCAAAGAAAAACATTCGGCACTAACACTCTCCACTAGTGCATGAGTTCATGGTAACATTAGTTTTCAGACAGCAATAGCTGACAAGCACAACTAAACAGCAGTTTATGCAGGCATGATCAAAGATAAGTAACAAAAGTATTAGCTATCACAGAGCCATTTCCCAAACCGACATAAACATGAAAAGCCAAGCTCCAGCTATCCCAAGCAACCAGGATAGGAATAATGAATGGGTGAGGGCAAGGCAGAGAACGCATCTTTCTATATATATTTGTGGTTTCTTAAGATCAGAGTACAGCAAAAGGAACATTAAATCTAAAGATAGCAAAGATCCTAACCTCATATAACAAACTAAAGTGCAACAAAATGTTTGCAAGATCTTGTGACCCTTTGTTGATTGAAGTTGCGTGAAATGCATGAGCAATGCATCATACCATTTTAAAATAAACGTTGAAGAAGTGAACAAGCAGATATTGGAAAAGAAGAAGTGAACATACTGGCTAAAAATGTCTTGAAAATTCATCCCTCCTCCTCCACCTCTGCCTCCACTAGCCATATGCTGCTTAAGTCCCTCTTCACCATACCTATCGTATATATTCCTCTTCTCACTATCCGATAGCGCCTCATACGCTGAACAATTAATTTACCCACCGAACACATCAATCAAATTATCAATAAGCATAAAAAAATAGTGAGCAAATTAAGAAGAAGAAGAAATATACCATTGTTAATCTCAGCAAATCGCAAATTAGCCTCTTCATTTCCCTGATTCTTATCGGGATGATACTTCAAAGCTAGCTTTCTGTACGCTTTTTTGATCTGTTCGTCCGACGCACCTTTAGGCACTTGCAACACTTCGTAATAGCTCTTCCTGCACCCACCATTACTAATCAGCAAATCTAACGCTCTAATAATAAGCCGTAAGCGTGAAAGAGTGAGAGATTAAGAGACGCGCACCCTGCAATGGCAACAAGAGCGTAGTGTGATAGCGCCACCACGCATAGTAAGAATAAGAACTTGACGGCCATTATTAGAAGAGAAGATTACAAGATGCCAGGAGGAGGAGAGAAAATTGGTGGATCTCTCCAAAACTTAACCACCAGCTACCAGGGTTTGTTGGTGATTGATTTCTGCCACATCTGAGCAATGTTGAATGACTTGTCGTCTCTGAACACGCGCGCGCGCGCACCCCTCTCTCTCGAAATGTCACAAGAGAACACTAGATCTCTAGCTATGCTAAAATGTTTCTGTTACAGGGAGAGTCCGATGCATGGCGTGGTGGAAGTTGAGCCCAAAAGGCTAAAAAACTTTACACAATTGCGACGTATTTCCTCTTCAAACTAGCCAATGAGAGGAAGCTCTAGGTTGTTCAGACCAGTGATGTACTGACACGTAAGTCTACGCTGCTCGTCTTGTTTCTTTGGTCATGGCGCGACCTAGCCAGCAAGTACACGCGACACGCTTGGAGAGAGCTGGCTGAAGGGAGGCAAACGACGTCGCTAAGGTCCATTAAGAATTAGACTTGAGGCCTTGGCCTTTTAACCATTCCTGATTGGACAGTGAATGGAATGAGAAAGGGCCTGAGAGATATGGGTAAGCCCTGAGAATATCCCGGACCCTTGCTGGCTGTCGTCTATGATAGCTTCCATTTTTACTTTTGAGGCCATCTTTGCAAATCTGATTTTCAACGACCAGCGGCGAACTCCCAATTAAATTCGGCATACGGTGGAATCCAATTTTATTTTATTTTACAATTTTTAAAAGGAGAATATAAAAATTGTACAAGTTTTAAAATTGCTTTGATCTAGGATATAAACCATAATTTTTAAAAGGAGACAATGAAAAAATAACTAAATTGTAGAAGGGTTAAGGTAATTTTCACTTTTTAAAACCCATTTTAGGAAAATGACATTGGTTATCTTATTGTTGGATTGATTTTTCACCTATCATGGAGTGAAAAATCAATTAATCAAGTTATGGGCAAAAATTCAAGAAATTGATTTCAACAGAGGTTGACCAATATTATGAACATCTAACTAAAACACTCAAATAATTTGTTTTTTATTAAAAAAATGCATATATGGTCTTCAACTCTACCCACAAAAGCACAAATTGATGAAATGTCATATTTTTGATAACCTAATTTCTGAATTAAGGAAACCCAAGTTCTCTAATTAAAGAACCCTATAAAAAATCAAACTAACTCTACAAAAACTAGTTTCTAAATTGAGAAAACCCAGATAATCAATTCACATAAATTCAACCCAATTTGAAAAATCAAGTTCCTAAACTCAGAAAAAATCAAAAATCAATTCAACATGACATCGAAATTGAGAAAAAACTAGAAATAATTTATACATATTTTTATTAAGCCATGACTTTATTGGCAGGAATGAGAAGTGTACTAGGTTTGTCCTTTGGAAGAAGCTAGGAAGAGTAATAAGAAGCAAAAAATAAAATAGCTTTAACAAAACCTATGATTTGATCAATTTTTAGTGGGGCCCACCTGTCAACCAAAATTTTAAAATCTTAACAAGATAAATATAAAATGTAGATTGTAAAAGCACAACAACAAATATAAATGTAGCTCTAAATAGTCACATTTGTAAAAATAATATAATTTTTTTTCCAAAACTTTTTTAAAATACAACACCAAACTGGTCCTTGGAGAAAAACACAACAACTAACACATTGTTTGCAATTCCCTGAAAACAAAAGATTTAATATATATATTTCATTTGAAAAATAAAATAATGAATGATTCAAAATATTTCTTCAATTCTCCGTTAATTTTGATAAATTACTTCACATCCTTCTTCTTTTTTTAATATTTTAATCTCAATATATTAGCTTTTATCTTTTTTATGATTTAGTTATATTTTCTTGCCCTTTTCATCAATCCATCCTTTTATTTAATAAGATTGTGTTTGTTTTTGTAGTCAAATTCTGTTTTTGAGACAATTTGTTTTTTTTTAAATCAATTGTTTAATAATTTTTATATGTTAGTTTTAAAAAATAAAAAAATTATTACATTAAATCATTTATGAGATAAAAACGCTTTGTTGGGGGCATCAACGAGAAGACGCACCAGGTTCACGACGGTGGAGATGCCACGAGGCCCACGACTGTGTTGTTATTTTGTTGCTCTCGTGGCCCAACTAACCATCACAGATCTGTGTACATCACTAGCCTACTCCCGCTGTCCCTATCCTAGTAAAGTCTGCCGCGGATGTTTTACATTTCGTTTTAAAAATATATTTTATTTTATTTTTATTTAAAATTATTTTTTATATTATTTTTATATATAAATATAAAAATAATTTTTTAAAAATAAAAAATATTATTTTGATATATTTTTAAAAATATTTTAAAAAAACCAATTCTATCACCATCCAAACATTAAGATTTCAGTTTCTATAAAAAGAACCACTCCAACTCAGCTCTCCCGGCTACAAAAACAAAGTTAACTTTTCTCCGTCCAGACCAAAAGTTACACACTATAATCTGTAGCAGTAGCCCTTTCTCACTGAAAACAAAATGGGAAGGGCACCTTGCTGTGAGAAGGTGGGCTTGAAGAAAGGGAGATGGGCTGCAGAAGAGGATGAGAAATTGGCGAAGTATATTCAAGCTAATGGAGAGGGATCCTGGAGGTCACTGCCCAAACATGCAGGTATACTGCTTCCTTGATCAAATGAAAGCCGATCGTAATCATGGGTTGCGAGCTTGGTTCTTTAATATACAGAGCATTTCCTGGGTTTTTTATGGGAGTTTCGTCGTTTTGAAGGGTTACTGAGGTGTGGGAAGAGTTGCAGACTGCGATGGATTAACTATCTGAGAGCTGATCTGAAGAGAGGAAACATATCAGCAGAGGAGGAAGATATCATCGTGAAATTGCATGCTTCCTTGGGCAACAGGTAAGTGCGTTCTTAGGGCAACATTTTCCTACATTAATTACTTATTTCAACTCCCTGCAGGTCCTCCTCCTTCCTGCTTTGCTTCGCCTTTTTCTTTATCTTTCACCTCCTCTCCTGACAGCTTTGAAATCTCCCTTCATAAATGTTAAGTGAGATAGAGAAAAATGGCCGCGCCTGCCTTGGTGCAGTGAACTGGAAAAACAATATTGCTGTAAATGCCTAATTAGGTGGCTGGAATCATCACCGCCTTCGCTACTAAAAAGAAAGATTAAACTTTCGATCGAGGGAAAAATATATCTACGAAATATGTTCTTACAACGTCTTTTTTATTTTCTCGAAGATTTTATGAGATTTTTCATAATTTATGTTCTGTAGTAACTTTTAAACAACGAAGATGTGATCACTCCAAATCATTTAAGAATTTCCTGTAATATATATCCATTGGTAATTTAAAAAAGAAAAATAGTTGAAAAACTGCATCATTACAAAGTGTGTGCTCAAGATGAAAGGGAAACGAATTGTGAGTGAAGCTTAGTATAGTGTCTATAGAATGTTAATGTTATTTTTGAAATTATTTTTTATTAATTTTTAAAAGTTATTGATATGAAAATGATATAAAAATATTAAAAAAAAATATTTTAAAATAATTTTTTTCAAAAATATTTAAAAATGCAGAGTGAGTTACCCGATAGTTAGATTGTGATCTCTAGGAGTTGGGAACCAGTCAAGGTTGTAAGAAGCTGTGATTTAATTAATAATTAAATGATGACAGCTAGCTAAATTAGTTAGACATGATTTAATTACAAGGTTTTTTTTTTCAAGCATGGTGAAGATTATTATTTTCTGTATAAAAAATATATATGATTTAAAACTAAGAAATTGAAAGTTTTTATTTTCAAAAATAGATTCAACTACAAGGTCAAACACTCATAAGTCATATTTATATTCTAATAAATTAGGACTAAGGGTGGGTCCGGATGGACCATAGATCACCTCTCATAAGTCAAAAAACAATTTTTTTTTTGAAATAATGTGAATTTTGTTTTGGCTCCATATATTTTATTGAATTACAGCTGTAGACAATTTCCGTGTTTATTAATAAATAAATAACAGAAAGAATTTCGGATCATTTGGGGTACGTACTATGAATCTTAATTATTCCTGTCTATATTTTAAAAAATTGTCCAAAATTTTTATTTTGTATTTTTTCTTTACCCTAATCAACTTTAAATAGATGTGTTCAACATGGTTTTAAAGAACAGGCTGTTGACAACGGGATTTGACCCACCCGTCGTGTTATGAAATGTTTTTAAATTTATAAAACATTTTGCAAGCATCTCGATGATATCGACCATTAATTATGCAATGCTAACGCCCCGTTACTGATCATGCTAGCTAATAGCTGCTATCTTTTTGGATGATTCTATGACATCGGATTTGTTTAGAGAAAATTCTATACATCAAAGATCCCCACCTAAGTTTTTGGATGATTCTATAAATTGAAGATCACCCAGTTTTGTGCTCCAGGTGGTCTTTGATAGCCAGTAACTTACCCGGAAGAACAGACAACGAGATAAAGAACTACTGGAATTCTCATCTGAGCAGAAGAATTCACAGTTTTAGAAGGTCTGCAAGTGAAAGTCTACCATTGGAAACAGCCAAGGAGGCCATGTCAAGCGAAGAAAAAGGAGGTCGAGCAGGTAGATTTCCGGCAAAGAAGAACAAAAATAGCCACAGTACTCCAGAAGATGTCACCAGGGCGTCGACAAGGAAACCTCTCGTGGAAAACAGTACCAGTAATTGCTATAATTCAAGTATTGAAGCCATACAATCGCTGCACAAACCACCAATCGAGAAAGAAACCTTGTCGAGTGCAATCAATGATACGATAATTCAGGATCCATGTAAAGAGGATAAGGAGCAAACTGGAAGAAGAATGGTGGGTTCAAGTGGGGAGAAAGAAACCCTGGTCTGGAGCAAAAGTGACGAGAAAACAAGTGGGAATTCATTATTGCCGGGCCCTAGTGTCGGAAAGATCGAAAATGATCAGAGCTCAGGACCATTCTATCATGGCATTGACAATGCACTATGCTTTAATGAGGTTACGGATCCAAATGGGGGCTCGACATTAAATGAGGAGCGACAAAAAGGTCTCGTGGTTCATACTGAAGAGAGTGGTGAGTGGGACTCGTGTTCTTCGATAAGAACACCGGGTTTTGAGTATTGGAGCTGGGATGATGTGATGGGAGGAGATGATATGCTGTCTTGGTTGCGGGAGAGCGATGAGGTAGAAGGGGAGAGTGCTCAAAAACTAGAAGAGGCAATGGATCATGAGAAGAAAAACGCCATGGCTGCGTAGCTTCTTTCTTGATTTCCAAAAAGATTGATTCTATTATATAGCTAGCATACAACACTAATTAAAATACTTGTACTGCAAAACAGACAGCATTAATTACAATAAACTCGGCTGGTTAGATCTCTTTCATCTGTAAAATCTCACTACGAGGGTGTTTGAGAGTGTTTATAAAAAAAAAAAATATATTTTTTAATTTTTTATTTTAAATTAAAAAAATAATATTCTTAGATCATTTTGATGTATTTTTAAATCACATTCTCAAACAAACATTAAAAAACGATCGAGCTCTTGGTTGATTATATATACCCAGTGTTATCAGAGAAAAAAAACATTATTTTTAAGATATCAATATTGGCCAGAACGAATTAAAAATAAGAACCAGTGGAATTTAGTAAGATTAATATACTTTGATTTAGATCCTACAGTACTTTTATATATTTGATTGTATTATCAGCTAGTCTTTTTCTTTTTTCAATTCTTAGTTTAATCATCCAGGTTGTCGAATGGGCCGACATATAATGTGTAAATATCATAGCAATAGTTATGCATAAAATGATAATTAATCTCAATATATTTAATTAGTGTGAGCATGGAAAATAAATTTCGCGGACAAATAAATAATTCCTATATGATCACATCAAATCATGGGAGAGTTATGATGGGGAAGAAATGGTGATTGCTGTTGCTATCTATTTAGATTTGTCAAAATAAAACTCCGAATCATGAAAACAAACATAACGAAAAGTATTAATCTGTTGAGATGTAATGTCAAGATAACGCTAACTAAAATAAATTTAAAATGAAAAATAAAATAAATGTTTTTTTTAAATACTTTTAAAATACAATGAAAACAAACACTTAATCATGATTTGTAGTCCTGCTTCTTTGGTGTTTGAATATCTACCACTCATTCAAGCCCAAAAATTAAGATAAAACAAATCATAAATGAAGATCTGAATTTAATGATCCATATACGAAGTTTAATATTTTATTTCAAAAATATTTTTGAAAAAAATTTATTTTATTTTATTTTTTGTTTTAAATTATTTTTTGGTGTTTTCAAATCATTTTAATGTATTGATATCAAAAATATATTTTTTAAAATATATTTTAATATATTTCTAAATACAAAAATACTTTTAAAAATAATATACTGCATGAAAAATTATATAAAACCTCCTATTTTTTTATATTTATATTCATTACTAGAAATTTAAAAAATATCAATAATTTTTTATATATATATTTTAATTATCGATAAATTTTTCAATAAAAAATTGTGGTCGTCAAGTTAGAGTTACTCGTTGATTGATTTGATTTTCTGTCGGTATTTTTCATCCAATGAAAGAATTTCTAACAAAATATCAATGGATAAGTCACCCCTAAAAGTCGCATTTAATTTCCTATTTTCTATTAGCAAGTTCGTTGGGAATTGATTGCCAACAAATTTTTCAGTCTGCTGAATGAGCTTGGAATGGATTTTCACGCATGCTCTAAAACCGTTTATTTATTTTATAGAAAGTGAGTTTTTGAAGATTATTTTAAATTTATTTATTATTAAATAAATAAACAAATACAATACAGTCAAAGAAAAACTTGACTTGATTTTTTAAAAGATATTTTTATTTTAGACTAAATACATTGTTAACTTGCAAAAAAATCAAAAAATATTTTGTTATTTGATGATTTTATTAGATTTGATTATCAATATTTTAAATGTTATACATGTTATTTTGAATTATTTATTTATTTCGTTTTATTCTCTTAAAATCTAACTTAATTTAATTTTATATTAACTTTTATTCTTATTTTTTTACATTCTTATTTTTTTTATTGATTTTTTATCCATTAGATTTAATTTTATTATTTTGATTTGTATTTATTTTATTTGAAATAATTTTATAAAATTAATTGTTTTTTTTTTTCAATTTCATCTTGCTTTTAACTTTTTTATCTATCAGATTTGATCATCATTCTTTTAATTTTTATTTATTTTTAAATAATTTATGAAATTGAGTCTTTTTTTCAACTTCATCCTCTTTTATTTTTTTAATTTTTCTGATATGGTATTTTTTTTATTTTATTTGAATAATTTATGAAATTATTTGTTTTTCAATTTTATCTTTCTTTAACTTTTTTATATATTAGTTTTGGTCTCTATTATTTTAATAAACTTGAAAATAAAATTAAAATGTAATTTTCATCAATTTATTTTTTATAATACTATCAAATATCATTAAATAATTCACTGTATGAATTCACTTTCTCTAAAAACAAAACTACTTTGGGCAAACAAACATGACTGCATCATTGATAAACCACATGGGATCGGTTCAAAGCAATTGCCACGTGCTGGAAAAGAGCCAAAACGTTGCCGTTACGATCACAGTCTAAGCTACCGATCACCGGATCCCTCCTGGTTCCCTCACCAGTCTGTGAAAAATGATGAAGAGTAGAATCCAAGCTAGTCTACTCCCTTTATTCACTGGTAATACTCATTCCTTACAAAACCCTAACCCTAACCCTAACCCTGTGCTTTTGTCATTATTTTCAAATAGGGAGCAATTACTTGATTTGATTTGAATTTATTTTTCAGGTGAACACGGCTTAAATCCTCTATCAAAAAGCTCCACTTTGCTTAACAAGTAATTTTTCGAGGCTCATTTTCTACATGTTTGGTTATAGTGTTGCTGAACCCACACATTGCATTAGGGTTTTAGCTTTCTCAGCTGTTTAATTATTAGAATTCTGAACGAATTTGTGCATCTTCGTCGTGGTTGATTCAGAGTTTTGAGATAAAAGATACAAATTGATGGGAAAAGAAAAACATGTTATCAGTACCCAACCAAACTTTGTCTCGATTAGGGCATTTAATGTAGATTCAGCTTAAAGGCAAAATTTCCTATGAATCTGAATTGGGACAGGAGCAGCCACTGTATCGCGAGTCTATAGATTTTGGATAACTGAAAATTCATGCTATATAACTTGGGGTCTGCTTATACTTTGAAATTTATTAGGAGCTCAACTGTGCAGCAGATTGGACATGAATTTCTGCATGCCTGTTAATAAGATAGTTCATTATTGAGAGAATTAATTGTGGTCTGTGGATGGTAGATGTTTTGCTGCTCGACCATTCGCCAGTTTTCAGTTGGGGAGGAGTGAAAGGCTGACTAGGTCTACACACAGCTGTGCTGATGAAGAAGATGATTTCTCAGAGTTGGGCCTACCTGTGGAACAAAGTGCTGGTACATTTCCCATGTTGATGACAGAGAAACCTGAAACTTTCAAGGTATGTTTCCACAGAACTGACTCTCTTGCTCTCTCTTGATTTGTAATGGACTGAATAATTTCAAGTGACTTGACTTGAGCTTAATTCCCCGCTTAGAGGCAGAAAAGTGCCGGTACCAAAAAAGCTTCATCTTTGCCACCAGAAAGCATCGAGAAGTTGACGGGCACAGTCTCAAAACAGAATAACTGCGCCTTCAAGGTGTGTTTCCACTAGAACTGACTCTCTTTCCCTCTTGATTTGTACTGAATTGAATAGTTTCAAGTGTGACTTGACTTGAGCTTAAAATCTCACTTATGAAGCAGGTAAGTGCCAGTACCAAAAAAGCTTCATCTTTGCCATCAGAAAGCACCAGGAAGTTGGTGAACTCATTCTCGAAACAGAATAACTGTGCTTCAACTCCACATCTCAAACCTGAGAACAACACTGATGCCTCTTGTTCTAATCTTGGAAAAAAAAACGCATCCAACTTCAAAAGTTCTACGTCAGTTACTATTGAGAATGTACCTTCTCTTATCCATCTTTGCTGGTTGAAAGAGGCAGTGTCAACGTTTGGGATGGTCTCAAATGCTTCCATGAGGGCTGTTCCAAATGGACTTGACTGCTGTGATATTGAATTTGAGGTAGTTAATGAAATGTAATATAATTCCAAAGCCCATCCTGTTTCTGTTTGTTGCTCGGTTCTCTTCTCCTTATTACATGAGTGCTTGACTAGGATTGATTTATTGTACTTATATTTTTTGTTTTGAAGAGTGTGGAATCAAGGAATAGAGCAGTGTCAGCTGGTAGGATTACAGTGAAGAACTTCAACCTTCTAATTCATCCTCTACATGTCCTGGATATTGTTTCAATAAGAATTAGTAACGTTAGCTCAGAAACTGATGATTCTTTGATTCGCTCGTCATGCATGTCATGTGGTCCTTTGGAGGGGATGGTGAGGGATAAAGATATTGTGGACGCCAAATTTAGCATGAGGGACAAATCAGACACAGAGAAGATACAAAAAAGGTAAGATACACTAACTTCCATGAAGTATAGCCATGTTTGCTGTTCTATTTGCTATATAAAGTGGGCGTGGTATCTTCTCCGAAATGGTCATGATTTCCTTAGTTTCATATGGCTGAGCTGAAGATTTTCAAAGCATTTCCCCTCTCTTTCAGGGTCCTTCAATAATTTCTCAACTTTTCCCTTTTCAGTCTCTCTGTTCCTTTTTTTTTGTTGATATCCCTATGTTAAAGAGAAGCGTTTAGATGATGCTGATACCTTTTGCCGTTGTAGCGTCTACCAAAATGTCGTTGTATAATAATGGACTTGACAAGATAAGGGGGGCAATTTCTCCCCTTATTTTTTCAAAAAAAAATCATAACAGCCCTTATTTGTTTTAGAATTAAAATTTGCCCCCTTTTAAGACATTTGCCCCCATATTTCTTGAAACCTGTGCCTCGGTCCTTAGCTTATCTACTGTTTTTTTTCTTCTAAAAATATTTGTGTATGAAACTACTGTCTAAATGGACTGTATAATGACTGTTTCAATTAAATTTATTATCTAATTTTGTTGAAGTACAACTTTGCTTTCTAGAGCAATACTATTTTATGTAATAATGCATAACAAAATAGTCCTTTTGCTTTTCCCTCTCACAGGAAGATTTCCTCTACTCGTAAACTTCCTTTTCTGGTGTGCTATAAGAATCAATGCAAAATGTGATTTCAAATTAACAAGGGAAATGAACTATTTGTTCATTATATATTATCTGATTAGGTTTCTAAATTGAGGCCAACTTTCCTGTGTCCTGTGCATGTTATGAAATTTACTTTTATCTTGATGTTGCTGTGTTATCTTTATTAATCAAACAGCTCAAAATAACATATTTCTTCATCGTACTGTTAGATTGAACCAAACAATTGTGGATGCCTGCAAATGGTCAGCTTGTTTGCAAACTGGAATTCCCACCCCTGTGGTCACAGACAACGACAACAATGATGAACTGCACTTGGGGCTCGAGGTTAGCGGTAAAATACACGAGTTGAAGAGTCAAATTTCACTGGCTCAAGTGCTTGCAGAAGACCTGGAGTTTCTCTATCACGCGCTGCTGCACCTTCAGATTCATCCAAGCACCAGCAATAATCTTCCCAGCACTAACTAGAGCTCTTACATTATGGTATGCTCATCCCCTTAAATGAAAAGAGAGAGAGAAGGGTACGGTCAGTTAAAAAATAATTATTAGATGGAGGTTCACATACCAGAGAATTCTTGTTTTCTAGCTCCATTTTTGGGAGGCAATTTGTGCACCTCAGTGTTTTTTAGCTCTATCTGTCGCAGCAGATTGACCTTTGCTAACAGAGATGTTGAGAAACAATTTTGCCATCCATGTATTCATAGCATAAGATTTTATCGACCGGTTGAAGATGGGGGAGTTTTATTTAAAAATAAATAAATTCAAAGGGAATGTGCTTGCTGCAATTCAATAATTGCAAAATAAATAAGTTTTCTTTAAAAAGCAATTAATTTTTATATTTATATGTTACAGATTAAGGATTGAGAGTCTGTTTGTTTTTGTATTTAAAAGTCTTTTTTTATTTGAAATTATATTTGTGTTTTCAGATATTTTAATATGCTATTATAAAAAAAATTAAAAATAATTTTTTTTATCTTACTATATTTTTTGATATTTTTAAATAAAAAAATATTGTAAAAATAAACTATTATCAACATATCCAGTAATTCTCAATACAGGCTAAATGCGGCATCAGTCTTGGTAGAAAAGGAAGGGGAAAATAATTATATGTGGATGTGAACATTTCGACCTCTCATACCCTGCCATGTAATGAAAAAACGTCACCCAAGGAAAACAGAGAATTCAACAAATCAAATTGCTCCACCTCAGATAGAGCACATGGTAAATAGATGGGGTTCCCTTTCCTCTATCGACTCTTATATAAAAATCCTACTGCAGGAATTGGCATATAAATACATCTTCCACCTCTGTTTTAGTTAAGAACTGGAAACAAAAAACACAGGGAAAAAAAAAGAAAAAAGAAATGGAGAGGTGTCATCAGATCTGGTATGCCTTTGGTACCTTGGCTTTGTTAGCCGTTTCAGCTTTAGCAGACGATGTCGTTGTGTTAACGGAAGGTAACTTCGAGGAGGAAGTCGGTCGAGACAGAGGCGCTCTCGTTGAGTTCTACGCTCCTTGGTCAGTGATTTTTAGTTACCCTTTCAAATCATCCTAATTTTATTAAAGCTGAGATGAATTCTTTAGATGATGAAATGATCGTGATTCGTTGATCCATAGATCTGTATGTGATCTTGCTATTTTGATTAATCTAGTATTTTCATACCATCACGAAACTTCTAGATTTTCGATCATGTGGTGGTTAACCATTAGTTAAGAAATGATCCGTGGGTTTTAGAGGGATCATTGTGAGAATGACGGAATTGTAATTTTGAATGTAATAGGTGTGGGCACTGTAAAAAGCTTGCTCCTGAATACGAGAAGCTTGGAAGCAGCTTTAAGAAAGCAAAGACTGTTTTGATTGGAAAGGTCAGCCTTATTATCACTCATTATTTTTTTCTCTTCATTTTGGTCAACGCGAATAACTATTTTGATCCTTGCTGGAAAATAGAAGCTGCCGTTTTTGTTAGAGATTTATTGACACCTCACCTTACTTCGTCACTGTGTGAATTGTTGATGATGTGGTGCAGGTGGACTGTGATGAGCATAAAGGTGTGTGCAGCAAATATGGGGTTTCTGGATACCCAACTCTTCAATGGTTTCCTAAAGGATCGCTCGAGCCGAAAAAGTGAGAATTTTATTAAACTTCACTGATAGAATGCCCAAATTTAATGCTTTACATGAAATGAGAATGTGTGGTTTATAAACAATAGGTATGAAGGACCACGAACTGCGGAAGCTCTTGCTGAGTTTGTCAATAATGAAGGAGGTACTGCCTCTTCTTTTTTTTTAAAATTATCTCCCCTTCTCCCCTAAGCTTATCTGATAAAAATGGTCTATCTGCTATAGTTTTTAACTTATTGCATCTTCAAGAATCTGTTTTACAAAAGCAATACTTCCTTATTCTTCTTATCAGCGTCATGTGAACTGGTAAAAAAATACTAGAGGTTTCTCATGGGCTGTGTTGTTTACAGGGTTAAATGTGAAGATAGCAGCAGTTCCATCCAGTGTAGCGGTGCTAACTGCTGATAATTTTAATGATATTGTCTTGGATGAAAACAAAGATGTTTTGGTTGAGTTTTATGCACCCTGGTAAGCTCCTATCCTTTTGTATGCTGACCACTGTTATTAACCATAGTTGTCTTGAGTTTTTGTTAAATCTCCCTTTATCTCAGTTTTGAAGGTGTTATATGTTAGTGATTTTCAATCTCTTCTTTTTACAGGTGTGGTCATTGCAAAAATCTAGCTCCTGTATGTTTAGCGCCTTCTTCCTTCCATTCCCTTTATAATTTATGTGTGTGTGTGCATGCATGTAGGAATATGTGATTTGCTAACCTGCTTATTATCTGGACAGGTTACATTGTTCTCATTTTTGTTAGTTACAAATCATCCATGAAGTCATTTTTAAAACTTTTTAAGGGTACAATTCACAAAAAAAAAAGGCAACTCTCTCCTCTTCACTTATCTTCTCTCTCTCACCTCTTCGCTCTTTGTTGTTTGTGTCTATTTCTCTGATTCTTTGTTATATGTGAAAAGTGATATGGTGAGATAAGAAGAATGTGGTGGAGAGATAGATGATTGAACACTTTGCATCTGGGAGAGAGTTTAGGTCTAATTTTTTTTAGCTGTTAATGGTATGGCACATATAGCCTTAAAGGGTTTAAATTAAAGGATGTATTACATCCAACTGAAAAGTGGGCACAATGCTAACTTGCCCAAATACTAGGCAAGTTTGTAAATCACATGAGTGGGTGTGGGCGTGTTCATACACCCATTGTTGTTCATAGTTCTATCTGGTTCTTTCCTGCACAAGTGATTATCTGGAATTTGTTGGTTTGTTCCTTCAGACTTATGAAAAGGTAGCCGCAGCATTTAAATCCGAGAAAGATGTTGTGGTTGCCAATCTAGATGCTGACAAATATAAGGATCTAGCTGAAAAGTAAGGGCAAACTTCTCTGGTTAGCTAATTATTTTTATGAAAAGTGCTCTCCACATTAGGAGCAGTCAATGTTAATTATCTATGCTAAATTCAGGTATGGAGTAAGTGGATTCCCTACACTGAAGTTCTTTCCAAAAGGCAACAAAGCTGGGGAAGATTACGATGGTGGGAGAGATTTGGATGACTTCGTTGCTTTTATCAATGAAAAGTCTGGAACCAGTCGTGATGGTAAAGGACAACTGACCTCCAAGGTTTGTTAGTACTTAAAATGGAAGTTTAATCCTTTTTTGTTGTTGACTGAATCTTTTAATCATGTTATATTTATGTACTCAATAGGCTGGTACAGTTGAAAGTTTGGATGCCTTGGTAAAAGAGTTTGTAGCTGCTGGTGCTGATGAGAAGAAAGCAGTCTTTTCCCGAATTGAAGAGGAAGTTGAGAAACTCAAGGGTTCCACAGCAAGGTACTTCATGGCATGGTCGCGGCTAGTGTTTAAAATTCATATTGTCTTGTTTTGATATCCTTACAGAATCACTCAAAACTGTCATGTCTTTTACAATTGACTTCCTTTATTCTTGTTAAATCTCTAGTGAATGGTAAATTTAACCACATGTTATTCCATGTTTATAGGTATGGAAAGATTTATTTGAAGGCTGCCAAGACTTGTATGGTGAAAGGTGCTGATTATGCCAAGAATGAGATTGAGCGGCTACAGCGTTTGCTTGAAAAGGTAAGATTGATAGATTGTCTCTCTTAGTTGAAGCATGCCATGTTTGTAATAGGAGTCAAACAGCTATATTTTCATTTTTAGATAGCTGTGAGTTGGAGCAAGATTCATATTAAGATCATACATAATTATACCATAGGGCTTTCATGATATTTTATAGAACTCCAATTGGGAGGTTTGGACAGATTATGATAAGAACTTTTGCATGAGTAGAAAATGGGTTTGAGTAAATATGTGAAAATTTTGGTGACTGTTAACTGATCATATCTTTTCCTTGATGATAATGCAGTCAATAAGCCCGGCAAAGGCAGATGAATTCACCCTGAAGAAGAACATTCTATCAGCTTTTGCTTGATCTTCTGATCTTTTGTTTCACTCGTCTATATTTTGGTGGTAAACATCATATCCAGTTACCCAACCTTCACTGGGCAAGGCATCTTCTCGCAGTTCAAATCTGTATGCCTCGGATTTTGACTCTGCAAATTCCGTATTACGAAATGATTTTGAGAAACCTTAACTGGCTCGTGAAGTATATTTATATGCCTTAGTTTTTACTTTTGTACCTTTTTATTTTCAGTGGAGAAACTTATAGCTGTCGAATGAAACTAGCATTAGACAAATGAATATGCAGCAATTGATCTGTTGCGATTCCATGATTGAACGTATGATCAAGAATTTTGAGAAGTTTAGCTATGTTCTGAAAGGTTAATATGATCAGCGTTGCCTGTATGCATCATCCCCGTAGGCTATGTGAATTGTGACTGTTCTGGAATAATTTGGAAGCCCTAGCCATTGTTAACCGATGATGATCATTCATATATTGATGATCATCCCTTTTCTGTTGAAAGCCCGATCCATGTCGAGCTCACGAGTTGAGTAATCGGGCAACATACATGTGGAGCAATCTTGTAATGTGATGTGATATAGTCGCATCTACTTGAAACTGTCTCGGTCCTTGTGTTTTAGAAAAATTACACTCATTTATGTTTAGTTAGATCCCCGCGTTGTTGCTCAAACGTATGAAATTATAATTGTAATATTTCCTTATATTACAATTGTGAAAACCATGTAATCAAACAAAGAAAACGCTGAGCATGAGCAGTCTGATGAGGGATGTCAATATCATCCTGTTTTGTCTCGATTAAATTTCAATCTATTCTGAATTTTTTGATCAAATTTCAGCTGAAATCGCCTCCGCTGTTTCGATCAAATTGTATTTTATTTGAAATAATGAATTATTTTATAATATTAATTATATCTTTTAATTCAGTTGTTAAATTGAGATGAAATTTTATAAAAAATCTATTGATATATTTATATTATGTTAAAATTTCATATCAATGATGATGATGATATTCTTGTAATATTATACATGTTTATAATTTTGTTTAAAATTATTTTATTGTGTTTTTTTAGATTAAATTGCACAATTCTAAATAATTTTATTTTTGGATTTGAACTAAAAAAATTGATTTAATATATTTAAATATATACATATATATACACATAAACAGTATAATCCAACCAAAATGATGTTCCAAAACATTTTAAAATCAAAATATTTCATTTTAATTGAAAAAACAAAACACCAACCAAAACAAAATGGAATTGATAACCATGTTGCGATGGTTTTTAACCTCCAGAGCCATCCCCTTTTATATTCATATTTAAAACCCGACATGCCTTCTCTTCATTAAATTCAGGTTCTGAGATGCTCATTGAAGAACACTCCTCGAGTGGATACCCCCTCTCTTCCGCCAACATGCCTTCTCTTCATTAAATTCAGGTTCTGAGATGCTCATTGAAGAACACTCCTCGAGTGGATACCCCCTCTCTTCCGCCAAGGACTTCATATATGAGCATGGCCGCTCCTCCGCTTCCATGTTTGATCCAGGCTCGTGTCCCGAACCAAATGGCAATTCAAAGGACGATGAACCAGCAGGTTGTGTTCTCATCTGCACAGAACGCAGGAGTGCAGCCCTCCTCAGGTCAGCCGAGTGGCATATATCACTAGGTGATGACGGAAACCGACCCTCTGAATCCGAGCCTCTTTGACGAGGCTGTGAAGAAGGGGCACTGCAGCCATGCGAAGAGAAAGAGCTGCTACAAGGAGCAGAAGAGAATCCACAGTGTGATCTTTGGTGCCTGTATGGAGAAACCGGGCTGCCGGGAAGACTTTCAGATTGAGGCGAGCAAGAATTTACAGGGGTCTCACAAAATCTAGAGTCGTCAAAGTCTTCTGACATTGGCGAGTATTGCAAGGACAGTTCATCCCTGAAAAAAATGAAAAATGTGAGGAAACAAAGTGAACGAATATTAAAAACAGAATAAAAATAAAATAATGGTTTTCCTCTCGATCAGCCAGCCAGAGCAGAAAATGAAGACTTATCAGCCTGTGGCACAATTCAAGGTAGAAGAGAATCTTTCGAATAAATTATCTACGAACATGAATCAGGCCATGCTCCCAAAAACTTAAATATGAAATCAATTATTTTATCTAGCCAATGGTTTGATCAATCGATCAAATTTTGTAGCAGATTATAGAAACTTCAAACCGCAATTTCTATGACTCTACTTGGCATTTCGACCCCAGCTCCTGATCCCCGGGATTCGATTTGCATAAGAAAATAGTAGATAATATGCAGCCAAATCCATAGGCAAACTGCAAGTTTCATTACCGAAATTTTCCTACCAGTATTTACTTAGAAGGAAACTCTTCACTCTAAATCACAAAAGTGTTATGAACCACAGTCAACCACCATCTCTCAATATATATAAACAACAGCCTGAGTCCATCAATGATTATGGCTATCAAATGACAACTTCCTGTTTCCCGAAATATGAACTAATCAAGTTGTGATTTTAGTAAAGTGCTTGTGCAATCCAAAACATTTGTGCCTCAAAACTATATCATTTTAGTATCATGAGTGATAAAAATAAAAAAAGTAAAAAATCACCGGGCAAAAAACATGGTGTCAGCAGACCTGGCAGGAGATTCCATAAGATTTTCCTGGAGTGGGTCTCCTACCGTTAATCCATTCAAACTAGAAGCCATTATCTGCAACCAAAAAGTTGACAATTTTTCAGCCCAGAATTAGACCCCAGAGAAACGATGAAGAAAGTTAAAAAAAAAGTATAACGAGAAAGATTAATAAAAGCCAGATCAAGAGGAAAAGGGTGGCCAGTTGTCAGCAAAAGAAATAAAGAAAAGAACATTCATAGGGCTAAATGTTAGAGTTACAGAAAAGAAAAGAAAGGGACAAACCTCGCTGAGGTAACGCTTGTGAGAATGGAGATTGTCAAGGTAGACCTCGTCTTCAAGATCTCTACTCCGCTTCCCATTTGGTGTCGATGGTGTTGATGTCGATGCTGATGGTACTGCGTTCGAAGAATCCGAACCAATTAATTCCTGCTCTGTGTGTGTGTGTGTGTGTGTGTTGTCTTTTAACTCAAATCTCTAACCTCGTAGATGGTAATGTTTCGTTTGTTTACGTTACCGTTGGAGTTAACGTCGAAAGATAAAGAGATAAGCAAGGAAAGTGAAAAGTTTTGCCAACACGTTTCAAAAAACAATGAAAATTTTTTTTTTATTTTTTATTTTAAATTAAAAATTAATTTTTTTGGTATTTTAGTTTTTAGATTATTTTCATGTGTTGATATAAAAATAATTTTTAAAAATAAAAAAAATATCATTTTAATGTATTTCTATAGAAATATTTTTAAAAATAATTTCAATTATACTCCCTAAAAAACAAATAATAATAGAAAGACAACGAACCTCTTGTCTCATAAGGTGTTTGGTTGGAAGATACTATTTTGTAAAAACATAGCTTTTTACATATTATTATTATTATTATTATTTATGCAGTTAGCAAAAATATTTCAAAAAAAAATAAACTAAAATATAATTTTAATGTATTTTTAAGTGAAAAATAATTTAAAAATCAATTATTACCATATTTTTAAATACTCATGAGGCTAGGCTAGGTTAGATTATGTGTTGGGCACTAGATAACCCAATGCATAAGCAATAAATTTTTGACGTCTAGATATATCTACGGAGATCAGATTTGTTATAGACCCCACTAGATAATTGGCATGGGCTATGTTGTGAATTGAATTAAATAATTTTTTACATAAAAAAATATTTTGGTATTGCTAAATGGTTTTAGTAGAAAAAATAAGTTGTGGGGGGATTGATTCAATATGACACGGTCTTGGTTGGTCCAAAGACAATTTGATAATCAATAAAAATATAGTTTGATTATAATTAGTAAGAACATAGTTCGATTCAAAATAAATATTTAAAATGAGATTTCTTAATAAACATTGAGACAATAACATATTGGATTGATTTTAGTTAATCTCTTAGTATGAATATCAAATCATGAGATTATGATAACCTTATAAAAAGTTAATCAAAATAAATTATGAAATTGAGTTTCCAATAAATTCAATATTGAAGGATAAAACTGAAGAAAAAAACAAATAAAAAAAGACTTAATAAGATATTTTGAGTCAATCCGGGTTAACCTATCAATTCATGACCTAGGTTATGAGACAAGGATGAATAAATGAAATGCATAACAAAATAAATTGTGAAGTCTAGTTATCAATCAACCTAGTGTTGAAAGATAAAATTAAAAAACAAAACAATAAAAAAGACATAAAAAAATAACTTATATCAATCAAAGTTAATATGTCAAACTTGTGACTCGGATCATGAGAAGGAGATAACTAATAGAAACTAAACAAAGATAAATCATAAAGTGTAATTTGGAAGATGAAATTGAGAAGAGGGAGGGTCAATCAGGAAAGGATAAAATAACTTGAGTTCATCAAATTAACTCATCAAACTCGTGATATAATCATGAGTTTTGGATAAATTAATAAAAAATAAATTGGAAAACAAATATATAGTTTCATTCACAATATATCAATGTTGAAAAATAAAATTAAAAATATAGATTAGAAGGAAAAGGTGAAGGAAATAAAAAATATTATTCAAGTGAAAAACTTATGTGAGGAGGAGTACAGTAAAATCATCAAATTATAACAGTTACGATATAATTCCTTTACAAATTTTATGGGTGTTTGAATTTTAGATCATAAAAAAATTTGGTTGGATAGTCGTGAAGTTTTTTACTTTTCTTTCTCGTGCCCTTGAAATTCAAGTCAACCCTTCTAAAACACAACTGTATCCTCCAATTTTTAATTTTACTGATTTTGGCCCTCATGTTTTTTATTAATATTTATTTTGCTTTTCATGCTTTTTTAATTTCATCCCTGATTATTTTATTCCATTTTATTTTTTGTACCAATTTGTTCCTCCTACTTTCGTTGCTTTTTCTTTATGTTTTGTACTTTTTTTATTTTTATTGTCCCTAACCATTTTATTGTATTTATTTTTTTTCAAATTACACTCCTCAATCTTTTATATTTTATTTTTTCCTACAGCATTTATTTAATTTATTTTTATCCAATTTTGGTACTCACTCTTTTAGTTCAATTTTTTACCATTTTTTATTTTATCTTGTTTTCCAATTTAGACCCTCATTATTTCTTTTAATTTTTCATAACATATTTGATCCACGTTATTTAAGTTTTAAATTGTTTCTATTGAAAATTCTACTTTTTATTGCTCTTTTTTATGTTTTATATTTTTCTTGATTCTTATTTTTCAATTTCATATTTTATCATTTTATAGCATTCAATTTTTTAATCCAAAAATTAGTTCTTATTTTTTTATTTGTATTTTATTATATTTTTTCTTAATTTATCTTCTCTTTTTTTATTGTCCTTCGACATTTTATTTCATTTATTTTATTTTATTCAATTTTGACACTTGTTCTTTTAGTTACTCTTTTTGGTACCATTTTCTTAATTTATCTTGTTTTTCAATTTAGCCCTAATTATTGTTTTTCTTTATTTATTTATTTATTTACTTTACCATATTTGATTCATATTGTCCGAGTTTTAAATTGTTTACTCTTGGAAATTTTATCTAGGCATTGATTTTTTATATAAATAAAAATATCATTTAACTTTCTTATTTTTCACTTTTATTTTTTTGTTATGTTATCTTGAGAGCAAGTTAGTAAAATTAAGCTTCATTAGTTAGAAAAAAGTTTGGCCCAACTTGCGGCGCGGCGTCACAAGTGCAACTATCTAGTAGAAATGGAAAACCTGATGCTTCATCAATTGCACATTGAATTCGTCCAACAAAATCAGACATTAGGGTTCTATACAATTCTGAACGTACAATTAAGTAGTAGAACTCTTCATCAGGGATATGTGATTTTAGATCTTGTAAACAGGTTTAATACCAAGAAGGAAAAAACATTTCCTCATCACCACAGCTGTTGCTTCACATAACAAGAGTCTACTTGTTTCTTCTGCTGAACCAACAACCTGCACAATTTTCCATAAAATATTTTTTAAATCTCTAGAGAATGTCTTTTCAATTGGTATGAAGACACAATCATTGTTTAATCATACCTGGCAATTGGAATAAAATCTTGTGAAGTTTTCAGATAAATTATAGAGGTATTCACACAGCACATTTGGCAGTAGATTAGAACAGGCTTCCTCAACAACCTGCACGGGACAAAATTATAAATGAATTGATACACTCAAAATTTGCAAGATGATCAATAAAATGAAAGCAAAGCAAGTTAAAACGGGTAAAGGACAGATTGGTTCTGTAAAAACTTGTCTTGCCTCGGCAAATTGTAGCAAATGAAGCCCCAACACACGTTCATCAGCATGATCCAACACTATCTTCCCAGTCTGCATGATCAGAACAGATATGAGAAGCAAAACATAACATCAAAGTTCACAAATTGAGATTGTTAACCACCAATTCTCTCATGGAGAGAATTATCTAGCTGCATAATCCCATGTGAGGAAAAACTTTCAAGAAAGCAACAAAATAAGAAGCACAAGGCCACCTTGATGCCTCAACACTAGCTCAGGAGAAATCAATAACCATGTAACCAAACATTATGTGGGCAAATCATAAAGTCAAATGTCGAACCTTCCAATAGAAAATTAAAACACATAGATTAACATTTTTGCAACAGACACCTAATTGTGGTTTTACAAGAAATTTGGGTGAGCAGATTAGCAATAAACTAGCAAGCGGCACAACTATTGAAATATATTCTCAATCGCATGATTCAGTATTGTACTAGTAGCTTTGAAACACCCAAGATTAAAACTGATTACAACAAGTAGCTTCTAAAATGAGTCTTGTGACATAGACTCCAAGTATTCATCAGTGGTTGTCATAATCACAGAAAGAAAAAAAGATGTTAATATGTCAATGAATACTGAAATGTAACAGTAACGGAAACAGTTGGGCACAGTATTCAACTAAGATGAATATTTACCTTCTTCAGCTCCTCTGTGTCCTTGCCAGATTTCCTGATAATTGAACAGATCCGAGCATGTGCATACAACAAATAAACAGCAGTATTGCCCTGGTCAAATTTTCAAAGGTAAGAAAAAGGGAACAAGTGAGCAACAAAATAATAAAAAATGAGACAGGAGTGGTCCAAATTCCTCAATAACAAGCAATTATCCCTATAATAACCACCTCACACAGTAACAAGCAAGCAGGATATGGCATTTTCACCTTATCGTTGAGCATTTGATCAAAATCAAATGTGTAATTGGTCAATCTGTTGTTCTTCAGGTCAGCATACCTGCCATTAAATATTAAAGATTTGACATTGTCAAAGCAGGCATTGATATTCTAGTGCTGGACCATAATCATACCACAAAACAATGGTGCAAATGGAAATGGAACATCTTGCAAACTGATTCAATTCTGGAGACAAAACATCCGAGCAAGTACTGATAATAACTATTCTTCATGATATTATAGATGATGCAGCCTCGTAAAAACATTGAGCAGGCTAGTTTCACCTAGTTTTCAGATTTGGCAACATAATTTTTTCTAGGGTCAGAAACTCCTGATACACCTAATAAAACTAAGCTCTAATCATTTGAAAGTCAAGTCATATGCAAACCAGGCTACAGAAGTTAAGTATGGTATCATTTTGCTAGTGATGATAGCTTATTGGTGTTATACAACAAACCCTCATAATCAAAGTGAAACAAAGTTTCCTTCAAACTATTATAACTCCTGATTTGTCAGATTGATTCACTTTCAAAACCCCAAATCATCATTATTATTGAAATTTAAATGCACTTTGATTAACTAAACAAAATGCCCTTTCCTGCAGCCAGAACCCCTTCAGCTTGTTCCCATTCATATATTTATCTTTTTCCCATCAAATCTAATTATTCTTGACCAAGTCTCAACCACGAATCCTGAACTCTCTCTTCCATAGCCCCCGACCCATATTTCTCCAAGTTTCTCAATCACATCACATGTAAGCAAACAGGCACCAACAAATCAACCAGTGATGATGATTCTGATGACTAGATAGACTGCTAAATAAAAGTCAAGACAACATAGAATATACAGCTTACTTCACAGCACCATAACCAACTGCTTCAGCAGTTTGCTCAAGCTCCTCTTCAGTCCACTCTGCAGCCTTACCTGTCAAGGATATAGAGCACATCTCCAAACTCTCAAAGTTAAGAAAAAGGCCAAGTGGAAGCAATTCATCATGAAATGACATGAACCACTCCATGTACAAATATAAGGAAGATAAAGAAACCTGTGTTACAAGGCAGACATGTAAAATTTAACAAATGCTCATCAAAGATCATTCGAGTTATCATACCCCGCTCAATAAGAGCTGCTTTGCTGCGAGTCTTGGCTTCATCAAGTAAATCAGCTAACCGAACCACTTCAGAAGAGCGAGTTCTAAATCGTTTCCCATCTTCTCCAAGAACAAGACCAAAACCAACATGGCTAGCTTTAGGATACTGCCTATCATCAGCTGGGAACCAACCTGCACGTTTGGCAGCCTGTATCAGGTAGCAAAAAGAACGTTAGACCTCCTACATCCAATCACAAATTAAAAATAGCACTACCCCAAGTATTTATAGGAGCAGCACAGAGAAATTTTGAAATAAATAACCAGTTATGAATATTGACATTTAGAGGTAACAAATGAAAAGGGAAAAAAAGAACTTTTATATGGTAAATAAAAAGTAACACAGAGATTAAGAGCAAAATCAATCATGATACACCAGAAAAGATATGCAAATGATACATACTTTGAACACCATATCAAAGTGTTGCTGTTGGCCAACATCAGTAACATAAATAATCCACTCAGCTTTCTCTTCATTAAGGCGATACCTATATACAATGATTAATAAAATGAATCAGTTATCTAAAAATATGTATAAAGCCCATGAGCAAAGCAGGAATACTAACCATAGAGCAGTCATATCAGTTGAAGCATAATTGTAGCCACCATCACTCTTCACCACAATAAGTGGTATGTTAATCCCTTCAATAAATATCACACGAGCACCTTTGCTCTCTTCAACTAATCCTTGATTAGTTAGTGCTTCAATAACTCCAGGAATATGTGGATTGTAAAAGCTTTCTCCCTGCAAACAAGGAAGAGTGCGTAAATAGTATATATATAACATCAAATCTTGATAGAGATTAAATAAGTAGGATGAACAGCAACTAGTTAATCCCAAATCACCCTGTGCTAAATGTTCGCGCAGTTAAAAATGTTTCATGTTGGTGTCCTCAGAGGCATTACACAAAAAGCTAAAATATACCTTTTCCTCTAGATGAACTCCAAGTCGTTGATAGACCTGATCAAACTCCCTCCTGCTAATTTCACATATCTGTGCCCATGCTTTTCGGTACATTTGCTCTCCACTCTGTGTACAAATGGATGTAATTCAATGCTTAAACATCAGAAGTTTAGATTCCAAAGATACAACACAGGATGTCAGACTTATGAATCCCTAGAGTCAATTGTAATCAATTTACCTGAAGGCGAACAACAGCTTTTTGTGCCCTGTCCTTAAATTCTGCATCTACATCAAACCTCTGTTTTGATTCCTTATAGAATGCCTAAACATGGCATTAGTCAAGTTACTATCAAATCAACTCCTAGAATTGGGATTTATTGTGTATAAATCATTGGCATATCTAGAGGCAAGGTGAGGAAACCCCACTTCAACTCTCTAACTTTCATAATTGATAGATCTACAGTGTTATGAATCACCTGTAAATCACCAATGGCTGTTTCATTAACATCTTCAAAGTTTGGAAACTTTTCAAAGAGGAATTCAATCAACATACCAAACTGCAAAGCACATAGTAAATTTGTTAGCTAGATGTTGCTGGGAGAGGGGCCAAAAGCAGTATACATTAGAAACTGCCAAGCCTTATGGAAACCAAGCAGACAGTAAGAATCTTCTGAGCATCAACAGCATCTATTCAAACAATATTCTCAATACCAACAAAAAATACAGGTCATCCATGTTATTTACTATGAGATATACCAGAGATAAATGATACAGACGATCTTTATTTACTATGAGATATACCAGAGATAAATGATACAGACGGTCTATAAGTTAATGAAAAGTTACAGAAAAAACATGAACCACTGAAGCTTTTATCATGCAAGGGAAATAAAATTGCATTGATTACAGAGTATCAGAGATCAGAATTAACCTGTGTCCCCCAATCACCAACATGGTTTCGCCGAAGAACTTCAACATTTGAAAATTCAAGCATGCTTGCTAGAGTGTCACCAATAATAGTAGACCTCAGATGGCCAACATGCATTTCTTTAGCAATATTGGGTGAGGAAAAGTCAACTACAGCTCTCTTAATGGAAAGTTTTGGTGCCCAAGTCTCAATACCGTCAACTAGCATCTTTTGAATGTTCTGCAGCCACAACAAACGAACCTAAGTAATCTATGCCAGTAATATCAGAACCATTGATGCGATATCAACATTGCAGATGTACATTCTAAGAATTGAAAGAAAAAGGAAAAAAAATGAAATTGACCACAAAATGTAAAGCATTGAAAACCAAAAACAAGTAAAAAATTGGACAATTTCCAAGAACCTGAGCCATCCAATTTTTAGACAGCACAACATTCACAAATCCAGGACCCGCCACGGAGCATGATTCTATCATTTCTGACTGGGGAAGATTTTTCATGATAGCCTGTCAAAAACAATAAAAAGGAAAATCATCACACAAGAACAGAAAAGTTGACCATATTTATTTTTTCAAAAAATAAGTAACAAAAATATTTTACAGAAAAAAAAAATCAAAGCATGCCTGTCCAACTGCTGGGGGTCCCCTAAATTCAATCCCTGGGCGGCCTTTGATTTTCGACCACAGTCCCATCGCATTATTACTGCAGTAAATACCATATCATTTTGGAATTAAAATATTATAACTAGTCACAGCAAAACAACAATTCTAGAGTAGTGTTTGTAGTACCATTGGTAGTCCCCAAATTTGGCAGTGCAAGCAGCAACCTGCGGCTCGATATCAGGCTCACCTGGGACTGTTGCGTCAAGTGATAGCTGAAATAATTTTGCTAATTTTCGCTTTAAATTTCCAACATTCTCTTGTTCCTGAACATTTTCTTCTAAAAATATTAGACACTGTATAAAATATTCACCACTCTATGTTAAAGAAGTTGCAGAATCGACATACAGCTGCCATGGTTGAAATTGAGGGCGCCTTTGTTGCTGCAAAAGCAAGTCTTCTAGATTTCGCTGTCTTTTTTCACAGTAATTAAAAATTAAAGAAAACAATAAAACGAAGTACCGTGAAAGAGCAAAGTGAATCGAAAGGGAGAGAGAAGGCTAACCAGCAAAGGCAGGGAAAGTAGAGGAGGATAGCAGAGAGAGTCGATTGACGGGGAGCAATGGGGAGGGGAAAAATGGAGTTAGCTGTAGGGTTAAGCAGGAGGGTATCATGCCTTTTTTAATTATTCGTTTCACTCTTTTGCGAATAGTGGGGTGGCGGCTATGGAGAAATGGAGGGTAGAGCGGACTAAGTCATGTAACCCTTGAGCCAGACGACAGCGTTTGCCAATGGAACCTCAAAAATTCGGGTCCGTTTTTTATTTATTTTTATGGTAACCACAAGTTACTGGTTCAACTTCTTTTCAAATTTCGGTTGTTTTTCATGTTTTATATGTTATATTAAAAAATTAAAAAATATGTTAGTTTCTATACAATACGTCGATTTTAAAGTGTTTGTCTTTTATTGTATAGTTCAAAACTTTATTTTAATTTTATGTTTTAATGCTTTTTATTCATGTTTCAGTCAATGAAGTTAGGAGCTGAGAGAGTGTGTCACCAGAACAATGGAAGGAGAAAAAAAGTGGCTAGCTGGGAGAAAAATGAGTTTCGTGTCAAAGAATTTTGTTTGATGAAAGAATTTTCCATTGAGGTATGTTTATCTCTGTCACTATTTCATTTTGTATTCCAAAATTATTCATTTTAAATTAAAAAATAGTGCTCTTAAATTATTTTCATGTGATGATTTCAAAAATAATTTTTATCAAATAAAAAAATATTATTTTGATATATTTATGAACAAAAAGTATTTTCAAAAACAATATCAACCACACTCATAAACAAGCACTTCATTTTTTTTTAAATATAGATTAGGGCTCAATTTATTATTATTATTTTATTTATTTATTTATTTATTTATTTGGGGGGGGGGGGGGGGGGGGGGTTATATATTAAATGTTGATTTAAAATTAGATATAAGTTCACTAAGTTTTGTTAAGGTGTTTTTTAAGGTTTTGTTTGACATTACGTTTCAAAAATATTTAAAAAAATTAATAAAAATATTTTTAATTTTTAATTAAAAACTTTTTTAGTGTTTTTAAATTATTTTTATATATTGATGTCAAAAATAAATTTTATAAAATAAAAAAAATATTATTTTAATATATTTATAAGTAAAAAGTAGTTTTTAAAAACAAAAATTTAAAAACAACTTGTTTTAGCAGAGGAAGCAAGTGCTCTTTTTATAATATTTTACCTAGTTTCATAGTAATATTTGTTAAACATTAGCAAGTGCTCTTTTTATATAAACCTCTGTGATTTAAAAAAAAAAAATCTTATATGGTGGCTTTTTTGCACATGCCTATTATTATTATCGCAAAAATAGTTTTCATGACAAAGTTACTAGACTTAACATGATCTAAGACTTTGATTGTGTATTTGCCATATGAACTTGGATCAATTCAAAATATCATTGTTTTAGGATATACGAGCGGTATACCCGCGCGATGCGGCGGCTTTTTTTTATCAATGTAAAAAATTGATTGTTTTTATATGAATTGTATTTTATTATTTTAATATTTAGTTAGTATAATTATAATTGATAAAATCTATGTAATCAAAATGGAAAGTGACCCGTATATTTTTTAATTGTAGATAATCTAAGTAAATTTTTAATTTTTTTTTAGTTTAATTTTTTCCCAGGTAATATTATATTTAAAATATTAAAAATAAAAATATTGTAAATTTGTTTTTAAGAAATAAAGTTAAACAAAAATTTTTTTATAAGATTTATTAATGATATTATTACATTAAATGTATTTAAGAATATTGATATTAATTTTTTTAAGGAAAAAATCCTAGGTCATTTTTTTCCTCTCTCTATATATTTATAGGCGATAATATTCAATAAAATTTTTTTTATGTTATTCGATTAATTCATTATATTATTATATAAAATGTATTTAAGAATAATGATATTATTTTTTTTATTCAAAAAACTCCTAGGTCATGTTTTCTTCTCCCTATATATATTTCTATGCAATAATATTCAATAAATATTAGAACATATAATTAATGATAGACTAAAAATATTCAAGAACCTTTAACAAAAAATAAAAGAAAAAAAAATTACCATTGCTATCACTGTCAAAACAATAAAAATTATTAAACTATCCGGAGGGAAAAAAATATTAACAGAAGAGCAAGCAAGAAAAACAATTAAATTATTATTATTGTGTTAAGTACAAAATTAAAATTCGAAGAGAAATGTGTTTTTATGTTAAATATAATTTGAAGGACAAAATTGAAATAAATCAAAGCATGGATACTAATGAAATTAAATAATTTGAAAGAAAACCGGAAATCAAAAGAATTAGGACCGAAATGAAACTTTAATTTATACTTAATTTGCATGGAAGGATAACATTGAAATAAATCAAAACTTTGAGACTTTAAAAAATATGGATTCCAGACCAATTTCCGAAATTCAAAGTCTGAGGACCGAAATGCAACTACAATATATACTTAATTTCAATTGAAGGACGAAATTGAAAGAAATCAAAACTTATATAATAAAAATAAGGACCAAATTAAGACAATTCGAAGTGCAGGGACCGAAGTGAAAATTGAGAAAAAACAGCTGCGCTGACGTCAGCATGCGCAGGAGGAGAGAGAAAAGAGGTGAAAATTTTCAAACGACCATTACACCGTCTACGGACACCTTGATATTACACGCGCCGCACCGGAGGGAAGAGCACATGCCTTAAAATCGTTCTAGACGCCGGGAGGTCATTTTTGGACGCTGCACGCGTCGTCCGAAGAACGCGTGAGCATTGGAACGGACGGCGCGTGACGCGACGCGCCAAAAGTTTTCGGCGAAAAAAAAATAAAAAATTGGCTAATTACCGTAAGGCCGTCACCCCCAGGCCGTGTTTTTGTCGTTATTGAGGGGTGAATTCGTCGCTGCACTGTTCAGTTTAATGTTAAAAAAATAAAAAAAACCGGCCGGCTGAGCTGGACCGGTCCGGGCCGGACTGGTCAATGACCGTCCAGCCCCCGAAAAAGACAGCGTTTTTTGTCTTTTTCGAGGGCTAATTTCGTTAATACACTGTTTAAAATCGGAAAAAAAAAAAGAAGACCAACACCCGCGATGCACCGAGTGTTATTGCCAATGAACAGTGCCAATGTGTCTTGAGCAACAGTAATGAGTAGTAATCGGTGCGATCCCTTTTAGGTTATTATATATATATATATATATATATATATATATATATATATATATATATATATATATATACAGAGAGAGAGAGAGAGAACATTGAAAATAAATAAAATTAAATCAGGTTTTGACTTTATCAATCAAGTTACACTTAGATCAACTAGGTCTACGGGTCGTGTTGAGGTAGCTCCTACAATAATTTTAAACTTGGGTCAAGTGAGTTGTCAAGTTAAAAGACCCAAGTTAACCTTCTAGTTAGGTTTAATAAAATTGACAAAAACTAAAGAAAGTTGAAAAAAATATGAAGTGTGATAATAAGCTAAAAGAGTTTTTATCATAGAGATATGTTTTATCATTATTTCAAATCATCTTATTTTTTTTAATACTTGTTTCTATTTCTCTTGATTTTTATTGAGTAAAGAAAATTCAATGAGAAATAATATGCTTTTGTGAAAAAAATACTAATAAAAAAAGAGGAATCATGTGGAATTTAAATTGTTGCTCTTTTTACAAAAAAATAAATATTTCTATTAATTAAATAAAAAAAACTTTGAAGATTCCTGCGATATAAATTTAAATATCTTGATTATATATATATATATATATATATATATATATATATATATATATATATATATATATATTTATATCATTTTCTTGACTTTTAATTAACATTGACAATTACTGATAATATGCTTCTTTATTATCTCTATTAAAAGCATGTAGCAACATGAATTAACGAACGAGCCAAATGTCCTATATTTTGCTGCCATCATAATCATATTTCTTAAAATATAAAAACAAGAGGGCGAATTTTTTTTATAATGCTGTAAACTTGGGTAAAATGATTTTTTTCTTATAAAAAATTATCTTGAATTTTTGTTAAGCGCGAGTTCTAATAAAATATATAAATTTTAAATTGATATAAGTTTATTTGTTTAATAGGTTTAATCATAAATTGAATGATTGTTTTAAAAAAAACTAATGTTAAGCAATGCAATTTTTAAAAAAATAAGATAAAATAAAAGAGAACATTAAGTCATATAAATTTCTAAATCATTTATTAGGGATATTAGATATGAAATACTATACATTGAGAATTTTAAATTGATATAAGTTTATTTGTTTAATAGGTTTAATCATAAATTGAATGATTGTTTTAAAAAAAACTAATGTTAAGCAATGCAATTTTTTAAAAAATAAGATAAAATAAAAGAGAACATTAAGTCATATAAATTTCTAAATCATTTATTAGGGATATTAGATATGAAATACTATACATTGAGAAGTTGTTAAACTTTATTCTTGATAGATATAAGATCGAATGATGAATTATTATAATTGTTATTCTCATTATAATTATTATAATTGTTAAATTGTCACTATCATTATAATTATCGCTAATACCACTAATGTAAATAATTAATATCATAATTATTATTGGTATTGCTATTGTAGTTACTATCATTATCGCTATAATTATTGTTGTTTATACCACTGTTATATTTCTTATTATCATAACTATAACTAATATTATCATTATTTTTATTTTTATTGTTATTAGTGCAATTATTTAATTATTACTAGTTGTAGTATTGTTGACGTCACCACTGCTTTTATTATGATTATAATTATTATCACGATTACTAATATTACTATTGTTATTAATATCATTAAAATTATCATTAGTATTGATATCATCACTGTAATTATTTTTATTACTATTCATATTCTTGATATTATTTTATGAATTATTGTTATTATTATTATCACTGTCATAATTATTAATATCATAAGCATTATAATAAGTTATCAATGTTATTATCATTATCATAAGTAAAAATAAAATATATGACCATTATCAATTAAAGCATAAAATTGAAACAAATATAAACTTTATAGAAGAAATGAGGAGGAAAAGAAATTAAAAGAGCAGTGACTAAAATGCACATATCATAAACAAAGATGACCTATATGCATGTTCAGTTTTAAGAGAGAGAAAAGAAAGAAAAAAACAATCAATCACTGATAACGCTCTAACCATCACATGCTGACACACTCTCCACCATGAAGAAAAGAACATGAGGGGCCATGCCTATAAAACACTTTAAGTTTTAGCACCAACAAAAATTATATATATATATTAGTGCCAGCAATATTGATATTTTCCCCCTCTATTTACCACAAATTCATCATCAAACTCTTCAAAAATTTAGATCAAACCTTTACAATTTATTTTTTGATTACTATTTTTAAAATCTTAATAATTTATAAAATTATAAATGTTTTTCAATGCCATCCTTATATATTTTTCTGATCTTTCAAATTTAAGTTTTGTTCTTTAAATTGCTATTTGTTTTGTTTGATATTATTTTTTAATATATTTTCATCCTCATTGGTTTTTTCTATCAAAATTTATTTTATTATTTTTGTTGTTATTTTTATTCTTTTGCAACTTTTTTTTATTATCACTTTATTCACAACTCCATCATTCAAAATTAACTTGGTTGAGAATGAAGTTTATTGATTGAACTCGAGTCCAAAATTTCATGGGTTACTAATTTTATAAATTATACTAGGTTTAAGAGGTTGACCCAAATTTATTTGTTTTGTTTTTGTAAGGTGATGTTTTCTTATTTTATTTTATTTAGTTTATCTTTTATGAGATTAGTACCCGGTTCATGACCATGACCATAATCACTTATTTTAAAGGTTAACATTAATTGACTTTTTTATTTTGTTTTGTTATTTTTTTAATTATTTATTTCAATTGAATTTTTTTAAATTGATTTTATTTCAATTTAATGTTTCAAACTTTTTCCCCTACTTTTCTTTTCATAAGATTATTTCCATTTTAATATTGATGGCAATAAAGTTTTCGAGTTCACCTAGTCTAACAAGAATTTTTTTGCTGGTTTTAATTATTATTCTTTTTCATAATTTTTTATCCTTCAACATCTATTTTTTTTTTATAATCCAGATAAACTCGAGTTTGATTCTTTTTTATATTTTTTAAATTATCAATTAAATCAATAACTCAAGTCTCAAATTTTTTACCTTACCATTTTTTGTGCTGAATAAAAATCCAAGTTTGATTCTTTTTTTCTGTTAATTTATATATTATTTATTTAAACTAAAGTTAAAGGACTTATAATGCCCTCAATAAAATAAAATAAACACGAAGCGAAGAAAAAAATCCAAAATCTGAAAAGCCCTACCTTAACCCCTGCTTTCCTAATTCCCGCGCCTCCTCCACTTCCCATAGCTCCACCAATTCAGGTTAGCCTCATCCTCCCCAGTTTAGGTTCTCACCCCATCATTCCCATGGCTACTGCTAGCATAGCATCAAACACTGAGCTATCGCGTGCAATTGCAGCTTCAATCAGACACTCCTCTAATAAACCCTTGGCCACTCAACAACCCACAGGAAGATGCATGTTTAATCGCCTTTCCGATAGATTTCCGCATCTTTCAGTGAGAGCCACAAGAAATAGTTCGATGTCCAAGGAAAATAGCAGGAAAAACGGTGATGGGGCTGGTGGAGGACTTACATACAAGGATGCTGGGGTGGATATAGATGCTGGGTCTGAGCTTGTTCGTCGAATCGCAAAGATGGCTCCTGGGATTGGTGGTTTTGGTGGTCTTTTCCCTCTTGGTATGCTTTCTTTTAGATTTTCCCCTTCGCTTATGGCTCTCTCTGTTATTGGTTGTGAACTTAATTGATCGTAAAATATCTTTGAGGTTACATATTGTTTTCATGCTGACTGCTATAGTTCAAATGATTATTTTTTTCTTCTTATATGCTGGGAACTGGGGGGGATAGAGTGATGCTAAGATCATATTTTTTGTCCTCGTGTGTGTTTTGTTATTGTGCTGATTAAATATTCTGCACACAGGGGATTCCTACCTAGTTGCAGGTACGGATGGTGTAGGGACTAAGCTAAAGCTTGCATTTGAAACTGGAATCCATGAAACCATTGGAATTGATCTGGTAAAGTCTGGATAAATCTTGTTATATGCTTTTTGCTGCCGATGATTTGCTTCCTAATTCTCTTCTCCTGCTGCAGGTTGCTATGAGTGTAAATGATATTGTTACTTCCGGTGCAAAGCCTTTGTTTTTTCTTGATTACTATGCTACAAGCCGCCTTGATGTTGACCTTGCTGAAAAGGTATTGATAATTGCATGGTTTACTGAGTTAATATACTATCTGTGCAAAAAAAAAAAAACTGCAGCTGGATAAAAGTTTCCTGTTCTTTTGATTTAGGTCATTAAAGGCATAGTTGATGGCTGCCAACAATCAGACTGCACTCTTTTAGGGGGAGAGGTATTCTTTCTTTATATTTTACTGGTGGATGTCTACCTTTTAGTACATCTTGTAACGCTGCATCTGAAGATTGTTGTTGTGGTCACCATAGCTTTTATTTTTGCAGTAAGAAGGTTATTGCAGTCATTCTACACAATATTGTGGCAATTACCAATGTGGTGTTGCTGAATCCTTTGTATATGAAAGATGGGTTTGCATTGAACTATCCTATTAACACATTTGGCCTGTCTTGACCTATCGCAAGTTCCTGCCTCTTGTGAAATGGTCGTGCTCTATAGATTTCTTGAAATATTCATCTGAAATATCAGGTGTCCTATTATCTTTTCATGAACAATTGTCAGTAACAAAGAAATCATCTACAGTTGAAGGGATAATTTTTTGATTGATAATGGAAGAGAAAAATAAGATGCTGTTTGGAAGAGATTGTCTGTTAGGCTAGGGATGGCCAGGCTAGATGTATGTGTGTTGCATCATGTAAGAGGGATATGGCATGGTAACTTATATCAGTAGATAATTATAATAATTCTATATCATTTGAATTATTTTGTCGTATTATGGCTCTACTATATGTGGAATAGACCTACCTATTGCATGCTATGAGGTCAAATTTGCTGATTCTAAAAGTGGTGGTAATTTCACCAAAACTTATAATTCTCCTTTGACCTCAATGGTTCTGTTAAATTCATTCCAGACTGCAGAGATGCCAGATTTCTATGCGGAAGGCGAGTATGACCTTAGCGGGTTTGCTGTTGGCATTGTAAAAAAGGAATCAGTGATTGATGGGAAAAACATTGCAGCTGGGGATGTTCTTGTTGGTTTGCCATCAAGTGGAGTCCATTCCAATGGTTTCTCTCTTGTAAGAAGGTTGGTGTTAGTTTGAAGAAATCTTATTTTTTCTCCATGCATTAAAACATCATTGATGCCTGTTTACAGTGGTATGATCTTTTTAGTTCCTTGCATTGGGTATTCTTATTATTGGATGAATGCTTGTCTATTTTTGTAGGGTTCTAGCTCAGAGTGGCTTGTCTTTAAATGACCAACTTCCTGGTGGAAGTCTTACTCTGGGTGAAGCTCTTATGGCTCCAACTTTTATCTATGTCAAACAGGTTTCATTCAAATTTTGTTTCCCTTTCACATTGTTATGATTAACGTTGTTGAATTGACTACATTTTTATGTTAAAAGAAAAATTCTTCTTCTTCAAAAAGGTGCTTGATTTGATTAGCAAGGGTGGTGTAAAGGGCATAGCTCACATCACTGGAGGCGGTTTTACAGATAACATACCAAGAGTTTTCCCGAAAGGCCTTGGGGCTTTAATATACAAGGATTCATGGAAAGTCCCAACCCTTTTCAAATGGATCCAAGAGGTAAATTGTGTTTTACATATAAATACTGGATTGTGATGTTAGATTAACCCAAGAACTTGAGTGTATTTAATTTGATTAACTGGTAGATCTTGGAGGTTATGTTTGTTGTTAACAAAAATTGAGATGTATGGATCTTGTTATATGTTATCTATACCCTTTTCAATTGTTTTCTTATTGCAGGCTGGAAAAATAGAAGATGCTGAGATGAGTCGGACTTTTAACATGGGCATTGGGATGGTTGTGGTCATGACCGAGGAAGCATCTCGCAGAATTCTTGAGGAGGGACAGCACCAGGCATATCGTATTGGTGAGGTTGTACATGGTGAAGGAGTGAGCTACAACTAAAATACCATATGTTTAAACGTGTACGTGCATGCGGAGATGAGAGATATAGAGATTGACGACTTTTCTTTATTCCTGTAACATGAGCTGCCAAAAAATCTTACATTTGTGCCTTCATCTTTTGTAATCAGACAGATGGTAGACTCAAAGTAATCCATGGCTGACAGCCGATTTTCACTTGACAATGCCTTGGTCATTTGTGCTATTTTATCTTCAGAAAAGCTGCTGGGTATTCTAAAAAAATGAGAATTTCTACTTTACCGTTTCAAAAAAATTATTATTTCTCACAATAATATTCTTTGATAAAAAATCATTCAACGATGTTAAGATTAAAATATTAAAAAGTGCAGTTGCACAGCTAGGAGTGATTATTTTCAGTTCGGTTTAATTTTATCTAGAAAACAACTAAACTAAAAAAAAAACCAAACCAAACTTGGTTTAAATCACCGGTTTTGGTTTTTTTTTTTTACTAAAAAACTGAAAAATAGTTTTTCACCTATAAGAGAGAGAGAGAAGAGGGGGAAAAAGATCAATCGACCATAATCACGTTTCTGCCCACCATGAGATGGCATGCATACCACCATGTTGAAGAGAACATGATGGTGTATTTGATGAGATGACAGATGAAAAATTTTCAATATAGAACGATGATGTAGTGTTTTGAAATTTTTAATAAGGAAAATACATGAATGCCCTTAGTGACTTAGAATTAGGTTAAGGGTGTTGTAGTAATTATACAAGCTAGTAAATATAAATAGAAAAGAAAAGGAAAGAAAAGGAAAAAGAGAAGTAATCTGAAATTTGAGAGAGAGAATCGGGAAGGGAGGAAGAAAGAAGAAGAAGAAGAAGAGAAAAGAGGGAAATAGAAGAGGAGGAGAAAAGAAGAAGGTGAAATAAGTTGTTAAGGTAATGTGTGTGTTTTAATATGTATAAATCTGGTTATTAGTTATGATTTTTGCTTGTATTGATTGTTAGGGTTTGAGAATTTTATTTGAGTTTAATTGATGAATTAAGAGAGATGTTAAGGGTTGAATGTGTTGGGTAATAGTTTGATTGTAGATGATTTTGAAGTTTTGAGATGTTTGGTTTAAGAAAATATTGAGAAAAATGGTGAATAATATTGATAAATTTCGAAAATCCCTTGCTGGAAATTCTGGGTTGAGGTTGAAGATGACGAAAATTCATTTTGGTCCTTTTGGTGAAAATTACAGTTGAGTCCCTGAACTTTGGAAAAATTATAGTCTGGTCACTGGAGTGAAATTGGAGATTCTGGACAGAATTGAGGATGAATTATGGACAAGATTTTAGGATAGCTATGAATTTATGAAGTGTTCAATTTAGTCCTTCAATTTGATAAAATTACAATTTGACCCTAAAAATATAAGAAAATTTCAGAATGGTCCCTAAGAGAAATATTAGTATTTCAGATTGGTTTGATGGATAATTGAAGCTCATTTAATGGATTAATATCAATTTTACGAATTGTGTATTTTGGAATTAGATTTCGGAAGAAACCTTTATTTTAGGCTTTTGCGAAGAAATGGATAGTTTGATTCAAAAACACATAGGATTATGATTTGAACTCTTAGATATGTTATTAAAGGTATTTTACTTCTTTTGAGTCATTTTTGAGTATATCTTCTTTTATATATTCAGATAATCCCGATATTCTACCCGCGGGACATCAGTAAAGTTTCATCAACATTCTGCTTTTGAACCTTGTCTGCTTTTGAGTCAGGTGAGTGGATAATATTTAATATGCATGAGAAATAGTATAAATATTTGAATTTGCTAGTATGAATTGGATTATGTTTTTTGATAATATATACCTTGATTATATTCTTGATACGATAAAGTATAATCATTTGTTGAATATACGTTCTTGATATGAGCCTATATCTGTTTGTGAATTGATAGCTCCTCATTTGATTGATACCATGAGTTGAGCATTGAGATATGAATATGTCTGTTTGATTATAAGATATCCCTATGATATGTCAGTCAGAATACCCATGCTAACAGGGTAGTGTTAGCCTTTGTGCACATCGTATCTGAAACTCTAGTTGGTCGGGGGAGTCACCAACCTGTGTGGACTGATCATCCCACAATACGGAGCCTCATGCTCACTGCATTCTGATTTTCTTACGCTTTACCTATACATTCTTGTTATGACCTATTGAGAACCTATCATATGTTTGTTATGACCTATTTGAGATACTTGCTGTAAGAACTTTGAGCCAATTCGATAATATACTTCTCATTGCTATATTATCTCGTATGTGTATATTGGATATTATCTACTCACTGAGTTGTTGAACTCACCCCCTTATTATTTATTATTTTCAGGGTCGTAGCTTGCTAGCAGGTCATTTTTTGTCCTACTCTTGGAACCTGCTATTTTGGTTGTAGTCGACACTTTTTGTTCATATGTCTAGTTAGTGCTCCACAATTGTAATTGTATATAATCAACTCTTGTATTAAGACAATCGAATTATGTTATAAAATTTACTTTGATATCTCCGCTGCGTTAAATTCTGAAGTTGAATGAATAGTTTGTGTGTAAGTTTGGGTTGGCATAGGTGTGGAACCTTGGAGGGGGACCATGCCTATGTGCCGGTCACGGATCCGGGAATCGGGTCGTGACAGAGATGGTATGGAAAATCAAAAATACCCCCACAACTAACAATTTTTTTTTGAGCTAAAAGGCAAAATGATAATTACATTATTACAATTCACAATAAACTATGTCTATAGCTACAATGAGTTATCTACACGGTATAACTTCTTTTTTAATAGTATAATCATGAAATCTTTATATATATAATCTCATGTTCCTTACAAACAAGATTTATTTTTTTCTTTTTTCATTAAATATACCTTTTCATCACTTTTTTCTTCTTATGATTGTATAAGAAATACAAATTAAAAAGTGTTGAATTTCACCTAAAATTTTGTCAGCAGTGTGATATTGTTTGCGATTATGTTATATTGTTTTTTATTTGAATTATACTAAAATAATATATATTATTTTTTTAAAACTTATTTTTAATATTAACATATTAAAATAATCTAAAATCATAAATTTCTTATGAAATTACTAACAAAAACAAACGCGACTCAAAATGAAAGGCTTGGCTTGGTGCAAAGTTAAGCAAGACTAATTTATTTACATCATCATTCATGCTTTAAAAAAAACTATTTTTTAATAAAAAGTACTTATGAAAATAACAGTAACAATCACTAAAGTTATTGCTTTTTTGATTCTGTCTCTTATTCCTTCCAAGTTTCGGCCGTTAGAAAATAAATAGAAAAAGAAGGAAAAAACTAACTTTCAAGTTAAAAAATTCCACTAACACAAGAAGTCAGCGGAATTTCAGAGAGAGAGAGAGAGAGAATAGAATGTATAAATTCGCGTTACTAAGCAAGTCTCAATACGCATTACTGAGCAAGTCCCTCAGCGCGGTCCGTTCACCACTCGCAGGTTTGTTGAGATTTCAAAGCAACTCCACGAGAGTAAAGTTACGCAAGTCCAGCTTTCCCTGTCGGACATTAACGCAAACACTTTGCCTACGCACCAATACACGAACCTCATCCAGTGACTACCATACCCAAAGCGAACAGAGAGAAATGAAGTACGTCCTAGTCACCGGAGGAGTTGTCAGTGGGCTCGGCAAGGGCGTCACCGCTAGCAGCATCGGCGTTGTCCTTAAAGCTTGCGGCCTCCGCGTCACTTCCATCAAAATAGGTTCTTGTTGGCACAGTTTATAATAGATATTTTATGTTTTGATCCGGGATCAACAATCACTATTAACTTTCAATGGTCTGATACGTGTTGCAGATCCTTACTTGAACACTGATGCTGGCACCATGTCTCCTTTTGAACATGGGGAGGTTTTTGTTCTTGACGATGGCGGAGAGGTTCTGACACCTTTCCTGTTTCTTATTTTATTTGAGTTTATTTCTTATTCTTTCAATTTTTGATTGATTGTGATTTACAAGGAGATGATGGGTTAATGGATATATTAACAGGTTAATTATACCTTGGTTTATGTTAAAAGGTTGATTTAGATTTGGGTAACTACGAGCGTTTTCTGGATGTAACATTGACAAAAGATAATAACATTACTACCGGGAAGATATTCCAGGTAATTAAATGAGTTTAATATACATGCAAATGCATCGAGTTCTGAGTTTTAAAAGATATTCGATGAGATATAATTGATGCTATTTTTTGTTCGGTGTTTGTTTAGTTTGTCATTGAGAAGGAAAGGAAAGGTGATTATCTTGGAAAGACTGTTCAGGTGATGGTTTGCAGCATGCTAGATATGATTGGTGTTATGTTTAAGTAACTGGTAACTGAATTACTGCTGTATTTGAGGAAAACCTAGGTCGTCCCACATATCACTGATGCCATTAAGGATTGGATTGAATCAGTTGCGGTCATTCCTGTTGATGGAAAGGAAGGCCCTGCAGATGTGTGTGTGATAGAGTTGGGAGGAACAGTTGGTAAGAGCAATGTGCAAGAGAGATGGTTCGCCGAGAACTTTATCCATTTTGTGATTCCATGTGGTAGTTTTAATTTATCCCCTTTTCTCTCTTTCAGGCGACATTGAATCTATGCCATTTATTGAGGCTTTGCGGCAGTTGTCTTTTTCAGTTGGTGAGTTATGTTGTTTACTTTATTAGGAGGAACATTGTTACTGTTCCTTCTGTTGGTTTTATTCAAGGGCAAAGGATCCTTGTTCTCTAACTGGATCACTACTTAGTAGCACTTGTCAAGCGATAGGGCAGTGCATATTCATGCAGGTCCTCCTAGGAAGATTCTAGGAAGCTTGACGGACCATTTACTGTATGTTCAGATAATTTATAAATTCCAAAAGCATATTCATTGAATTGTTCACGATGCTATTCTTCTGCGTACATGCATGACCGTGTGCTGCATGAAGAATTAGTTTAATGCTGTTGTGGTTCCATTTTGCAGCCACTATAAACTCATTCTACAGAGCTTCTTGTGTTAATTCATACATGAGTTATTGTAATAACCAATATGTTAATTTCTATATATGCAGGACAGGATAACTTTTGTCTTGTTCATGTGAGCCTAATACCTGTGATAGGTGTTGTTGGAGAGCAAGTAATAACCCCTAGAACTTGTTTCATTTTTTTTTTGTCCTTCATTTGGAATGTACTCACTTAGAGGCCAAGTTGATGATATTAAACTTGATTGCTAATAACAATATATGTTTTATGCGTGCTTGCAGAAAACTAAGCCTACACAACATAGTGTCCGTGAACTGAGGGCATTAGGCTTGACTCCCCATTTACTGGCATGTCGCTCTGCTCAGGTACATTTGCCCAACCTGACACCTTTTTGCTTCAAGAGGACTATTGACTGAAACAATTATTTTGGTTGAGGATCATTCCGATAGTTCTCACTGAAAATTGCTTACAAACATCATTTCAGAGAAATTATCAGCTTTCTCTTGCTATTTTTGTCTATAAAATTAAACTTTTGGGAGGTTTTGTACTAAACACATTGATCACTTTTTTTTATGTGTGGCAGTGCTTCTTTTGATGATTGAATTGTAGCATCAGTTATTGTGTTGCCCAATAAGTTGGACTCAATCTTTCTAATATTTTTACAGTGATCGCAAGAATGGACTTTGCTAGCTCCTTGTTTTTTTCTTCTTTTTTGCTTGAAATGAACCTGAAGCTGTATTTGACAGATGTTTTTCATCCATCATTATTTATAATATTTTTGGAGGATGAATTTTTGAGGACTAAAGTGACTTTTCATAAATTAAATTGCAGCCTTTATTGGAAAACGTGAAGGAGAAACTTTCTCAGTTTTGCCATGTTCCGGTAACTTTGGTTGAACTTTGCACTGCTTCACTTCTAATAACAGCTGTTTTAAATTTGGACATGTTATGTATCTCTTTGTTTCTTGGCAGGCTTCTAATATTCTCAATATTCATGATGTTCCTAACATTTGGCACATCCCTTTGTTACTTAGGGTGGGTTGGTTTGTGTTCTTTTGTTTCTTTGGATCTCTAAGGTTTCAGGTTTTTTTTTTGGTTCAATATATATATTTCAATTTTCTTGCTTTGACTGTTCAACATGCTCTCCTTTTACAGAACCAAAATGCTCATGATGCAATTTTAAAGCAGCTAAACTTACTCAGGTTAGATTCATTTCAATTTTCTCTACGTCAAAGGCTTAATTAGTGGACTTACAGTTCTAATCCATCTCAGCCTTTAACATTTTCAAGAATTTACTGGAACAATTTTTTTTTTAAAGTTGATTATAGCTAATTCAATTTTTTTTAGTTGATTATCTCTTTGTTTCTTTCTTTCTACTAACTGTGACCAAGACATTTGTTATGTTGCAATTATATTGAGAGTATGCTGCCAGAAACAAAATGGGAACTTGATGAAGAACCCGAGAGCACAAAGATATATCATATTAGCTAACTTATTGTGATGCTCTATTTCAGCATTGCGATGCCTCCTGCTTTAAAAGATTGGACCATGATGGCTGAGACATATGATAATCTCACCAATTCTGTCAGTATTGTCATCAGTAGCTTGTAATTCTATTTGATTGTTTCTTTCTTGTTCCTGAATTGAGAATATCCAAATGACTGCAGGTGAGAATTGCTATGGTGGGGAAGTATGTGGGCCTAACAGATTCATACCTGTCTGTTGTCAAGGTGCATCACATTTTTGGCTCTTTAGTTTAAGAAAGCAAGAAAGACCACAGTGATATATAGTTTGAAACTCTGTGTGGCCAATCTAACGCTGCATTATTCTGACTTAAAAATATTCTGAAACACATATCTTCAGAGATGTGATGTTAAATGCCAATGTCGAGAAGACCATCTTCATTTTTTAACATCCATTTAAAGTTACTATTTTATAATGGGTTTGCATTTTCTGGATGACTTTTTGCTGGGGATGAATGACTCATTGGCACATTTAACATTTGATGATAGCTAGTTTGTTAGAAGTATCATGTGTTTGTTTCCTGGCATGATTACCCCTTACTGTTATGCCTTGTTTTGCTTGCAGGCTCTTCTACATGCTTGCATTTCATGTTCGGTGAAGCCATCAATTGATTGGATTGCAGCTTCTGATCTTGAAGAAGACAGTGCAAAATTGGTATTGAATCTTTGCTAGTTGCATTTTACAGGTTGTGATGTATCGTTCTGAAAGTTTTCCCTTGGTAAACATTTCTCTACCTTTTACAGACACCAGAAGCTCATGCTGCTGCATGGGAGACTTTAAAGGTAGGACTGCAGTATCTATCTATTTATTTTCCGTTTCCTATATTGTCTGTTTCTAATGGCCAGATACCTCTCCTTGAAGTTGTTTTGGTTTTCACCATCCTTCATGTCAGGAACACTGACATTTTGCATATATAATCCTTTCTGACTATATCATTTTCCTTGTAGCTACTTTTTAATTTCTGTAGCTTGATGTGATTATGTTATTGGTTTTCCTTTTGTTTTCCACTGCTTCTGTTTTTGACAAATATTTTCACGATGACATCTGTGTGGTTGCTATGGAATCTTTAGCTTGATTCTTCTTCTGTTCTCTCTCTGACAACTTGAGCATCTGATTTTTGATCTTTGCAGATTTTATTTATTTATTTTTCAAATAAAGTATACTGATAGCGACAGCTTGAGTTTAGCTTAGACCAAATTCTGGTCTTCAAACTTGATCTCCATAGTTGAATGATTGTTGTGATTTTAACTTTGCGCTACTACCACTTGTGGCTTTAAAGAGCATGAAATTTATTCTTGAAAGGGGTTTGAGTAGGTTAGAAACTGTAAGGCTTTTGGTGCCATCTCCTTTTGATTCTTTTCTCTTTCTTATATCATAATTTGCAGAATGCAGCATGCGTCTTAGTGCCTGGTGGTTTTGGAGATCGTGGGGTGAGAGGAATGATATTGGCTGCCAAGTATGCTAGAGAGAACAATATTCCTTATCTTGGGATTTGCTTAGGCATGCAGATTGCTGTTATTGAGTTTGCTAGATCTGTAAGTGACTTCACTTTGAACTTACTTTCTTTGTTATTATTTTTCTTGATATGTTTTATCCTATGACTGCGTGTCCCTTCTCTGGAATCTATTCCAGGTTTTGAGTTTGGAAAGGGCAGATAGCAACGAGTTTAATGCAAACACACCCGATCCTGTTGTAATTTTCATGCCTGAGGTATGCACTTACTGCAACCTAATCAACCTATATTTACAGTTAAATCATTAATTTTTTCAAGTATTTGTGCTACAATACCCTTTGAAATTAATTGCAGGGTTCACGGACACATATGGGAAGCACAATGAGACTAGGATCACGAAGGACGCTATTCCATACCACCAATTGTATTACTGCAAAACTGTATGTGATTTATTTTTTTATCAATCTTCAATTTCATCAAGTAAATGAAGCCACCTTGTAAGTGAGAATAAATCTGATGTCTCGGCTGCTATTATTATGCATATAACATGTGCTATGAATACTGGTACCATGTGAGATTTCAGTTAACAGTATTATATCCATCCAGTAGGCTCCAGTCCATAATATTATTATATTAGAACTGGTTGCAGGTGATATGAACCACCTAAAACCTTCCATCAAGCGAGAAAGAAAAAGAAATCCATAGTATTTTGATGTTTGTGTCCACTTACATATGTATTTCAATTGTTTATAATTGCTAGGTATGGTAATCCACAGTATGTAGAGGAACGACATCGGCATAGATATGAGGTGAGTTGCAACGGTAATAAAAGTGGAAAGATAACTGCACAAAACAGTCGTGATATTTTCTAACATTACATGATGCAGGTAAACCCAGAGGTAATTGAAGTTCTAGAGGAAAATGGCTTAAAGTTTGTTGGGAAGGATGAAACAGGAAAACGGATGGAGGTCTGTTTTCTATCCACTCGGTTTCTTCTTATAGTAAAAGTGTTTTCCTTCTTATAGTCATTCCGTACCTGATGTGTTCAAGCTCAATGGCATAGTGCTCATTACTTTCCATCATTTCTGGTCAAGAGAGACAACTAAACTCTGTGCTGAATTTGCAAGCTCATTTATTTTCTCTTGTTCTGCAGATTTTAGAGCTTCCAAGCCATCCTTTTTATGTAGGTGTGCAATTTCACCCAGAGTTCAAATCACGGCCCAGAAGGCCCTCTGCTCTATTTTTAGGTATTCATCAGTCGTCAGAATACTTGTGCATATTAATTAAAATGTTTTCATTTATAGCCTTTGAATATAATAACCAGTAGGCATAAAGGGAGTTTGTATTTGGTGTATGCATATATAATGGTAAAGGCGCAAAGGCTTTGATTTTGGAGATCATTTATGGGTTGAATAACTATTTTCTAATTGTCTGAGTGATGCATCATTATGGCTTGTGTAGTTTTAGCTATATTGTGACTATTGTTTTGTTTTGGTGGTATAATGTAGTATATTACATATTTATTAAAACATATTTGGAAAAGTGTCCTCTAATGCCCAAGTGCTCTAGAATCTTGACAGAATTTCCACAACATGCTCTCTGCAATTTTAATTTTCCAATGTTATTTTTTTGAACTAGTGTTTTAGTATTATAACCATGGTGTTTGCGATGTAGGTTTTATATTGGCAGCAACAGGAAAGCTGGAAGCACATCTCAAGGGTCATCAAAATGGGATTTGATTTTGCTGGAAACTTCTGCTTCATGCTCCCAAGGTAGACCTTTTTTCTTTTTTGAAGAGGATCATAAAAAAATATCTCGAGTAACTTGTTACATAGGAGTTCCTTAATGGCTTTGGATTTGCTCCCTACTCCCTTCACTGGTTGCGGATAGGCATAGTTTGTTGGCCGCACCAGATCTATTTCGATGCATACAAGTAGTGCTACAAACAGCTGCATGCATTTAACCTTGTGATTTGTGACAAAATACTTGTGAATTCTATTAAACTACACATCTACTGTAAACCCAGAGTGATGGGCTAGCAGGACAGCTGTTGATAATGTAGGGACTATTATGAACAACGCATAGCCAGTTTTGGGGTTTTATTTCATATGGAAAAATATCGTTGTGCAAGTTTGCTTCCAGAAGTCAGAACAGATCCTTTTGGACTTTTATTCTTAGAGGAAAATCTAAAGTTATACATGCTAATTACAATAAAATAAAATAGTTAAATCTCCTAGGTGTTTTCCCCCGCATTATCTTATGCCTGCTTTAACTTTATTATCATGTAATTAAATACAACATAAATTTCATAAAACAAAGTTATTTGACCTCATAAAGGTTTGACAGGTTAATCTATATATTTGGTGTGACTTGCCAAAATAAAGGACTCACATCAGGTCAATTTTAACCCAATTTAATTTGAGACCGGGTTGGGGAAGAGCTTGGAGTTGCAATCTTTAGTTTTAATTGAAATCATTTATAAAAAAAATAATTTAAAATATATATTTGGGATGTTGTTTAACTAAATATTATTGATTTTCTTTTCAAATAAAATCATAATAAATTTTTATAGTATTAACAAGTGTTTTTGTACAACTTTTCATATTTTTTCTTCTTCTTAGAATTGATTAAAAAATAGATTCTATAAAATGAAGCTCTTAAATCTAATCAGATTTCATCAATTGAGTTGTTAATCCAGTTGACTCGAGTTATGCAAAAGATTGTTTACTTAATATATTTTAAAAAAATCAAAATGATACTGTCTCGGCATATTTCTTCCAAGTCAAATTGAGTTTTGTAGTGTCATGTTACATCACATTTTTTTGTCTACTTCATTCATTGAGCTGTGTATTATTTTAATATTTTTTTAATATATTCACCTCGAAATCAAAATTATCATAGTATTTCTTTTCTTAATTTATTATGAATGCTACATTCAATCTGGTTTAATTTGAAACAGAGGCTAAGAATGTGGCTAGGTCGAGGGTCTCGACGTCTATCTGTTGGGGCTAGATCAAGTTTTATAACATCTAAATTTTTCCGCCACTTCAATTCATGAGCCGTGTACTATATATATATATATATATATATATATATATATATATATATATATATATATATATATATATATATATATATATATATATATATATTATACACACACACCTTGAAATTATAATAGTATTCTATTTTTTTCTTTCTTAATTTAAACTTGCTTTTATAATTATTATAAGGTTTAGTCTAAAAAATAAATATTCTAGTTAAAAAATTTGTATACAAGGGATTGCGTTAATAAAGTAAAATAATATTGATTGTAGAAACATATTCTTTTTAATACTTGTTCAAAATCTTCCAATTGTTTTTGATATTTATTCTAATTATTCTTTATTTTTATTAAACAAAGAACAAATTTATGATTTTTTGTGAAAAATATTAATAAGGATGGATTATATCAACAAATTATTCCGATTCAATTAAATTAAAATCATTCCTTTTTCTTAAAACACTTTTACTTATAATTAAATAAAAGAAAATGGATGGCTCCTTGTGGCATAAAATCAAATCTTTTAATATCCGTTTATCTCCCAACTTTTTGATTTTGTTTTTTTTCTATCATTAACAACTTTTTAAATATTTTTGTGCATATTATTTTATTAAATGAACGTTTCAAAATTTAAATTTACTATTAAAAAATTACTTTAGTGTTGAAACAATAATTAATGATTATAACTTGTTTACATTAAAAATTAAATTTTGATCTTACACGTAACAAGTTGCATGTAAGTTGGCTGGTATATTAAGAAGCCTATTTTTTTAGCTGCTCAGAAAAATAATTAATATTATTAAGAAGTCCAAAACTGCTGCCTTTTTAGCTAAACTTAGAATTTGACCACACCAGAAACTCGTTAGCTGCATTTCAAATTTCCAGGTATTAGACAACTGTACAGCAGTCATTTCTCAACCTGATATTCCCTGAAGAAAAAGAGTTCCAAACCTTTCATTCTTGTGATTTCACCAAATAAAAACAATAATAAATTCTATTATCTTATAGACATGAATTTGAGTACTTCAAAATTAAACAAGCTTATGAGTATAAATACTTGATTTTATGAAGTTTAAAAGATGGTCGGTTGTCCGTGCACACTATCTGTACTTGATCTCAATATCTCACGATGTATTTTCTCATGTTCATCATTTTTTTTTTTTTTTAATTTCAGAGCTAATGATGTTAATCAATCAAAACAAAACAAAATAAAAGAAAAAATAAAAAAGAATAAGAGAGGAGACTAGGATGTAAGTAATGAAAACTTCAATGCTCGATTAATTATATATATTGAATCTAAATATAAAGATACTATATACAGGCTAAAACAAAAAGGCTATTGTACCCTTAATAGATAATAGAACAAAATAACCATATTATCTTAACATCTACTCTTAAACTCATGATGCGGCAACCATAAGCATCAAAAGCAAAAGTTTACCAAGTAGAAAAAAAAAATAGAATGCGACTTGGTACAGAAATCTGCAATCTGCAAAGAAGTGAGAACAAAAAGCAAAGTGATGGTGTTATGCTTGAGATATTGATGAGTAAGTTGACAATCGATCTCAATATGCTTAGCTTGTTCATAAAAAAACAAGTTGTGAACAATTTGAATAGAGTTCTAGTTGTCACAATACGTAGGAGTGAGATGAGAAAGAAAAACTCTCATATCTATAAGTAACCAATGTAACCAAATAATTTCTTTCGTTGTGGATGTCATAACAAGATACTTTGTTTTAGTTGAAGTTTGAGAAACAACAAATTATTTCTTGCTCTTCTAAGAAATAAAAAAAAAAATACTATAGAAAAACTTGTGATCCATGAGAACATTACCATGATTAATATTAGAGTATGCATGCTACTCCAAGGCAAAGGCGCAAACTTTGAAAAAATATACCCTCAAAATATTGCAAAATACAAAAAAAACAACTGCATAATGAACATAATTATGAGAAACAATAAATTGACTAACAACAAAAATACCATATATAATATTTGAACGAGTAATAGTGAGATATATCAAGCTCCCAACGATATCATTTTTTTAATCTTGAAATATATATATTAAAAGATAAAATGTAAGCACGATGATACATGATACGAGCATAATTATTCAAAACTCGATGGAAGTTTCCGGTATTTACAGAACGCGGCAACGCCTCTTTCACAAAAAGAAAAAAAAAATCCTGAAAGCCGCTAACAATAACGGCAACCAAAAACGTTGTAGCAAATTATTACTGTGGAAACGAGATCTGTCATTGAAGCCTCAGTTGCTCGCGGAACCTAGCTATGAACTCCGCGGCTCTCATATCAATCCCTTCTTCCTCTACTCCAATTTTCTCTTCCCAAGTCTCGTATTCTTCTTCATCTCCACCTTTAAATAAGAAGCTCCTCCTCATTCCATCACAGGACTGATCATAAACCGGTCCATCCTGCTGAGTATTATCTTGGCAAACTTCATCGTCAAAATCGTAGTCAAAGTCAACCTGTGGGGTTATGCAAGGGATGCTGAATCGCATGGAGGCTGGGCGATGCATCTTGAAGTGGAAAATGGGGGTCTTGTCGAAGGAGAGTTCGTGCTCTCCGTAGTGTAGCTGGCCGCGAGGAGGACGTTGCCCCAGGCTCTTAAGAAACTTACGCGCAACTCGTAGATGATCCACTATCGAACGCCTCTTGAAAACACCGCCTTTTCTTCCCCACAACAATGCGAGGCGCAGGATGTTCCATGCTTCTCGAGCAACATCGTTACCATTTTTCTTCGGCATTTTCAGAACTGTCATAGCTTGCAGCTAGTTCAGTAGCAAAACGTAGCTTTATATTGTGTGTGAAAAGAGACTGGGGTCGAGATTCAAAGGTATATATGCTGGTAGTGAAAGCTTTCCAATACAGAAAACCGTCTCTTTTTGATTTGTTTCTGATGCTGAAAGAAAATGGCGAAGATGGCTTATTTATAGGCGGTTTTTTTCTCTCCGTACTCGGTGTGCTGAGAGAGAGAGAGTTGTTTGTCTTTTCCTGGAAAGCCAAACGAAGGTGGCGTTGAAAAGTGAGCTACAGGCAGTTGAACTTGAAACACGCGGGGGATGCGGTTATCAAGCTGGATCTTTAGTTAATTCCAAATCTAACCCTGGCCACGGTCCTAACACTCAACAACCGTCATTTCATGGGCCACTATATTTTATACGTTTTTGGGAAATTAGAGGGTGCTTTCGAATTTGAAATATTGCTGGTAAAAAAACCTTTTATTTAGACGGATTTTTTTTAATTTAAAAAAAGATGTATTTTTTGTTTTTCTCTTATCGTATTTTTCTCTCGTATCACGGTCTCAGTCAAGTCATAAGTTGTAAATACATTAGATAATCTGTTGGTAAAAAAAGTTAAATAGTCAATTGTTAGGCTATCTGTTTGTGAGTATAATTGAAGTTGTTACTAAAAATATTTTTTATTTAAAAATAATTTTTAAAAAAATAAAAAAAAATAATTTATTTTTTTAAAAATATTTCCGAAACACATATTCACCCGAGTCAAATGAAAGCACGTGATGGTGGAGTGTTAAGAGTCCCATGTAGCGTGAAATCAGCACATTTTCTGGGTTTGATGTTTTTGTGTATTAAGAAAGGATAACGACCTCGTCCAAGTAAACGTTATAAATGTATTTTTATTTGGTTTAAGTAGTTAAAGTCTATTTTGATGGGACCCGCAGCAGCTGTGGCAACCGTGTTTTTCTAATCATTTGATATCGTTTTCTAGCTGACACACAACTCAATGCACTAGTAAGTTCCTGGTAACTTAAAACAAGCCTACGCACACCTACTCTCATTGCTTTATTCACCTTAACTAAACCCACCTCCAATTCACGAGAAAAGTTTAAATTATATGAATATTCTTGGTTGGTACGTAATAAACCAAGCCTAGTAAATGGTATTGCTTTTGGTAATCGTTTTAAAAATGTTTTTAAAAATGTTTGAATTTTATTTTAAATTAATTTTTTTTATTTTTTTTTAAATTGTTTTGATGTGATGATGTTAAAATTATTTTTAAAAAATAAAAAAAAATTATTTTAATATATTTTTGAACAAAATGTATTTTCAAAAATAATTTGAACCACTCTCTCACACTAAATTCAAGTCATTTAAGTTTTTCACAAAAGTGTAATTTTCTTTTACTACATTTACAATCTAAATACTAAAGAGTTATCTATTTTAGCGTGAGACTTATTTATACGGGAAAAACCAGGGTCGAAGACAAAGCTTATATTTAAGTCCATACACTTTCAGCCATGTATTAGTGACCTCATGAAAAATTAAATAAAACTTTGTTCATTTTCTTTTTACATCATCTCATTCAAAATTTTCCTTCCATGTTTGATGACTTAGAAACTTTAGTTCCCTACTATATAATCTCCACCTCCTCTAAAACTCCAACAAATCACCCTCTAAATGGTAATGATGTTATCAAAGGAAATGAATCTCCAACAAATTCATACTATTTCACTTTCTCAATGAGAAATACAACATGTAGCTCCATTGTAAGCACATTAGAATACACAAAGCCAACTCGAGTTTTTTTTTTTGGGGAAATATAGAAAAATAACATGCAAATTAGGCACGAAAACACTCGTTCTCCAACTTGTCGAAGGAGCTGCTCTCTCTCTATGAAGAGCATTCCTAAATAAGTTCCAACTACGTGCGCTCCTTGTAAAAAAAAAGATTTAAATGCAAGATGAGATTTATAACTATACGAGTTTATAAGAATGAACACCACCTCACTTTGTTGTGGAACACACTTGGTTATTTAAAGATTGTGTTTTTCATCATGAAGACCAAAATAGACAACTATGATAATATTACAAATTCAATAATGCAAATATAAAATATGAGAAACAATATATAATTTATAATACAAAAGAGTGACACTATACGGAAAATCTTGTCAAAAACATTTCATAGATTCACCAAGTGTAGTATCATAGCCTTGATTTTCATGATCTCTTCATTAAGATCATCTCCCATTTCAACACCACTCATTAGTGCACACCTAGACATCTTTGCTCACACAAACTATTTATGCAAAGTAGAGGCACCAAACCAATGGTATAGCAAGCACCACAAATTAATTACGAGCACTATTTTCTCTACTAATGGTATTTATTTTGACACTCACCACGAGGTTGTTCTCCATAATTACTTCACTCACTGTAAGTCACATACATCTCCATGCACCATCTCCACCACATTCCATGCTTAACAAAGTAAGTTGATACGGCTACATATTAGCTAGCTGAAGTGCTATCATAAAGGAGGAAGCTTGTATTCACAAATCAGAGGGGCTCACGATAATCACTCAGAGAGAACAAGTTATCTAGCTTATTAGAGAATAATATATATTCTGGTGTCTCAGTCAATAACTTAAATTTTTAGATGAAATAATTTCTTAACATGATATCAGAACCTTGTTGATTCAACGGTTACGAGTTCAAATCTCACCACCCCATTCTATTTGATAAAAATCAAGCGTGAGATAATGTAGATTTGTTCAAGTTTCAAGCCCAAAAGACTTTCACTTGAGAGGATGCGTTAAAGAATAATATAAATATATTTTGGAGTTTCATCTAACAGTTTTTTAAACGATATTATTCGCTGGACCATTGTTTCATCAGTCATGGCTCCTGTTTCCCATTGCGTGGCTCGCACATTATAGCTTAACCTAGGCATGTTCAGATCGATGAATTCAAACTTCCAGCTTGATTATTTTCTCTATTTTTCAAAGCTAAAGGGTAGAAGAAAACAGGCATCATGCAAGTCAACAACAGCACAGTTTCGTCAGGCTTGCAACTGGCTCTCTTATATTCTCCACAAATCATGCGAGGACGTACGTACCCAACATGGTTCATTAATCATGTGATAGCAATCAACCAATTTATTCTTTTTTTAATACTCATACATTAGATGGTATTCATAACAATAAAGAAAAAAACATCGCTTTTTAATGTCAGGGAATTATTTTCTCAAGATAGATAGCTGTTAAATGACAGGCAGCAACGTTCTTCCATTAGATGTTTTAAAAATATGCCAACTGCGAATTTTAATATTTTCAAATAATTATTTTAGTGGGTGTGCTTAGAAATTCACACCTCACCTTCCTCTATTTATGGTCCAATGATTACAAGCCTAACTAGCTAGCTAGCTGCGTAGCTCGAGCATTGTCGCTAACACACGCATGTTTGAGTATAATGGTGTTGATAAACCTCCCAATATTCAATTATAGCATGATTGGTTTTGTTTTTTTTTTAATATTTTTTATTTAAAAATGTATTTAAAAAATATTTTTTTTTATAAATTATTTTTTTATATCGATATATTAAAATAATTTTAAAACATCAAAACATATTTAAATGGAAAGGTAACCTTTGGTTCAAAAAAATATAGTAAGGGTTACATCAATATTTTCTTAGGCATGACTAATCCAACACTTGAATATTTGAGTCTAGTGTCTATTTTAGGACTATAGTTTTTTTTATTGATAGGTGACGGTTCTATTATATTTATTTTTACATTTAATTTTAAAAAGTCTTGTTTTCATTATGGTGTGACAACGATGGCGAAAAATAAATTTATTTAGAACTCAACATCTCTAATTGTCATGCTTTCCTAATTTGTGTGGAATCTAAGGTTTACTAGTACAATAATATAAAAAATGCTCGTCCAAGCCATGATAAGATAACAACTTTAGAGATTTTAATTTCACTATATTTGGAATATTCCAAGGTGAAAACTATATACATCAATTCATATTCTTTTAATACAATATTTATTTTACAGATATCATTTCAATTTCAACAATTATGAAGAGACTACACCAATGCAACAAGAAAATCCCAACAAGTTATGTCTTCTTCTTCTTTTTCCTATTTTTTTAGCATCTACAATGTTTAATCAACTTGTAAAGCCCTCTATTTTATATTCACAATCATCGTTAAAACCTCTCAATTTCATCACATTTCTTTAGTTCTTGATCATTTTACAAAATTTGAAAACTTTGAACCACCCAATCCATTTCCACAATTTTAATAATACACATGAAACAATGAAAACCATTTATAAAAGATAATGTTTAGATGTGTCATTTTTATTTAGTCACTCTATATTTAGTTTATACACATCAAATCAGACCTCGTGATCGGTTGGTGTCAGGTTAGTTGGTTGATGAAGGTGTCTTGGCCAACAGTAGATGACGAAATGGTTGTGGAGAGGGTTATCAGTTTTGTTCTGTTTCAATTGAAACAACCAAAATATTTTGTATCAGTTAAAAAATAAGATAAAATAGTGTTATTTTTATCTCGGTTTAAATTCCAGTCTATTCTGGATTTTTGGCTAAAAACCGGCTGAAACGTTCCGGTTTTGTTCTGTTTGGCCAAATAGTGTTTTTTTAATAATAAATAATGTTACAATATCAATCATATCTCTTAATCCGATCGATAAATTGAGATAAAATTTTACGAGGAGGATCTTGACATATTTATATATATTATGTTAAAATTTCATAGCAATCAAAGTATGTAATGATATTGCGAGATTGATGATAACATTCTCATAATATTATACATGTTCATAATTTTGTCCTGAAAAATCATTTTATTATGTCTTTTTTAAATTAAATTGCACAATTCTAAATAATTTTATTTTGGGATGTGGACTAAATTTTTTTTGAATTAACACATTTAATTATATATATATATATATATATATATATATATATATATATATATATATATATATATATATAACAATACAAACCTGAAAGGCACGCCGAAACGCTCCGAAACTGGAACATTTTGTTCCAATTAAAAAGAAAAATCACCACCAAAAAAATATAATGTGTGAGGAGCTACAGTGTTTTCCCCACACTGTTTGTATGTATAATAAAAAAATCCAAAACTTTAAAAAAAGATGAAGAAAGAAAGAAAAATCTAAAATTATTACTATTATTATGTAAATAATGGAAAAAACAAAATTATATCAAAGAATAAAAAGCCTCAAACTCTAAAAAAAGAGCAAAAAATAAAATATAATAATTGATAAAAATAGATTAATATTATTAGTTAAAATTTCATTAAATATTATTATAACTACTATTGCTAAAAAAATTAAAATTATTAAATTACTTCAAGGAGTAAGAAAAACCCAAAACTTTAAAAAAATATTAAGAAAGAAAAAAAAATCTAAAATTATTACTATTATTGTGTAAATAATGAAAAAAACAAAATTATATAATATTAAGAAAGAATAAAAAAGCCTCAAACTCTAAAAAAAAAGAAAAAAATAAAATTTAATAATTGATAAAAATAAATTAATATTATTAGTTAAAAAAATAACTTTAGTTTTTATTAAAAAAAAATAATTAAAAAACTAATAGAAAGGAAAAAGAAAAAAAAATAAGAAATATTAATTTTCCAATGATAAATAAAACAATCTAACTTCAAGAACAATTTTTTATAAAAAAATATTAACTAAAAAAAGGAGGAAATAATAAAAACTAAAAATAGAGGCAATTGAAGACTTTTTGAAAACAATAAAGGACTTAAATCTAAAATTTAAAGTATAAGGGTTGAAATGAAAACAAAACATATAACCAATTTTAATCAAAGGATAAAATTGAACAAATAAAAACATCTGGACCGAAAATATTAAGAGATTCAAACCAAACAGAAAAATTAAAAGACTAAGGACTTAAATGTAAACGAATTATATAATTAATTTGACTTGAAGGACACAATTGAAACAAATAAAAACTTATATCACAACAATAAAGACCAGAACACACAATTTAAAGAGAAGGGACTATTGTGAAATAATCATAAACAGAGAAGATTTACATGTAATTTGTTAGAGAATAATATAAATCATATTATGAGGTCTCACCTAATAGTTTGAGCTTTTAAGTGAGATGATTCCTTAACATGGTATCAGAGCCTTGTTGACCCAGCGGTCACGAGTTCGAATCTCACCACCCTCATTCTACTTGATAAAAATCAAATACAAGGTAGAATGAACTTGTGTGCAAGTTTTAAGCCCAAAAGGCTTTCACTTGAAGGGATGTGTTAAAGAATAATATAAATCATATTATGGGGTCTCACCTAACAGCTTGAGCTTTTAGGTGAGATGGTTCGTTAACATAATTTACTATGCAGGAGAGAGAAATGCATATAACCAATTTCAACCAGCCACCGTCACTTGTCGGGCCACCGGTCGATGATACGCGCACCACCGAGTGAAAGCAGACATAGAGGCATACTCGGAGATAGGCCGAACGAGCACTTTTTATGATTGATAGTCACCGCACGTGCCGTCGAACAAGAGTGTGCGATAAAAAAGATTCGGCGCGTTAGGGAACGCGCCACACAATAATCTAGATTAAATATTTAAAAACAAAAGCGAATTGCCTAAACACCCCTGCCTCTATTTCTTCTATTTTGTCCTTTTCGGGGCTATATGCATAGTTACACATTTTTAAAAAAAAAAATTGAAAACCTAAAAATAGCCACCAGGCAAGCCCTCTATTTTATCTTATTAGGGGCTAAAACTGATTTTGCACTGTGCACATAAATTGGGTAATTACCAGGACACCCCGCCAGTTTTTCTTGTATTTTGTCTTATTAGGAGGCATTTCGGTTATTACACTGTGCACGACAATAGAAAAAATCGAAAATACCCCTGACTTCAAGGCTTAAATGACAGCGCACTGAGAGGTAAAATAATAATTTCACCGTTCTAATCCAAAATGAACTGTGAGTATTGCTATAGTGGAAACGCAACACGGTTTAGTTTTTTCCTTAATATTTGTAGGTACGAGCTTGATCGCTTTAGAAATCCAATATTTCTAATATGTTTAGAAATTATTATTCTTTTTAGTATAAAGAAGTTATTGAGTGTGAATCAATATTAAACTATTTACATATAGGGATGGAAAAAACCATGGAGAACCAAACAATTATATAATATTTACTTTACATAAAATTATGGGATTGTTTACACATTATATTTACAGACACGATAGCAGTAAATGGACTGGACAGCCGAGAAATATTCAAATATCTAAATTGATTTTATGAGCCCATGTTTTAGGGCCACTATATATATATATATATATATATTATGCAAAGCAAATGCAATTGCTTGTTGGGTATGAAGGATGGAGAAGAACAGTTCAACCATCGAGACAAACTCACGGTGGCAAATGAATGCGATCCGATGGATTGGTTTTTTAGGTTTATATTTTAGAATCCTAGCGACTTGTTTGCCTAAAACAATGCTTCCACGTCGCCTTCACAGAATTACTCGCATCTTTCTCTGCTCAAATCAAATTGACTGATCGATCCGCTAGTGATGCGTTATATATTTCCTTATTCATTTCAGCTATCAACTTCAGTTTCTATCTGGAACTGGACTGTAACATGTAATACAAGAGGATTTCAAAACAAAATAAATATAAAAAATAAATAAAAGAAACGTTACTTTGATCTCCAAATTCAATATGTATGTATGTATGTATGTATGTATGTATGTATGTATGTATGTATGTATTGAAACGTTCCTTTTGCTCTTCTACAGTGAAGAGTCTAAGGAATTACAGCTATCATATTCTCCGTACTACACTAAAGAGTGTTAGATTATGAAAGATAGCATCCCTGTAGTAATTATACAAGGTGAATTTTTCTGAAGATTACTCAAAATGAAATCTATAAAACAAAAACCCCATCTCTCGATCTCTCAAGCACGTACTTGAAGATCCATGCACGAACTCCAGCATGCATGTCACTGGTAAATGTTAAAAGAGATGGGTGTAGAGATTAGGGAAATTTAATTTAATTTATTTTCCGCTACTAAATTTGAAGATGAAGTTTTTTGTAACAGGCAAACTGCATTGATTTGTGCATGAGGAGAATCCGTGAGCTGTATACAACCCATCCCACTAATGTTTGTGCATATTAATTGTAGAATTCAAACAAACATTACAGAGAATTCCACGCTTAACCTCCCTAAATTCTTGGTTAAATGGGCTGCCTCCCTAAATTAGTGGTTATATTTATAAATAAATGGCCAGCTCAGGGTCATGAGAGCTCGTATAAATGCATGCGTTCCAGATTAGCCATTAAGGGTCGCCATTTCTCCCCCCTGCTCTTTGCAGGGAAGAGCTAGCCCTTGAAATTCACAGAGATTAAAGCAGGCCAGGCAGTTTCTTCTCCTTTTCTCTGGTTAATTGATGGAACATAAACCAGAAGCCGCCATTGATATTGTCAGTGCTGTCACCACCACCAACAAAAACCATCAAGATGGCATCCCGAAGATCACGAAGAAAAAGCGACGCAGTGCAATGCATATCCTCAGGGTGGCTATGTACATGCTGTCTCTAAAATCTGGCAAATCAACATCTGTCCACGCAGATGCTGCTTCAAAGTGGAAGAAGTACCTGTCTTTCATGCGTCCTCTGCACGTTCACAGCAACCACCAACGCATCGAGGCCACGCCGGCACCGGTAACATCCACGGAGGTTGTCGAAGAATCAAAAGTTACACCTCCCCCGGCATCCGAGGATGTTGTGGAGCAATTAGAGGTATTTACCCCGCCTATGTCGCCGGCCCCCAAAAGCGTAGCTTCATCCTCTTCCGGCCAAACTAGCCAATACACATCGGCCCAAAATCTTCTAGATCTTCTGATTGATATGAGTGATGAGGATGAGGACGGGGATGAGGATAGTTATTATGATGATAAATATGGGGACGAAACGATAGACATGAAGGCCGAGCAGTTCATCGCTAAATTTTATGTCCAGATGAAGCTTCAACATAAGAGTCACTGAGGTCATTAAACTGAAACCACGATTTGTTTGCTTTCATGTATGCTTTTTCATCTCAGAATTCTCAGGTAAAGGGCGAAACAACTGGGATCGATGTTTCATATCTGAAAAACGTTCTGTTCTTTTTACTTAGTGTTTTTGTATTTTAGATTTTTATTCGATGAAGACAAACAAGATCTGTCATGCTTTTATTAATTTTTCAGTTTTCCTGTAATTTGGGTATAAGTTAATTATGAATTAGAAGAAGAGGGGATACAATATACATAGCTGCTGAAATTTTGTTTGAAGCTCAGACAAGTATCCAGATTGTTCTTCACAGCGTGATTGCAACTTGAATTAAATTCAATTTAGAATTTTTAATCAAATTTTATGTTTGAAATCCTTTTGAATGTTAAGAATTGATCAATCCCAAATAAAATTTAATCTCTAAAAATAAATTAGAGATTTCAAAGAGAAAATATTTAATGTTAAAATCATTTTTTTAAAAATAATCATGTCTATTTTCTTAGTGACATTTGAAGAAATAAAATGAGAGTAACTAGTATAAAAAATAAAATAAAATGAATTGAATTTCAAATATTTGAAATCAACTCATTTATTAATTGAATTCAAATTAAATACTATAATTAAATATAATTAATTCCTAACATTCTGCTATTAAACGAACATAGTTTTGTTCTAGAAATTAAAACTGCTAAAGAACATAATTTCCTGTCTTACACACACGTCTTGTTCAATATTCGTGAGTTTGTTAGTGAAAATTGTTACACATACGAAGGTTTGTGCCCGCAATATCATATCATACTTTCACTTTTAAAGCAGTTTTCGAGTTTGAGTTAGAATATATACTTTTTATAAAAATATAAAACAGTCAAAATTTATTCACTTATCTAAATTTATAAAATATATTTTATAAAGAGTAGAGTTTTTTCGTATATATATATAAAAAAAAAAGATTATAGAGTTTGATGATTTTATTTCTAAGCGGTTTTTTTATCTGGGTGTGTTTCAAAATGTTACTTGATATAAAAAATATTGAATTGGTACGTTTTTTTATGTATTGATATAATAATAAAAACAATTTTAAAAAAATATTCCACGCCACACTACCCATTTAAGGTCCATTTTTTAGGACACTCGTGAACCAGTTACATGGATGTTGTTTCAGTTTGAAAGCCTGTCTCCACTAAGACCTGCTCCCACATGCCCCCATCTCTCTCTCTCTCTCCCTTCAACCTCACTACTGTACTCGAAATATTTTCCAGGAAAATTTCTGAGATGCCTAAACAACCTCGCCTTGTCCCCACCACTCACGACTTATGGTGTCAAATCATCGTCGGGATTCATTTTATAGCCAAATGAGTCAACTCGATCGTCATATATATATATATATATTTTTATAACCGGATATCCGGGTCAGCTTGCATTTATCATAACTAATCCTCAGACTTACTGAACATCCTGCAAATCTAGTGAGCATGTAAGGCACCGCGGAGATCACAGATATAGATGATGGGACTTGAACACTGGTACAGAGAAAAGAAACAAATCCCTTCAACCACTAGGCGAAGACTCACTTGCAATCGTCATATATACTTGCAGAGTGAAGTATTGGCCAGTTGCTCTGCTAGTGCGATACTTGTATTGATGGACAGAAAGTTTAAGTGACGGGGGAGGAGAAATTAATATTAATATGAATATTCCAAATTGAAACTTAGCGAATGAATTACCAAGTTGCAATTGCCTGGGATTACATTTTAAGTAGCAAGCTGCGAGGAAGAAATCAGTGAGCCCGGTAGCTCTAACACTTTTTTTTTTATTTTTATTATAATAATAATAATAATAATAATAATAATTATTATTATTATTATTATTATTATTATTATTATTATTATTATTATTATTATTATTATTAATGTGGTATCCAGTCAATTTATGTGCATTTTAACCAATAAACTAAAGATTATATAAATATTCAATAATTATTGTATTAACAACTATAAAATTCAAATTTAAAACCAGAAACAAAACTTAGCACCTGTTTGGGAGGGCGGCACGTTTGCCAAACTCCATTCTAAATAAAGGTTTGGTGCCGTTAGTCTGTTTGGTAAGTGCAAAATGCCATTTAAAATGGGTGGGACCCACGACATTTTAAGTCTCAAACGGCGTTTTTTGAAAAGCACCTGAGAGGTGCTTTTCAAACGCCGGTTGGGACTCGGTTAAACATCAGGCCATCGTCTCAGTGTTCCCTGACCCAACGGGTGCATCTTCTCAAAACACCCTTGCCGACAACCGATCTTCTCAAAGCACCATCGAAGCAAAACCGATCTTCCCGAGAACGAAGCAACCATCTTCCCGTTCTGAAAACTCTCTGCGAAGCCCAATCAAACTCCGCGTCTCGTCTTGAACCCACGTCTCAGCTCGCTTCTTGGGTGCTTTGATTTCGTGGTTATCGTCGCCGCTGCTGTCGCCGAGAATCATCTGGTGTGGGTTAGTAGTGTTGGTAGCGGGAGAGATGGCGTTGAAGAGAGTGAGAAAGAAGGAAGCAGAAGGCAACCAATAAGGGCGATGCTTGAGGGTGGGGATTGGATTTTCTTTTTCTCTCTTTTTTCCTACGGACGAAAAGATATTCAAGGTAGCAGAAAGCAAAGTTGAAGTAAAAGCTGTGCTGTGGGTGTCAAGTAATTAGGTTGTATTTCAAAAATATTTTAAAAGAAATACTGCTTTATTTTGTATTTTAAATTAAAATAATTTAGTATTATTAGATTATTTTGATAAACTAATATAAAATATATATTATTTTAATATATTTTTAAATAAATAAAAAACAAATTCAATAAAACTCATAAAATTAGTATAAACCTCCAGATTAATTATATACAAAAACAAAATAAATAAAAGGAAGCATAATATTCTCAAGTTCAAAGCAATTTTGGTCTCATCTTTACGGACATCAAATGTTAATCTCTCTTTTCTGGAAGCATAAACTTACTCAATTCTTACCAATTTCCTAAACCGCCTGAAGGTTGTCAATTTTTTTTCTCTTACAGATATGATAATTTAAAAAAATTATATATATGGATGGATGTATGGATGTATGTGTGTGTATATTTCCATGCCCTTTTAAGTAATTTTACTTTTAAAAAGCAGTTTGTAAAGTTTGGAAACCAAACACCAAAACTCCTTTTTCAACTCAACCACAGTTTTAACCAAACACTTTCCATTTTTAAAAACTCCATTTTCAAAACTCCATTTTCAAAACTTCATTTTTAAAACTCCATTTTCAACCACAACCGCAACCGCTACCGCTCTCCCAAACAGGCTCTTAAACAACTACTATATGGTTGGTAGCTCTACAACTTGAACCTACGGGAGTAGCATAGGTAAAATCTTCCGTACACTACAAGAAAGGCTATGGATTGTTTTAGGGTTTTCGAATAATGAATACAAATTTTCTAATTATTTTACATTTCAATCAATTAAGCTTTTGGCGAAGTGATTTTTAGAATCATGGCTGTATTATTTTAAGACACACTTACAATATAAAATATAAAAAAAGCAACCACCTAGTTGCATACCACAACATTCCAATCAGTGCTGCCAACATTGTCTTTTGATTATAACAAGAAGTATAAATAAATTAGGCAATTGGTACATATAAAATGCAAATAAATGGTGAAATGACACGCAAGCAAAAAAATATTCTCTTTGAGCCATCACTCTGGTCTGGTGCAACCAAACCTTCTTCTAGACCCAAAACTATCCTATTGGTCCATAAATATATTTGTTAGATCATTTATGTAATCTATTTTTGGTAAATTCTTATTGACTTATGATAGATCCATATTTGACTGGTGTAACAAATACACATTAAAATATAAGAAGATGAAGAACATATATTTCTTAAACTCGTTCTTCACCTCCCCTTTTTGTAGTTTTAAATTTGAAAGTTATAAGGTTAAAAAATTATTTTTCATCATTCATTTTTTTATTAGTTACTATAAATCAAGAATTAATTTTCTTATTCAGCTATTATTTTTATTCAACCACGACAATGCAACTTACATAGTTTTCTTCGTAAGGATTTTTTTTAGTTCTTATTGTTGTGTTCATTTTCGACTTGAACAATTTTTGGATTCATGAATGCTTTAAAGAAATCACTTCTTATCAATTTTTTTTTTAAAAAAAACTCATTTCTCACTAATTTAGGAATAAGTAGAAAAATGTTATATGACTTAGCTATCCATTTGAAATAAACATATATATGATAATATAGCAAATTAAAAAGAAGTTAAGTTATAACTTCAATTTTAAAGATGTTAAAATCCTTTTTAACAACTAATCTATATTATTATTATTATTATTATTATTCCTTAACCTGATAAACTAAACAATGTCTAATGTAAGCTAAGGGTTTAAGATTGTAATTCAAAATAATGAACATGGAGTTTTAATTTATCATCACAAAGATATGTTAAACAAAAGATATCACGGAAAAGATTATAGTTTCTACATGTTTAAAACAACACATGTAAGAGCATAACTCATGGAAAATATGTTAAATATAATAATAGAATTTTAGTATGTATACTAAGCATATAATCAAACTTGCAATTAATAGTAATTCAAAGTTCTAGCATGAATATTAATTAACATGACATGCACGATGTCAAATGACACATATGCATTCTGGAATGAAAAGGTTTTGAATGTATTGAGAATAATTCTAAAATTATTATTTGAATTGTTCAAGACTTACTTTTAGTATTATAGTCACTAAAAAACTTACTAGTCTGTAAGAGTTTGAGTAAGAAAACTAGTTCTATTTAAAAAGATACATCATCCATAGTGCACTATATCTATAATGAGTTGTATTATTTTTTTTTCAGGGTTGGTTTGTTTAAGGTTCAAGACAGATCTCTCTTACTAAGTAGATCTACCTTATCCATCTAAAACGTAACTATTTTAAGGCTCAAATCTTAATGTCATATTTATCTCTACTTAGTACCTTTAATGCATAGAGATATATTTACAATTTAATTTTATACCCCTAAATATTAAAATCTACAATTAATTCTTAACATTTTTCTTGTTAATTCATTTAATTCAATATCAGAAATATACATTATGTTGTTAAATTCATGCTCTATATATTAATTAATTGAGGTATTTCTGAAATTTTAACAATATTCTAATGGATAATCGTAAACTAATTATGATACTCTTTGACAAATTTTATTTTATTTTATTTTATATCATATTTTTAAAGTATGATAAAAATGCAAGTTTGTTTTTTATAAGTATGCATGAAAGTTTTTTGAAATTTATGAACATAAATAAAAGCATATTTTTTTATTTTTTAAATAATTATTTTTGTATTTATTTTGTATTTTTTATGAATTTAAAGAAAAACATATATTTTTAATATCGAGTCAATATCTTAAAATGAAAGATTACAACCCTCGTATTAAGTAAAATGATTAGAAAAATATACAGGGACCCAAAAGAAATTTTAAAATGCCCCCTAAACTTTTTGAGAATATCAAAATTTCTGTTTTAAATTATTTTTAAATTATTTTAATGGGTAATATTAAAAACAAAAAAAATCAAAAATTGACAACATTATGTTTGACAAAGGTTTTAACTTCGTTTACTTGCTAACGGTAAATATAACTTCCGCGCAAGTTAGCGCTACACATATGAATGATTAGCTAGCATACGTCGATTTGTATACGCGGAACACTTCTCACTTTGGCCGCTGATTCGGGAACTGAGAATATCTGACGGTCAAAACGGATTGATCGGACCGAATCCCAAAAACCTTTAATGGGATCCAATGGCTGAAAATCAACAAAGTGACTCGGTAACCGGTGCCTATCACAGCGCACGATAGCTTGTGGATTCAAGTTAACCTATCGTCTTCCAGGTGGGCGCATAACTCTCTCCAGTTGAAGCTACCCGCCTGTTCAAAAGCAGGCACACATCGTCTCTCCAGAACTCAAAATCTTGATATCAATTCAATTTGATAGGTATGAATAATCTTCTTCTTTTTTTGTTTTCTCGAGATTTCAATTTCATGCATTTTAGTAGTTTTGCGTGTGATCACTGTGATTATACTGTTTAAATTTGATGATTTTGTTCAAATTTGCATTGGATCATGCATGGGAATCAAAACCTGTGGTTAAAGCGGAAGTGTGTAAAAGATTGGTAGGATTTTAGGGCTTTTTTACGAGTATTGGAGGCCTGCACTAATGTGGTGAAAAATTGTTTAGAGATGACATTTCCGTCTTGATGACAATGAAAATGAGAATTTGTTTCAAGTTTGCTGCACTATGAAATTTTCTTAAGCAGAAGCATAATTTTATTTATTTTTTGAGCTTGCCAATCAACTTACCTATTGCATGATATGGAAGTGGCTGCGTTTCATATATGTTGTTGGTTGCTCATTAAATTCTTTGAAAAATCTAGGAGAACATGCATTTGTATTCTCAAAGTAGCCCTCAGCTAATGTCGAAGATTCCTGCCTTTAACAACTCTTGATATTGGTTCATAACATCATGAGTATTTAGTACTATTTTTAAAGAATGGATGAAAAATATGTTGGGTTTAATGGTTAGAAAATGCACATTTTCTCAATGCAAATAAACGGATGATAACAGTTCTTGTTAGGAAGGAACATTTTTCAGCGTCCGAAGTATTAAAAAAAGTTATTTGCATCTTTCCAAAATGAGGAAATAAGAGAAAAATATTTGCAAACACTAAAAAAAAGATATAAAAATTCATTTCTCTTAAATGTATGAAAAGAAAATGTTTTAACTCTTAAACTTGTAAAACTTCTCTGCAGGTCTCTTATATCTACATTATCATTTATCTACTATGGAAACAATGTCCAGATTAACAAATGTAGTGAAAGAAACTTCTGAAAGTGGCATGGATTCATGTCCGGATGATATAGGAACTGTGGAGGAAGTGCCAGAGGACACAATTTTATCACGGCAAACTTCCGTTAACCTTGTCCCTTTTATTGGCCAGAGATTTGTTTCCCAAGATGCTGCATATGAATTTTATTGCAGCTTTGCAAAGCAATGTGGCTTTTCAATCAGACGTCACCGCACTCGAGGAAAAGATGGTGTAGGTAGGGGAATCACAAGAAGGGATTTCACATGCCACCGTGGTGGCTATCCTCAGATAAAGGCTTCAGATGATGGAAAGCTGCAAAGAAATCGAAAATCATCTCGGTGTGGATGCCAAGCATACATGCGAATAGTTAAAAGAGCTGATTTTGATGTTCCTGAATGGCGTATAACTGGTTTTAGCAACATCCACAACCATGAACTTCTGAAATCAAATGAAGTACAGTTACTTCCTGCTTATTGCACCATGTCTGCAGATGAAAAAAGTCGGATTTGCATGTATGCAAAAGCTGGCATGTCAGTTCGACAAATGTTGAGGTTAATGGAACTGGAGAAGGGTGTGAAACTTGGCTGTTTACCATTCACAGAAATAGATGTCAGAAACCTGTTACAATCTTTTAGGAATGTTAATCGAGATAATGATGCTATTGACCTTCTTGAAATGTGCAAACACAAGAAGGACAATGATCCCAACTTCAAGTACAACTTCCACATTGATGCAAATAAACGCTTGGAGCAAATTGCTTGGTCATATGCTTCATCTATTCAATCATACGAGGCCTTTGGAGATTCCATAATTTTTGACACAACACACCGTTTGGATGCCTATGACATGATTCTAGGGATTTGGATTGGGGTGGACAATCATGGAACTAATTGTTTCTTTGGTTGTGTGCTTCTGCGGGATGAAAATATGGAATCTTTTTCCTGGGCATTGAAGGTAACAATGGCATTGCTTTAAGTATGGGATCTTTTGTAATGTTGTTGCAACTTTCATACATAGGACATCATTATAATCATTCAAACCAATCAAATCCCCCTTTTGTTTGACTGTAGCTCGCATGCATTCAGCCCGGGATCAAGTAAGCTACATAGTGATGAAGGGTTGTGTGAAAGTTATAGTTAGCATTTAGTCATAAATCTTGCCAAACAAGTAACATCTGCAAACACATTTTCCTTTAATCCTTTATGACCTCTTTCTAAACATTCAATTTATTTCATTTCATACATGAATTTTGTGCTATTCTTTTCCAATGTAACATGCATCTAGTACATTGTAAATCCCGCTACATGAATTGCACAGGACAATTTTTTATTGCCCTTTCTTTCACTTCTTCAGGATTGTTTTCTTATGCTTTTTTTTTTTGTCATCTAAAAACCACTGTTTTGTGTCATTTTCTCCCAAGTCTGGATATCATCCTTGAATAATTGATAGCAATTACATTTAGTTTGTTTTCCATGAAAGAGTTCAGTTAGTATTTTCTTGTTTTTATTTTCTTTGATCCATCCTCTCGAAGACAATACCATTGCCTCATGCATACAACTCAAAAAAGCTTCATTCCCAACTATTGAAATTTGGTTATGCCTTTTTTCCTGAAGTGTTTTAATATGTCTCGTAACCATTTCTTAGCCATTTCCTCCTTTGAATTTTTATGACAGGCGTTTTTGGAGTTCATGGATGGAAAGGCCCCAGAAACCATATTAACTGATCAAAATATGTGGCTTAAAGAAGCCATTTCTGTTGAAATGCCAAGGACCAAGCATGCCTTTTGCATATGGCATATCATTGCAAAGTTCTCTGATTGGTTTTCTGTTCCTCTTGGGTCACAATATGATAAATGGAAGGCTGAATTTCTACGGCTCTATGGTTTGCAGTCAGTGGAGGATTTTGAAGTTGGATGGAGAGACATGGTTGATGCATATGGAGTGCACGGAAATAAGCACATCATCAGTTTGTTTGCGTTGCGCACATTTTGGGCACTGCCATACTTGAGGTGCTACTTTTTTGCTGGAATGACCAGTACATTTCAGTCAGAGTCTATAAATGCTTATATCCAGCGGGTTTTGAGTGCCCAGTCTCTTGATAACTTTGTGGAGCAGGTAGGAGATGTACAACCTTTTCTCTGATACTCTTGCTTGATGTTGTCAGATTTTGTTATCTTAACCTTCTCTTTTCAGGTAGCTGCTGCTGTTGAATTCAAGGAACCAGGACCAAGACAAAAGATGCAAAGAAAGGTTCATAAAATCTCCCTTAAAACGGGATCTCCAATTGAATCTCATGCTGCAACTGTTCTAACACCTTATGCCTTTAGCAAACTCCAAGAAGAGCTTGTGTTGGCTCCACAATATGCATCACTAATGGTGGATGAGACTTATTTCATCGTGAGAATCCATACTGATATGGATGGAGGGTGCAAAGTTATTTGGATTCCTCATGATGAATTCATTAGCTGTAGCTGCTGTTTGTTTGAATTTTCAGGAATTCTTTGTAGACATGTTCTCCGCGTTCTATCAACTAACAACTGCTTTCACATTCCGGATCGATATCTACCTGTTCGATGGCGTGATGTCAGTACATCTTTGACCAAGCCCTTCCAGACTTTTACTTCAGAAGAACATGCAGAAAAGGTTCAGTTATTACAGTCCATTGTTTCGACACTTCTTACAGAATCAATAGAGACAGAAGAATGTCTTGATGTCGCTTGTGATCAAGTTGCTGAGGTGTTAACGCGTATCAAGGAATTCCCAAGGGCAGGACATGGTTGTAATGATATTGGTTATAATAGTCCATCTGACTCGTTGATACTTCCAGAGGTTGAAGATTCTGATGGATTTGTCCATGGTTTTTCTGATGGAAATTGTCATGAAATAACTTTGGGAAAGATGAAAGAGAGAAGACTGAGAGACGGCATGAACACCTTCAGGAAACGCAGGCGTTGCTCTGTGCCTTGCTGTGGACAGTATGGACATGATGCAACTGATTGTCCAATGATGGAAGGTGGTGATTTGAATGGAGATGGGCTAGGATTTCTGTAGGCAAGTTGCTAGATATTGATAGATGCATGGAGTAATAGTGGTATCCTGTTAGATTAACACCATCAGTTTAAAATTTTCCGTGCAAATTTTGTTCCGCTTCTTTTGTATAGAGATCTAGTAAGCATTCTATCAAATATTAGAAAAATCGAGAAGCTTATTATTGTCGTATCATGCAAGCAGAATGATCATATTCCTAGTCACTGATGGAGTTGAGCACAGAGCTACCCCCCTCTTTTGCGTTAAATGTTTCATTTAGATTGCTATTTTATATATATATATATATAAAGGAATTTATTTCTAATAGTTGTTGCAGATGGTTTGTGATGGTTGCAAAGCATGGTTCCGTTTGTTTGAGCTAGATAAGAACGAGCTGGAATGGTCAGCGTGTGATATATTTCCCTGTTCTATAATCTGGAAAACCTGGTCAACGTTCTCCCTCATTGGATGGGAATGTTATTGAAGAATTTGTGTTTTCTTCATGTGCTAGTTAAGAGTATGTTTTCCTTATGTTCTATAATCAGCAGATATATTCTCAACCATTGGTGCCGAAAACCTGTGTGAACGCAGAGAAGGAACAGATATTGTCTTTTGGTGTTATATGCTTTTATACACCTATGAAAGAGTAAAAAGGGGGTGCTGAGACAGAGCAATGGTGGATTCTGGTTATTTGCTTTCATGGAGGGGAAGAGAAGGGAAAAGTATGGCCACGTATAGTTTTTCCATTGGTGGTCAGCGTAGCCAATGAGGTGATGTTAGACTATCTGGCCAGTTTGTAGAGAATAACAGAGATGAGAATATATCTGCTGATATCTATCTAAGCACCGGAGTTGTACACAATGTTACGAACTCTACAATATTTCATTACACACAGAAATTCAGCACAGGATCAGTACAGTAAAGCACTCATCATTCCCTATTTTCTGCGTCATTAGCCAGTGAAACCTTGCTTAGCCTACTTGGTGATGTTTTCACATCACTGGATCTGCCCTTTCGACTCCCACCATGGCGGCTGCTTGAACCATAGAGGGCTCTATGTGCAAGTGCTTTTCCAAAGCGCGGTGCAGCTGACGTCGGTGTCTCGCTGTTTACTGAGGTTTGCGTTGGTGTATTCTGGATGCTGTCGCTGGTTGTGTCAGAAACCTCAATATCTGTCTTTTCAGTTGTCATCTCTCTCTCTCTCTCCCTCTCGTAATGGCTTCCCTGAATAGTGGGAGGGAGTTTGGCGAGGCTGCAGGCTCTACAAGGAGTGTGGAATACAGGTGGAGTAATTATATACGAGTTAGAAAAGAAAAGATAAGGAGTGGGCATAAAACTTTTTTCACGTCTCGCCTCAGGCTATGATGGTGGGAATCTGGAGCTGGCAAAGTTTTTATGGCCGAAAGATAACTCCATGGCAGAAGCAAAGAAGAAGTTATACCTATCTTGAAAAGGAAGAAACAAAAACGTTAATCTTTGATCTGCACAATCAACCATTATGGGATTACTGTGACTGCCTATCGCTTGCCTTTTTGGCGAAGACAAAGAATGCACCTTGCAATTATATTTTTCGAAATCCACCAGTAGGTGGTGGTTAAATAAATGAAGTTAGACGCTTAGCAACTTGCCATGATTAATCACTGATTAAAACAGGATAAATTAACACGGTTGGTGACCCACAGAGACTTGTGCGTTGTGGGAATAATAATGCTGTTTTCTTTAGACCTTTACTCTGTTCTAGATGGGTTTTATTTCACTTTTTCACCATCAGGGACTGCTCCTTGTCACTTAGCAGCAGCAAAATCTGGATGGTGAGTAGATTTATGCTTAAGATTTTCAGTGGCTGATCCGATTTTCCTCGCACAGTGAAGTTTTTTTCCTTTTGGCTATAAAGAGATGCTAGTGGCTGGGTTAAATAGCAAGGATCAGGTTACCACTGACGAGGTTAGGTTGACAGAGCCAGGTTTTGGACTCATGTTGATTCTCTGCTGCCCCTTATTGATACAGGAAAGCCACTGGATAGGGCTTTTCTTCGTATCTTACCAGCTCTATGGAATGAGTAAGGTTGAAACAATCCAGTGCCTTTTCCCTATCCGGAACACCTATGTACGCAGTGATGATTTTCTTTTTTCCTTTTCCTTTAATTTTACGTTTTTATGTTGCAACTAAAGTTTAAAGTGGAAAGATGACGCAAATAATCTTCGACTAAATTGATCCCGGCTCGCAGGTGGGAATGATTAGAAAAATGAAGGGAAAAATTGAGCCAGAGGTGGGAATTGCTGTTGTGGGAATAACAATGCTGGTTCCAAAACAATTGTATTTTACTCACAAGGTATAATTTAGTCTTCCACAGGGAACAAGCAGAATCTACATATATGCCTTTGAAAATAAAATCCCCACCTGTACAAAAACTAAGGTGCTCCACTTTTAATGGAACATGGCTTGCAACAGCGATTGTGTGCCATCGGCCTGCTTGTCATACTTAGTTGTAAGCACCAAAACATCCAGAACATTGACTATAGGTTCAGCAAACTATAGATCTGGTGAGAAAAAGTTAAATAGTGAGAAGCAACAGTAACTGTGGCATGTTCTAATTTCCTTGTGTGTGGGGGGGGGGAGAGAGAGTAAGAGTAATTGTATATGAGGTATGACATTGTATTAGCCATTCAACTGAACAAAATCGATGGTTGTAAGTTTGTGTAATAATAATAGGTTGTGTAATAATAATAGTCTTAAACATGTAGGTGGATCCTCTACCAGTGTGTGCTTGCGAGCATGCATCTCTGCATTTGTTCAGATGGTGCAGAAACATGCACCAATAAGCAGAATGCCCAGCCATTACACTAACAAGTATTTATTCTGGGGAGTGATTGGGTGGAGAAGGAATAACTCATAACAGGACAGGCAGCCGAGTAGAAACAGTCTACCAGTTGTTTTCCAGTGAACCCCAATAGAAACCTTGAATGGCTGCTGGGAAAAGGTCACATGCAGCCAATGCATAAATGATGAGTGCATTCATGTCCCCAAGAGGCGGGGCGTGATGGAAAAAAAACTTGTGATCTGCAAAGAAGGTCTCAAGTTCGAGTCAGGACGTGCACTCTTTGTAAGAGCTTGGAACAACTGGGGTTTTCTCGCTCACCCTGGCCCATAAAGTGTGTTTTTCAGGAGATGGAGTTTCCTCTCGTCCAAAAAACAAAGATGAGTGCATTCATTCCCATCCACTGAATTACCATTGTGGGCTTTCTAAAATGTTTGACATCTACCTGCATAAAATAGGCTTGAATTGAAATGATTCTTTCATGCCAACTCCTTTAGTCTCTTGTTCTTTTCAAAATCTCTCCACTGCACACAATACACATCGCCCCAGCAAAAGTAGGAAAGAAAAGAAAAGAAAAGGGGATGACAAAACAAAGGGACCGAGAGTTGTATAGCTGTAACATCTTCATGTGATGGGAAACATGGCATGTCAGTGTATCTAACAAGAATATGGATATAAAGCACTTGAGGTCATGGCCTAGCGGAGGAAGGGATGCACCCGGGTTCGATCTTCTTTGTATATTTCTGTCACACCTGCGGTGTCTTACCTGCTCACTGGACTTGAAGGATATTCAGAGGGTTCGTGAATTAGTTATGGTGCAAGTAAGCTGGTCCGGACACCCTGGTTATGTAAAAAAAGAATATGGATTAGAGCAGATACAAACTAGATAAATCAAGCTCTGTAGACCTACTTATTTTGCCATGTTGGTGGTAAATCGATAGCAAGTAAGCCATGTCAATGTATCAAAAGCAAGTATAGATCAGAACAGACAAAGCTCCACTAAAACTAAGCTGAAGCTTTCAGTCCATAAACATGTCAAGAAGAATCCGCCGGTTTCTATATTATCATAATTTCCCAGAATTTAACCTGTAAAATTGAATGAATAGCTCAGGCCAAGTGATAGGAGTCAACAAGATCTCCTCTTTGAACACAAAAAAGCAAGAGCACCGTGAGTATTTCTGAATAACCAGAAAACTACCAAGTGCAATGCCATAAGTTTTTCATTCATTATTTATCTATTTGTTTATTTGGTAGTAAGCCAAGTATAATGGATTACAAAAAGGAACTCCTGAAATATTCACAGATATTACTTGATGGAAAAAAGAGAGGATCCTGGTAGAAATCATGAATGTTTAGCAACTAACCAGTAATGTTCAGTGAAAGAACACACCGGCCACGAATACATCCTAATGGGTGCGTGTGTGTGTAAAAAGCTGTTGATTTCCTTACTTATTTGTAGTCAAATTTACAATGTTGTGTAGCTAAAATATAGACTGAATTGATGATTTTCGTTAGGATTTGTGGGCTGAATATGGCAGGTTCTGACTTTTATCTCTTTTAATGCTCTTAAGTCATATGACAGTAGTTTTTTGTTCAATTTCAAGAGGCCTCGAAAAAAATATCATTCCCCACGTTTTTTGGCTGAGGTTCAAGAGCTGAAACAGAGTCGTGAAGAACCAACTCTCTTCCAATGATGAAGATGAACACCGATTGTCAAGTCCTGGTTACTGTTGGTGGAGATCAGCAGCAAAGTTTGATGAATTGGTTAGGATTAAGTCTGACCTCCCAGAAATTGCATGCCTTGCTCCAAGGGTCAGAGTTCCTAGACAGTTGGAGAGACTGGCTTTGATTGCTCAAGAAGGGCTCGATGAGGTCAGATACAAGCTACAAATGTATCGTTCAGGTGATTTCTGGGTGCCCACAGGAGGTATCAAAAAGGAAGAAATGGACGTTCCACCAGTAATCACTATTCTCCTGGTGGGTTTCTCTGGCTCTGGCAAGAGCTCTCCAAATGGTTGATAACTGCGGACTGAGAACTAATTTGACCTAATTTGTAGCCAGTGCTTCCAAATACACCACCATGTACATGGAAGAGCACAATGTAATGAGATCGTGGCAAGGCGGGTTTTGTGTGTACGATTCTAGAGGGTTTAGTTATGGTAAAATTGGGGATGCTCTTGAGGAGCTGTCAAGTTGGATGAGTGATGGGGTGCGCCATAACCAGCTGTGCTTGAGATCAGGAGACGATGTATTGCTGGAAGATGATTCAGAAACTGCTGGTTTGAGGTCATCTTCAAGTTTGTGCAAAGGACAGTGGCTTTTCAATGGTGGTGGTTGAGATGGCAGAGGTTTATAAAGCCTTAAAAGGTAGTGATTCCAAGCCATTAGAGGCCACTAGAGAGCTCTTCCACTCCCCTGCTTTGAGAAATTGCAGTAAGCCTTGCTCTTTACCATCAATTTCTTCGTCCAGAGGGAATGATTAGATGTTTTGATGGAATGTGATTGTTGAGAATGTGATATTTGTATTTGATTAAATATAAAAATTATTAATCATGCATTTTTATTGTGTTTGACTGGTTATTAAGAATTTACAAAAGAAAAGGTGAGTCCTATTTTACACTTAAAATCTGAAGTATTTAATTTAACCATAAGATAATTGTCTTTGTAATATTAGCACAAGTATTATCTAAGTTTAAAAAAGTGGAAAATTGAAATGAATTAAATAATAAATTGAAATTCATAAAATTGTAACTACCAAGTAAAATAATTAATATATCTACTTACAAATTACATGACATATATACCATATATTAATCATTTTGGTCTTTGATTAAAGTTATCGAAATATATAATAAGTGTTTAAATTGATTTCTTGATGTATAAACTAGTTACCTAAAATATTTATATTATTTGTTAATTTAATATCAAAAATGGGGTATTTAAATTAAGAAAATATTGAATGTTATTATTATATATCTCTCTGTTTTATACATATATATATATATATATATATATATATATATATATATATATATATATATATATATATATATATATGAGCGTCTAGGAATATGAGAGACTAATTGTTTGCCTCACAGAACATGGATTTCTTGCAGAAGAATCCGATCCGGCTACAGCCTATGCCGTAACCGACGCCGTATACAGGGCATTGCTCATCTCAGACAGGCGGCATTTTCCACAGAAAAAACTCCAGGACTGGGCAGCGTTCCTGTTTTCAGGGCTAGTGTGCCTGATGGGTGCTCTCTTCGCTTTTCTTGTAATTTGCTCTAAACTTGGACGGAGGGGTAGGTTGAAGCACTGAAAGGAAGAAGCGCCTGATAATTTGCTCGGCATATAGTGAAATCACCAACTAAAGACTCTCTCCATCAGACCTCAGATAGTCTGACCGGTTGATTTGATTAAATAATGCCACCGCCGGAGCAGTGAAATCCATTGGTTTGATCTGAATCCTGTGGAGAACAACACCACTGGTCATGATTTATTGAGAATTTGAATCCCAAAAAACTGTGTCCCTGATGAGCTTGCTGGCCCCAATATAGCAAATGACAGTAGAATTTTTCTGGGTTTTTTTTTTCATGGGACGAGTGGAGCTCAGTTTCATGGCTCAATCATGCAGTAATCAGTGGTGAAGCAGAGAATTATTAAGGCATCCATGGTAGGCAAAAGCACCACCACCATTATTGGTTTCTAGTGACTGGTTCGTTGTGGCTGTCTGTGGCTGGTCCAGAATCGGTGGGCTGGGTTTTGTCTCTTCTTGCATCGTTTTCTCTTCTTTAATAACAGCCTCAAGCCCCGCCATGACTTCTTTCATTTTTCAATGCTGTTTTACAGCTCTTGAGCGACAGAAGGGGCAACTCCTCTTGATTCTGTCATAATCCATTTACCAGAATGCCCATCTAAACCATTGCCTTGGATTTTTAGTGATTTCAGTTCTTATATATATACATGTGCGCGCAAGCGTCTGTATTTCAAAAGTATTTTTAAAATTTTAAAAAAAATTATTTTTTAATTTTCAATTAAATTTTTAGATATTTTTAGATCATTTTCACATGCTGATGTTAAAAATAATTAAAAAAAATTAATGTATTTTTGAATGAAAAACACTTTTAAAAACAACCTCAATTACACTTCTAAACAGACATTGTGTATGTTAGATTGTGTGGTCAATAATACCTAAGGACGCATGTTTTTAACTCAAACTGACAAGTATATACATATATTATTTTAGGTCTACTTGAGAGTGAAGTTAATATTGTTTTTTAAAGTAAATTTTGCTTGAAAATATATTAAAATAATATTTTTATTAATTTTTTAAATATATTTTGATATTAATGTATTAGAATGATACAAAAACATAATTTAAAAATAAAGAAAAATTAAAAACATAATTGGAACGGAATGTTGTGAAACATGCCTTATATGAGTGCTCATTGACTAATAAACCCTAAATTTCCCAACAAAAAAAGAAAAGGAAAATGGGTTAGGTTCATAGAATCAACCATATATGGGTATTTTTGTCAATTAAGGAAAATTCGAATTAGGGTTGCAAACCCCACCATAAAAAAAAAAAACTAGCCGTCATGATCCTTGAAAGTGGCAGCTGTTACTATCTTTATCTCCAAACCTCTACTTTCTACTCTTCTGTTTCTTCCTCATCCTCTCCTTCTCTCCTGCTAACACCTCTCTGCATTATATCTCTCCTTCCATTCCTGATGAGAATATTTGTTCTATGTTTTTACTCCCCTTGCTCCACGTCTCTTTGAATTGACGCCATCTCTTCTGTCTCTTTCTCATGTCTGTTGAAGTCCACTTACTTTGAAGTCCTTGTCTTCAGTCTCTTTTTGTAAAGATCATGGATTTGCACACAAAAGTGAGTGATCTTATTCTTCCTGCATTTTTTTTCTAATTTTGGTGATGATTATTAGTTTGTTTGCTCCTTACTTAATGCCATCAATTTATTTAAACAGGAGCCAGAGTCAGAGGACATGGATGATGCTCATCCAAGCAACTGTAGTGATATCAAAAGAAGATGCACAGATTGCCAAACAACAAGAACCCCATGTTGGCGAGGTGGCCCAGCTGGTCCCAGGGTGTGTATATGATCACTCATTTCGCAGTAATCATCTTCCTCATCAAGTATCAACTCTCTGTACTGTGATTCTGACAAGCTTTATCTAATTTTGTTTGCAGACACTGTGCAATGCGTGTGGGATCAGACAGAGGAAGAAGAGGAGGGCTCTTCTTGGCCTGGACAAGGGAGGACCGGAGCTTAGTAGAAAGAAGATGGCTAAAAGTAGCAAGAGTAGTAAGATGGGAGTTTCATTGAAGCTAGATTTGATGGGGTTCATAAGAGATGGGACGTTTCAGGAAGACTGGAAGAGAAAACTGGGAGAAGAAGAACAGGCTGCCGTACTCTTGATGGCTTTATCTTGTGGGTCGGTGTGTTCTTGGTACAAGAAAGATGAAGGAAAGCATTTTTACCCTGAGTAGCTTTCCAGTTGCTTTCTAAGTTCTAACCCCATCAAGATTCAATGTTTTTCTGATGGGGCTGAGTGTAAAATTCCAAGAAATCAAGCACTCTGATGAATACAAAAAATGATTTCTTTTCACTTTGCTGTGTTTCTCTCATTCGTAGCTCCACTGACCAGTTTGAACAGGATCGATCAACCTTTGTTGGCAGATAAATTCAAGCTCCTGACAATCTTTCATGGCTACCAAACTACAAGATGTCTCTGTCAATGCCCATATGATTATAATTCTCTGACGAATAAAAATTTCCTGTTGATCAGTTCTTACTAAGAGCTCCTTCCATTGTCATGGAAACCATCATTACTGAATTAATTGCGCCCAAGCACTTTCAAAGTTATCGTTTGTTGCAAAATTAAAACTAGTAATTTTACCGCGCTACGTTACATGTGAAATTATATGTTTTTTTTTTTTTAGTCGGGATGTCCGGCCAGCTTGCGCACAGTCGACTAATTCTCGGATTCACTGCACATCCTATAAGTCCAGTAAGCATATAAAGGAGTGATAGACATATCAGGCAGGGTGTCATAAAAAGGTTGAGACACTCGAATCACGATCCCTAGAAAGGGGCACCCTCCAAACTTGCTGGTTAATTATATGTTAATTTATATTTTTTGGTAAAACAAAAGCTTACCATGTGCTTAATAAATAAAACAAACTTGATAATTATATGTTTAATTTTTCTCATTTAATTAGTAGATGTTAATATTTTCTTAATCAAAACAATAATTTCTATTCTCTGTTGAAACAAAATCTCATCGTTTTTAAATCAGAAGAAAAAAAATGGATTTCTTCAATCTAAACTCTTTTTTTATTAGATTGTTTTGAGAAAAAAAATGTTTTTATAATGCAAGCATTGTTTTTTTAATAAAAGTTCACCATGGTTTTTAAGACAAATATTTATGAGATTTTTTTAATATTAGTCACGTAATAATTGGAACACATATTAGCATTCCCGTAAAAATCTATAATATTATTTGAGAAATATAAAAAACTCAAATAATGATTGAAAATTAATTTTTATATTCAAAGGCCACTTTTTAACTATTTTTTTTATTTAAAAACACCAGATAAATATCTTTAGTGTTTCAATTTTAAAAAGCCCTAAATTACTTTAAAAACACAATATAAAAAATCTCTTCTTACTGAATATATCTTTTTCAAGCGATATGAATATCTAAAAATACTCTTATAAATTTTCTCTTATCAACTAAAATCTTTTGGCATCAAAATTAGTATTTTTATCACTGAAATATGTCAAACTAACAACTTTCCTTCTCTCCCATTTTTTTTCTAACAAGTTTATTTATTCTTTCTTAAATCTAAAAACTAGAAAAATATATCAAAATTATAAATTATAAAAACGGAAAAGGCTAAGATCCTGTTTGACATTGCGTTTCAAAAATGTTTTTAAAAATAAATAAATTTTATTTATTTTTATTTTTTACTTTATATAAAAACAAATTGGTGTTTTAAGATAATTTTCATGTGCTGATGATGAAAATAATTTTTAAAGAAAATATGTTGATAGAAAAATAACGTTATTCATTCAAACGCATATGTATATCAGATTTGGCATTGGGCTAAATAATTACTCACGTTTTCATGACATACAATATTAAGAGAATATAAATTAAAAGAGGAGATATTTTATTACTCTTTTTCTTAAATATAATTCAATAAAATAATTTTTTTTCTCAATTATTGATTTATTTTTCAATATTAGGTTTTTTTATTGGAAATTGAGCTTCATTTTTTTTTAATATACTTCTTATAGGCTGCTATTTCATTCTAATGTTCTATACCGAAAAGTTGACAAATTAATTTAATTGACTCAAATATTTTTATATTTTTCAGATTAATTTTTGTTCTCAATGTCATCTTTTAATATTAAGTTGATTTAGAATTATATTTCATAATTGTTTTTTGTTTGTTTTATATGAGGTTATCCTGTCTCGTGACTTAGGTCATAAGTTTAAAGTGTTAGCCCAAGTTAAAAAAAAAAATTAATTTTTTTTATTTGATTTTTTATATAATTTCATCTTTTAACATTAGGTTTATTGACAAGTAAACTTCGTAATTATTTCAATTTACTTCCTATTTTTTAAAAAATTAATTAAAATAAAGCAATGAGGACTTAATCTGAATACCAAACAAGTATTAACCCCCATTTTCTTCTAAACATCACTGGCATGGGAGACATCAAGTCTTTTTTTCGTCCCTCAACTTTTTGTTTTTTAATCTGATCCACTCATATTGAGATTTGTTTTTGGTATTAGACTTGGTGGAGTTTTTTTATCGTCAAAGTATATGGAATACCATGATTTGATGAAAAAATTCCGACAAGTGTTTGATGAACAATTTTGCAAAATAAATTTTAATTTTATTGATTTAAAATGAAAGAGGTTTGAGGGATCCAATTTGATGCCTGCACAGTTCTAGCGACTGAAAAGGATGATCAAGACAATTTTGTTGGCGCATGTGTGGTTAAACCATTATGCTTTATGATCCTTCTCATATTAACAAACAACTAAAAGGCGTGGCGAAATCCCTGCTGAGAACACTATGCACTGTCTCACAATTCACTGTGGATTGTGGCAGTGCACAGACGAAATTGGGCTTGGTCATCCGGCGTTTTGTGTTTAGTTTATGGGGGTATTTTCGGTTTTTTGCTTCTTTTTTTTTAATAGCCGTAATGTGCACAGTGTATTAACGAATCTGCCCCCCGAAAAAGACAAAATAGCGCACAGGACACAGGGGCACCATCAGATTTTCGCACTTTTGTTGAACAGTGTGCGGACGGAAAAGGCCCCCGATAACGACAAAATTGTGCACAGTACACGGGGTTGGGGCGTCCTTTCCCCTCCGGTATTTTCGTAAATACCAATGGGGGCAGGGCTGCTTGGGTCATTCGCCGGGGGGACAACTGGCGCGCCTCCTGGCCGCGCCAGCGACGTTTCACGCGAACGCGCCCTTGCAGCGGTGCGTGAGGCGTCTTCCCGGCGTCCGAAATGCACTTCCGTCGTGCCAGAAGATGCGCTTGAAGGTCCTCTATCGTCTGTCGCGGCGCGTTCCGGCCATCTATGTCCAGTTAATCGGCGGCGGACGTTTATTTCCCGGCTGTCGTTTTTCTCTCTCTTGCCGCGGCACAGTCAACTCCAGTCCCTATTCTTTGTGGTGAGTTGCTTTTGGTCCCTGGGGTTTTAATTTCGTTTTGATAGTTGATTTGTTGAAATTAAAATTTTGTGGTTTTCAATTGTGCCCTTCAATTAACATTAATTGTATACGGAGCTTTCATGTCAGTCCTTCAACTTTTAATTCTTGATTTATTGAAAATTTCATCAAATTTTCGGGTACGGAAGTTTTGATTTCTGTAATTTGGTCCTCCAATTGAAATTGGTTATATATACAAATGTTGATTTCGGTCCCTCTTCTTCTAATTTTTCTCTTCAATGACAGCAATTGTCATTATTTATTTTTGGTCCTCCAAGTATTATTTTTTTTAGATTTTATCCTTCAATTAGAATGATTTTTATATATGTCATTTTTCATTTCGGTCCTTATTCTTTTAATTTTTTATTTGACATTAATTCATTTGGTTTTTTTTTTTTAATTTTTTGACAATGTTTATTTTTTATTAGCATTTATGCATTTATGCTTTTAGTTTATGACTTTAGTTTTTATCTTTTTTTCTTGAGGTTTGATTTTTAATCGGTTAAATCCTAGACTTTTCATTTATGTTTGTAATCATTTTAAAATTAATATTGCTCCCTTTGTCTCTTTATTCATTTTTTTGTCTTCTCTGTTATTTTTATTTGTTCTTTTGATCAAATGATTCTTATAATTTTATTATTTGCGCAATCCTAATGATAATTTTTGTGATTGTTTTTTTTATTTTTCTCTGAAAATATTTTGAGTTTTTTTTAAAAAAAAATTCCTTAAATTTTTATTTATATCAGTGATTATTTTCCTTAAAATAATAATAATAATAGTAGTAGTAGTAGTAATCATGATTTAATTATTTTTCGTTCTTACTCTTTTGTTATTTTTTTTCCCTCCCAATAATTTTATAATTTTTTTTTGCCAGTAATAACAATGATAATATTTTATTTATTTATTTTTATCTTTTGTTAAAGTTTCTAGGATATTTTTAGTCTTTCATTGATTTTTGTTTCTTTCATTATTAACATAATAATAATTATTATAATAATAATAATAGTGATTATTATTAATATTATAATAATAGTGATTATGTATTCTATTATTATAATAATAGTGATTATTTTTTCTTTCATAATAATAATAATAATTATTATAATAATTTTTTAATTGGTTTTTCTTGCTTGCTGTTTTGTTCATGCTTTTTATTTTTTTCTCTCGGTATAATTTAATAATTTTTGTTGTTTTTATTCTAGCAGCAATAATAATTTTAAATGTTAATACTTCGATGTTGCTATTGTTATAATATTTTAAATTAATATTGCTTCCTTTTCCCTTTTTTGTTTTTTTTTTGTTTGCTCTTTTTATTAATTGATTTTTTTAATTTTATTATCTGCACAATAATGATTTCAGTAAATTTTTTTTTCTTATTCAAATATTTTGCTCTTTTTTCTAATGTTAGTGCGCGCTCTTTTGTGGTCGTTTATGACTCAATACATATATTATAAAAGATGTAATCTATGCTTACGTGACAAACTCAATTCAGAATTTTAAACATTTTATCTCCTAATCTATAACTTTTATTTACTTATATTATATAAATTTATCGTTGTAGATTTAATTATGTTAAATTATATACAAGAAAAATACCTGCGGCAACGCGCGGGCAATTTGCTAGTAAGTTATAATTAAAAATTAATCAAGTTCGAACTTGAATTACTTAATTGGGTCCTCTTTATCTTATTAAAAAAAAAATATTTCCCGCATGTTATTAAGTAATGGCAACCAGCAAGCAATCAGAGACTAAAGTCAGAAATCTTGAAAAAAAGGTGCCATCTTGTCATTTTATAATATATTAAAATTATATAATTTTATTTTTTAAAAATTTATCTTTGATATTAATATATTAAAATAATTCAAAAATATTAAAAAATATATTAAAAAAAAAAACACTAAAAAATCAATAGACGAAAATGCAAGATGAGAATTTATTTAGCCGTGATCCACGATCACACGGGCCCCACTTCTCGGCAATTAGAATAACCGGTCTATTTTTGTGGATAACCCAGGATTCTTTGGTCCATATAACCACCACGTGGGAGCAAAAGATTCTCCAGAGAGAAAATTATTTTCGCGCCTTATCAGAATTTGAAATTAAAAATCTTTTTTTTTTTTCTTTCTAATGTGGCTTTAAAATTCATAATCCATTATGCGATACTAATCCTTCTTCTCAATTTCTCCCCCACTTTCCCTCTCATCAGACATGGCGAAACCAACTGCCTCTGGCCCGATAAAGAGCACCACAACGACCAATGCCCCCTCTTCTCCCCCTCCATATTTCAAGGTTCTCTGTTCTGTTTGTAAGATTTCGTTTGTCTCATGTTATTGTTCTTCTTCTTATTATTATTATTTTAGTTTTTAACTTGTGGATCTGGTGTTTTGCAATTGCAGATGATAACTGAAGCAATAACAACACTGAAGGACACGACAGGATCGAGCCAACCTGCGATTGCGAGGTTCATTGAGGAAAAGTACAAGAAGTCTTCTCTGCCTTCAAACTTCAAGAAAGTTCTGTCTGTCCAGTTGAAGAGGTTTGTGAAATCTGAAAGGCTTGTAAAATGCAAGAACTCTTACAAGATTTCTCCAACTGAGAAGCTGCAGTTGGGAATCAAAGAGACCCAGAAAAAAAAGGGTGCTTCCAAGACCGCCCCGGAAAAGAAGGCTGCCGAGAAGATATCATCGAAAGGTGTCCAGACAAGGAGGCTCAGTCAGGTCAAGACACCTGAGGTTCTCAAGAAGGAAGTGAAGGCTGCAAAAATGAAGAGATTGAGCCAGGTGAAGACACCAGATGGGTTCAAGAAGCAGAAGAAATCGACGCCTATGCAGAAGAAAAATTTGAAGGCTGGAAGTTCTTCCAGTTCAAGGGCCCATAACAAGTAATGCCTATTGAGAGAGGAAAGCTCTGCTATTTGATTTCTAGTGATTATTACTCCTGCTGCTGCTATGCTTGCTGTTTATATAATTATAGTTTCTGCTGCTAGTTTGTGTTTCGTTAAGAACATGGCAAATTCTTTCTGGTTTGCAAATCTCTCTGCAATATTGCTCTGTTTTGAGAATCATGGTAGTCTGCTTTCCTTCCATTAAATTGTTTTGGGGCCCTACCCAAAATTATCCCACCAAATCTTGCACAAAAACACCGCACAACAATTTTTGCATGTTAGTCTTATGAATACCCCCAGTTCATTAAATCATGAATCCCTAATTAACTTTCTCATCACAGTTTACCATTCTCATAATGACCTATACATATCACCATCCATCTACAACATTACCCATATATTATTATAAAAGTAATCTTTTGTTTAAGATAATAATAATATTGATTTCAAGATTATCGAAGACCCCAGACCTATAAAATATCTTCAGTGGGACTTACAAATGAGTTTCATTTTGGAGTTTTTTTTATTATGTTTTTCCCATTTTATAACGTTACTCAACCCCAAAAGGTGTGTTCTAGACAAACAAAGATTAAAAAAAATAAAGATAATAATCACCAACAAATATAAAATTAATTAAAACATAAATTGAAAAATATTAAATAAAAAAAACACCAAGCTGTATTTTCTAAACACGTTTTTTTATATACTTCCTGTTTTGAAAATATATAAATTCATTAAAAACTTATCTTAGAAACAAATTCATTTTTGATATTTTTAACTTTGTTTTTTAATTAAAATATATTTTTATCTTTGCCATCGTTACTCATTCCTTCTCGTACCAATAATTAAGAAGTTAAACCATGTTAATTGTTCACTGTAGCCTTAAACACAATTCATTGTGCTCTAAACACAATTCCATGTGGATGGAAACAATATAATTATTGCTACACCCTTCAGGAAAGAAAAAAGCTAAACCATGTCGATTGTTCACTGTAGCTCCAAACATAGTACATTGTGGATTGGAACAATACAATTATTGTTATGCCCTTCAGTACATAAAAATTTATTCTTCGGTTTAGGGGTGTTTGCATCCTTTTAATTTAATTTTAAGCAGTTAAACTACAGTTTTGTTCCTAGGTTCAATAAAAAAACCATTTGTTGGTTAAGAATATTCTAGACATTTTGTTTTTTTAATGAACAATAAAATAACTTTTTTGCCCTTAAATGAGATTAAAAAAAAAATTGACGACAAGGGTATTGATGGTTTTTTCATTTTTATAAACGGTGAAAACACTAATTTTCTATTAGAAAAGACAAAAACAAAGAGAGGGTATTTTAGTATTTGCGGGTGTGTTTTTTTGTTATTAAGACAGGCTTCGGGGGATGTTTTGGTGATTTCATACTTTTTAATTTATTTTTTATGAAAAAAATATTAGCTCGTCTGCCTAACACGCCACCAATTTTCTGTCATTCATGCCATACAAGCTGTGCATGAAGCATTATGTCGTGGTTAAAAATGTCCAACCTCCTTCTTACCATGTGCGACGTCATGGTTTCTTCACCATGGTTGTGCGCGTGTGGGCTCATAGTGGTCGGCTTGTTCATATTTATTTGTCTATGCTCTCAGTTTTGATTTTTAATTTTTATTTAATTAAGGTTTTGTTTTTATTCAATTTAGTTCTTGAATTTTAATTTGTGTTGATGATCAATTTAAAATTGAGATTTTTTTTTCTCTTTGTTCTTTGTTCTTTATTTTTATTTATTCTTCAAATCAAATGATGTTTTTTATGTTGATAATATTTTTTCCTCTTTTGTTAAAGTTTTTGGTTTTTTTTATTCTTTATATAATTTTATAATTTTCACTGTTTAGGAAATAATAATAACAACAACACCAATTTTAGTCAAAGTTTTTTTTTTTATTTTCTTGCTTGCTCTTCTGTTAAATTTTTGGGTTTTTTATTTTATTTTTCAGGATAGTTTAATAATTTTCATTATTCAGGTAATAATAAGAATATTATTTTTAGTTGTTATAATCATGATTATAATGGTAACATTACTTATGATAATTATAATAAAATAATAATTTATTTTAATGGCTATAGTGCTTGTAATAATAATAATTATGGTCGTGATAATAATAATAACAACAACAACAATAATAACTTATAAAATAATATTAAAAATGTCAATAATAACAAAAAATAATGATGATAATTTTAATGACATTAACAATAGTAATATTAGTGATAATAATAGTGGTTGTGATCGTGATGACAAAGGTGGCAGCGACGGTGATACGACTACTAATAATTAAATAATAATAGTGATAATAAAAATAAAAATAAAGGTATTATTAAGTTGTAGTTGTGATGGTTTGACCAATAATGGTTATTGTGATAATAACGACAACGATAATAACAATAATGACGGTGACAATGATAGTAATGCCAATAATAATTGGCATATTAATTAGAATATTAATAATTGTAATTGTGATGAAAATAATAACAATAACTCATAAAATAATATTAAGAATGTCAGTAATAACAAAAACAATTATAATAATACTAATGATTTTTTTTATTAATGACAATATTAATGTTAGTGATTATAATAGTGGTTGTAATTGTGATGATAATGGTGGTGGCATGGTAAAACTACAACTAATATTTATTAAATAATTGCACGAATGATAATGATAATGGTGGTGATAAAAATAAAAACAAAAATAAAGGTAATATTAGTTATAGCTGTGATGGTAATAACTGTAACAATGATTTAACTAGTAATAATTATTGTGATAATGATGACAACGATAATAACAATAATGATAATGATGATAACAATAATAATTGGAATATTAATTATTATTGTGTGATGATATAATGACAGTAACTCATAAAATAATATTAAGAATATCAGTAATAACAAAAAAAATTTATAATAATGATGATGATACTATTGATTTTTTATATTAATAACAATATTAGTGTTAATGATCATAATAATAGTTGTGATCGTGATGACAATAGCGGTGGTGGTGGTGATAATAAGAATGATAATTAAATAATTACACTAATAATAATGATATTGATGATAATAAAAATAAAAATAAAAATAGTATCATTTATAATTATGATGGTAATAACTGTAATGATGATTGAACCAGTAATAATTATTGTGATAATGATAACGATGATAATAACAATAATAATGATGACAGCGATAATAATTAGAATATAATTATTTATAATAATGGTAATAGTCATGGATATAATAATAGTGACAATTTAACAAACATGATAATAATAATGAGAATAATAATTGAAATAATTTATCATTTGGTTTTGTATTTGTTGAGAATTGAGTTTTGCACCTTCTCTGTATATAATATTTTAGATCTAATATCTTGAATTAATGGTTTGAAATATTTTATGAATCGATGTTATCTTCTTCTTTTTTTTGACTTATTTTTTTAAAATTACATTCTTTAACATTATATTTTTTAAAAAAGAATTATTTAATTTTTATTTAAACCTATTAAACAAACAAATTCATATTGATTTAAAATTTATATACTTTATTAGAAATCTGTGATTTTGGCCAGATTTGTTGTTTTGTTTAAATGTATAGCATTATGAAAAAAATTCTTACACTTCTCATATTTTTTTATCTATTTTAAAAAATATAAGTCTCACTGCAGTGAAGAAATGTTATATTCTTAATAAATTTTTATATTTAAAAAAAATATAATTCTCATAACGGCGAGGCAAAGATAATTGATTTGTAAATAATTACTGAGTTTTGTTGGGTGGTCCATTTGATTCTCGCTTGACTTTCTTTGCCTAGTGAACTACACGTTTTCTTCTTCTTGACGTGTTTCTTGTTTGTCCCCGTTTATAGAAATCATGGCCCCCATTGATGAAACTCTAATATATTTGAAATGTACAATCACCATTTATTACTTATTATCTCACAATTACTTGACATTTTTGTATAATCTGCTTTTTTGCTTTTTTATTTATTTTTATTAGGACGATGGAAAATAATTTATTACGTACGATTCTTATTGCATCAATATGGCAACTATTTATTACACCGCCCCATACGGCTGACAATCTGTCTGTCTACTCAAATTATTTTCTTTTTCTTTTTCAAAAAAGAAATTACAGATCAATTCCTTTTCATTTTACCATTGAATTAAAAATTAGTTTCCAGTTTATAAAAATGAGAGAAGATCAGGAAGTAAGATGTGACAAATAAATAGAAAATGACATTATTTTTCTTTTTAAAACGCGCACACACACACATATATAATTATAAATAGCTCGAAGACAAAATGGAAGTAATTAGAAAATGTCTACAGAGAGATTCTCCTAAAACTAGAAGGATAGATTTAGCTTTTAATAGGCTACCTAATTCTAGAGAAAGAGAGGTGCCTTTATTAAATCAAATGAAAATTAGTTGAGACTAATGTAAAGTTAACAGGAACTAAAAAACTATTTATTTTTGTGTTTTTCTTTTATGTTTTCTTATATTAAAAATAAATTCAGAATATATTGTTTTAATAAAAAAAATAATCCAATAAACAATTATTTACACCAATCACTACAACCGTAATCCAAGGGCCAGGATCCTCTGTCTGCTTCAGGTACGTGAGATGTTCACGATCACTCAGTGGATCAGAGAGTGACAGCCGTTTGTAATTCAGGTATCTGTCAGCATCTCTCACTCACGAGTAACTAACTACCTTATCTTATTTTAATATATTTTCGAGAGAAAAAAAATAATTTTGTTATTACACTTTCACACACATCGACGTCTGATTCTGATTTTTGTTTTAGCGCAGTTTATGTGAGAGAATTAAATGGTATGTAAGCTGTGTGCTTGTATACAACTTTCACCCACCCGCCTCCCTCCTCTCTTTGCCCCTTTATTCTCTCGCATAAACTGCAAAAAAAATCAAGAGAGAAACCAGAAAAAATCGGAAACACACACGCAGGGGGTGTATGGAAGGTGTTTCTGCTAGGATGCACAGGAAGATGAAAGGTTACTGGAGCAGGAGAGGGTACGAGAGGATAAACGGGTCAGGTCGGATTCGGAGGAATCGCCCGGCGGAGATGGGTTCGGGTACAGCTACTTCAAGGAGGAGGAGGTTTACGTGGCGGATCAAGGTCAGGCCAAAGCTTAAAATCTTGAAAATGTCTTCTCCAAAGAAGGTTTTTGTTTGGCTGCGGGATGCCTACGTGAAGATGATGCTTAGGTTTGGTAATTCCAGGGCGATAGGTGATGCAGGGTACGGTGATAGGATTGCTGCGTTTGGTGCACGCCCGATCAAGGAGTATGATGACAAGATGATCGCTGAGATCTACAAGTCTCTGGTGATGGCACAGGGTCAGTTGGTGCCACGCGATGCATCCAGGTTTGGCTCCATGCCTAAACTCACTCCTATTGTAGAGTAGATGGCATGGAGTTTTTTTTTTTTTTTTGGGCTATGGACATAAAAATCAACCCAGAATCAAATTGTTGATTGTTCCATAAATTTCCCAAAGAAAAAAAGGGGAGAAATTATAGTTGGATTTATAATATATTACATGAGCCTTGTCAAAGTGGATGAACAGTACCATGAATTGATTTATGATTAGGTTTTTGAATAGTTCATGATTTATATCTACTTTCTTGATTTGAATAGCTTTCTCATGGAGAAAACTGATTGAGCAAGAGTGCAAGAGTGCAAGAGTTTGTCTGATCGGAGATTGTGGAGGAGATTATTTTTTAATTTAAAGTAATTTAGAATATATTATATTAAAACGATACAAAACAAAAAAATAATTTAAGTACAATTTTATTTGTTTTTTAAAAAACATAATCGGGCTAAAAAAACAAACACAAGGCTAAATGATATTTTGAGAGCTTACGAGAAAGGTTGTTAAAATTGTTTTTTTTTTTACTGAAAATATAATATAAAATCAAATTGTAAAATTGGATCGTAAAACTATAAATAAAATATTTTATATTGTTTATATAATAACAATTCCAGTCAAGTAGTTAATAGCAATATAACAAATAATGTTTTTTTTTTCCCAATGTTTTCTTATTGTGTTTTAATTTGTTGTTATTAAAAAAATATAGGGAGTGAATTAATCCACTCTCAATTATTCATTTGCAAAGTGAACAGTAGTTGTGGTATAGGAGCAAGTCCAATGGTAAAAGCTATTTTGGAGAGCTATATCTCTAAAATGGCTTTTTGAATAGTGCAAATTTAGTTTTCTTGTCCATGTCTACTCCAATGGTAAAAACTATTTAGAAGAACCATTTTTTATATATAATTTTAAATATAGTGCAATTATTTTATATATAATTTAATTATATAATTAATAAGAGTAAGTTATATAATTAAATAATTGCTTTTAAAAAACCCTCCATAATATAATTATTAATTTTTTAAATTAATTTAAATTAAAAAAATGAATTTAAAATTAAAAAACCAAGCAACATTTTAAATTTTAAAATATTGAAAGAATAACCATCTTTATTTCATTTCATTAAAGTTCATCATGAATCATTTTAATTTTTATGATGCTTTTTATTAATGTCATTTATTGTCATTGAGTGTTAGAAAAACTTTAAAAAACAAACTGAATTGATATCAATTTTATAATACAATACAATATATTTAAAGGTAATTAAAAATAATTAATTTTTTATACAATTAATATAATTAATTTATATAATTAAATAATTGCTTTTTAAAAAACCTCTGACATTATAATTATTAATTTTTTAATTATATTTAAATAAAAAATCGAATTTAAAATAAAAAACTAACCTAAAATAAAAGCACTAATTTTTTAATTATATTTAAATAAAAAAACTAAGCTAACCTCTCTCTCTCTCTCTATGATATAAAATAAAAAAACTAATAATTTATAGCTTTTCATTCGGAGGCCGCTACAAATAGGTCATGAGATAGGGAATAGCCATTTTAGCTCTTAAAATAGTTGTTTCGTTGGAGTCAAGAAAATTGATCAAAAATGTTAAAATGACATTTTTTTGTTTTTGTCTCTTCTTCAAATTGCACACCCGTTGGACTTGCTCTGAGGTGAAAGAAAAGTATTTAGCGTTACTATCGTGAAAAGGACATCTGACTAGTGGCTGATGTCACATGCGAGCGAAAGAAGAAGAAGTTGTAATTCATCTTGTCAAAAGGGCTAGGGATTCTATTTTTGCGGTTGTAGTTAAGTTTTCTAAGATAACATATTTTGTATCTTGTTATAAAATTGATGACGAAACTAATATAAAAATAAAATTATTATTTAAAGAGATAGTTTAGCTTGATGAGATTCTTATAAGAATTGTATTTTATTTTTGTGTTAAGTTTATTAGCTATTTTTAGAAGGTTTCGTGGGGGCATGTTAGGAATAAAATTATTATTTTCTACTACTTTTCATCCGCATATAGATTATCATAATGAAATAGTAAATATAATTTTAAGTATATTATTAAAAACTATCATTCAAAAGAATTTGAAGAATTAAAAAAATTGTCTGTCATTTATTCAATTTACATATAATAGGAGTGCACTTTGTACTACTAATTTTTCTTATTTTGAAATTATTTATGATTTTAATCATTTAATTCATTTAGATTAAATTTATTTAACTATTAATGAAATGTTTAGTCTTAATAGGAATAGAAAATCACAAGTAGTGGGATTCTCCAAATAACACTTTTCTTATATAAATTGCATTTTATATTTTATTGATTATATATTTGATTTCATTTTAAATATTAAATTGGAAACCTTCAAATTCGGTAAAGAAAAAAAAAGAGATGAGAAGTTTAAAACATTGCAGGTTTATTATTATAATTATTTTAATAACAAAAAAATCTTTATAATTTTTGGATCTTTTTTCTTCCTCTTAATTACTACCATTTCTCTAAATCGAAACCCGATTTTTTGCTATAAAAATAATAAAAATACCTTTATATTATAATCTTATTTTTTGATTTTTTTGCAGTTTTTTTCTTAAATTAGAACTCTTTTTTTTTTATCCATGATAAAAAAAACAAGAGAAAATAAATTAAAATTAAAATCCAAACTACTTTTTTATCAATTACACAAACCGAAAAATTTAAGCAAAAATAAACAATAAACTCCAAAACAAATCCATTCTAACTTCTCTCGACACTGTTTCTTTATGTAAATATATATTTGCTTGGCCCCGACTAAGAATAATATTTATAGGGCTGCACTGCAGAAGCATGCAAAAATATCCTGCGGTAGTTATATTTGGAAAGACTGGTTCTGGAAAGAGCACTCACCTCGCTCAATGCTTCACCATGGAGGTTACAACAAATCCAGAATCATTACTGTCACGCAACCCCGTCGAAGAAGAAGAAGAAGAAGAGAGAGAGAGAGAGAGAGAGAGAGCAATTATGGGATGTTGCATTCTACTTTACTAAACTTGTATGAGTGATTCTTTAACAGTCGCGCCCTGCCACCTTCCATATCTTTTCCATATCATCTCCAGCAAGTATTTCTAAAATGGTGAAAATGGTAATGTGTTTTTGGTTTTTAGATCTGTAATTTAAATTAATTTTTTTTGATTTTTTAGGTCATTTTAATATGTTGATGTCAAAAATAATTTTTTTAAAAAAGAATAACATAATTTTGATGTATTTATAAATAAAAAATATTTTTAAAAATAACTGCAACCACACTCCAAAATAAATACTAAGTGAAGCGTAAACTTGTCATCATTAATACATTTTAAAGACACCATAGTTCCTTGTGACCTAGTTAGGAATTGGTTTATATGGGTGTTATACTCAAACATAATTTTAGATGTATGTTACCCATGAAATTTGATCTCATACAAAAAAAAAAAAAAAAAAAAAAAAAAAAAAAGATTCCACTCTTATATAGGCAAAAGGGTAAAAAAATTACCTTAGGCCTTAAGTCTCTACCTGAAAATCAGGTATGAGGTCTTGATAGTGCGATAAGCCTGCGGGGAGGGGCTAGCATTGCATTAGGCCCATTTGTAGGCCCGACAACATGCCTTTTATTATTATTATAAGAACGACACACTTTTCATGTTCTAGCAAGGAGAACTTCTTAAAATCTACTTTTTTTTTTATTATATAATAATATAAATAGATATGCACAAGAAAGAAGATAAGTAAAATTTTAAAATAACATTTAAAAAAATCATGAAGAACTAAAAAATATATTTTTAATCAATTTTTCCTATTGAATTTAAATTAAAACAATGTAAGAAAACTAAAAAACAAAGTCATTACACCCATGCCTTTTATTTTCACAAAATAATAATAATAATAATAATAATAATAAACAGTCTTACAACTTTAATAAAATAATTTCTGAAATTAAAACATCCCTAAATTGGTTTAAAAAACAAAATCAAATCTAAAAAAGTTATAACCTCAGTCTACTTTTTTTCCATCTAAGATAAAGGGCTAAGTAAACCTAAATGGAATTTCTCTTGAAAAATTGAATTTATTAATACAAATAACGTCATCGCAATTTGGTTAGTTGTCAACAACTTCTTCTCCCCTTTGTTGTTTATTATTAGTGATCCCTTCTCTTCTCTTGCAAACTAAGTAATGAAAAATATACAAAACAAAGTTTTGGACCAAAACAAAATTCCAAAAAACAGAGGGACCAAAATAAAAAGGGAATCAATTATGAAGGAAAAAACAACAACGTTAATGTTAATTAATTAATTAGCCCAGGGAGGAAACAACTGATATTGATGTTTTTAATACATGTAATTTTTACTGATATTATTGGAATCCTATTATCTATCATCTCCAAATTCATGTACTGGTATTAAAAAATATTTTTTTGAAAAAAATATTTTTTTAATACTATTCTAAATAAAAAAATACTTTAAAAAATAACTATAATCATATTTTCAAAATAAAAAACACCTGTGTATCTACATATATGATCGTGTGAATGGGACCGCGCACAGTGGGTCGAACTCAATTCATATCAATATTATTTATATGATCCAAAGGAGGCCATGTTTATCAAACAGATGTGGATCTGGAACCTCTCCCGATTGACATTGAAGGGTCAAATTCAAAAGAAACAAAATTCAATGATCCAAAGAAAAGAAAAGAAAAGAAGAAAGGAGTAGAGCTAACACCACTGTATTATTAATATTATTTATAAAAGAAGAAAGGAAAAATAGATTTGGGCTGGGTCAACTCAATTCATATTAATATTATTTATATTAAAGATATAATAGAAAGGAAAATAATGAAGGGTTACATCCTAACAACAACTGCCAAAGGTTAGGGACTCTTTACCCTTACAAATATATTTGTTAACATTAACTTACAATAAATAGAAGAAAAAAAAACGAGGAGAAATGGCTCTAAGAAAACCAATTTTAATAAAAATCATTTCTATAAACTAAGTACACGTAAGCAATGAATAATAAACACAATTCATTATTATTTAATGTCATCATACTTAGACGAAGTGATACAAGTTTTATAGAACATGTTTATGTTGCTTCCTTCTACTATTACATTTTTTATTGTCCATCATCATTGGTACTAGAGCGTGTTGTTGCTTGTTTCTTAGTCTAGATAACATGTTTGATTTGCTTGCAACTTGTTTTCAATGATTAAATAATTTATGCCATTGATTTTTTTTTTTTGTTTTTCACTTCATGGTGGAAATGGTAAATAAATAAACAAATGAATGATTGTGTGGATATTTACTTTTTCTTGGTCTTTTCTTGAAAAACAAATGAGAAATGATAATATGAAAATCTATAGTATGAAAATCCAATATGTTCTTGAAGAGGCTTTAAGAACATTAAGTATTTACATGTTTATATTATTATTTTCAACTATTATCCCCCCCAATTTAATTCAAGTCGGTCTAAACAACTACTCTTCTGATTAATCTCTTCGTTTATCTTCTAAAATATATACAGTTTTGTTTCTAGTATTTTTAATTTAAAATATTTATTAAAAAATAAAATTCATTGTTGTAAGTGGTTATAAACCCTTTGGTTTTCTTTTAATTTTATATTTATCTTTTAGGTTTTTAATATCTATTTTATTCGTCGGTTTTCTATTTCAGCATAGCCAGCGCCAGAATGAGATGGAAGAAATACTTTTACATACGAACTTGAAGTGGATTTGAGCATAGTCATTTCTTATATATTTTCTATTATATATATATATATTAATTAATTTTAATTTTAGGCCATAAAATTAGTCAAGATATAATAAAAGGATATAAACAGCTATATTAATAATAATAAAAAATGACCCCGTAGAATTAATAAGATGGTACGAGCATGTTAATAAAAAAGTGAAGGAGTACTGTTGCTACTATTATTTTTTCAATAAAATAAGTGTAGTTCATTAAAATAGTGTCTGCGGAGCCAATGGTGCGCACCTGACAGGGACGGTCCTTGACACCTGAAGAGCCAACGGCTAGAGAGAAAGTGGAGGAGGAATGGTGCAGAAAAGGAGTTTGGTGTTGAAAAATGGGGTTCTCCCATGTCTGTCCAAAAGGGACTGCGACGCTCTAACGGCTATCCCGGTTAACGTCTCCTGGCTCGCGACGGCTACTCGAAATGAACCTCTTGACAAGCTACATCTGACCTCATTTATTATCATAAATTACCCGGTTTTTTTAATTTATTAGAAATGCTGCCCCTGGCATGGTCATGGTAATTATAAACTCCTTGACGATCTTCCTTTTGCTTCCTTCCATGGATGAATAATTGCAGAGCTTGTGGGTGTAGTCCTCGAGGCGATGATGGATGCACAAAATTTTTTTATCCTGCTGCAATGTGCTAGCTTTTCAGTAACTTTTAGGTCATTTTCTGACAATAATGAGAACGCTAAGTGCTGTTTGGGAGGGCAATTGTGGTAGTTTTTCAAATTGTTTTTTATGCCGAAATATATCAAAATGATTTTTTTTATTTTTTAAAAATCATTTTTGACATCAGTACATCAAGATGATCTAAAAACATCAAAACATATTCATTTAAAATAATAATAATAAAAAAAATTCAGCAAAACAACGGTTTGACCGCAGTGCCAAACATGCTCTAATTCCTTTGTGACGATTAGCGAAAACGATCTAGCATAATTCACACCCTTTATATATTATCAGTGCCCGATAGTGAGGCAGTGTCTAAGATATACAGGCCGTCGATTGTGATGGCTTTATACCTTTAGTGCTTTGGTGATGGAGCATGTTTTGAAAATATTGTGCTATAAAATAACATATTTGTAAAAATATTTAGGAAATTAACACATTATTGTAATTGAAATCTGCTACATGGGGATCACAAAAGCTATCTGCAGCTTTATTTTTGCAAATATCATCAATGACAAGCACTGCAACTGAGGGCATCGATGAACAAAGGCATCATGGGACAGGCTATTTTGTCATCAACTCCCTGTATAAAAAATATTAAAAAAAACAGTAATTCACATAATTGCAAATAATTTTCCAGCATCGAAACACAGTTTACAAAAAAAAAAACAATTTAACACAAACATACTATTTTTGAGCCATTTTCCCTTGCTGGTTGTTTTCAATTTAACCTTTGAGAAATTAGGGTTCTTCCCCGTAAGAACGGCACCCCCTTCGCCTCGACCAACCATTAAGACAAGACTTGTCAATGATATTCTACATCTCTGACACCCACTGTCGGAACACTTCGATTCACATGATGAGTTAAAAAACAAGCACCCGCAGCGAGAGACCCGACCCGAGTATTTATTGGACAGTTGAGGACAGGCTGGCTGAGTTGGACTCGAAAGTCGAAAGTGCAAGCCGTACGGACTGTTAAGAATGTGCTCACCGAGGGACACGCTTCATTGGAGGTAGCTGTGCTGCACGGAATGCGCAGGTTGCACCGTGCACCTGCATTTTCTGTGGGACCGACATACTTCTATTCGTCACTGGATTGGCCGAGCCAGCTGGTCTACACTAACCCCCATGCACTCGATGCAAAAACATCTTAAAAAGCCTGGTGCATGGACGGAGTAGCCAACCTTTTTTAACTTACCCTTTTCAGCTTTATTGTGATGAATGCTCTCTTATTATTATTATTATTATTATTATTATTATTATTATTATTATTATTATTATTATTATATTAGTAAAAATATAGACCCATTTATTATATCGAATCAATAACTAAAGGTGTAAAAATACGAAGAAGTGATTGTTAAAAAGTTTAATGAAAAACTAAGAGCAAAGTTATGAATAGTTCATTTATTCTCATATATAAATTAAATAATTTTATTTATACAAAACATTCTAGAAAATAAAACGATTCATCGATACCAAAAAAAAAAAAAACAGCAATTTCAAGACACTTGGTGAAAGACCTACATCTTTCTATGAAGAAATATGAGCAACAAGTATTAATTATAGGTAAGGTATGAACCATCACGTTAATTTGTATGAAAACTTTGTGTGGTCTAATCTATTTTATATAGTAAAATTGTAACATTTTGCTTAAACGCGCCATCAAGTTATGTGATATATCTTATTCACTTCTTTTTTTATGTCAAGTGTATAGTTTCCATTTTTCCTATATGAAATATTTAAAATATATATGCAAATGAAAATAAAAAAAATATTAAAATATTGATACCAAAATGAATAAAGAGAAATCACTAGGAAAATTTCTCAACTAAATGCTTCAATTTATATTTTTTTACAAATGTTTATTTTAAATTATTTATTCTTAAATCAATAATAGAAAGTTTATATAATAGACTTTAGTTTAAGATACATATTTAGTTTATTTTTATTTTTTGTAAGATGTAAAAGCAAGAAAAATCAAAGTACCCATCTCTTTTACTAAAAACAACAGATATCAAGGTTTTCGAAGTTGTCCAACAGTTTATGATATATAGTATAGAAGTTCATTTGTGTATTATTTTATTATTGTTTAATTAAATCTTTTTTCTCAACAAAATTATTAAATTAAATGATATAGTAATATTTTTTAAAAAAATCAAGAATGATCTAGGGAATAAAATATACTATGTAGTTTTTAAGAAGATCCTATTACCTTTTGATTTAGTTTCAAGATAGAACTCTTTTAAATTCAGCTTTAATGAATAAGAAATTCTAGAAAATCAATCATGTCATAAAGGCTATGTATGCTGTTTTTATGAGTCATTTTAAAATTTTGAACAGAATTTTTGTTAAGTAGTACAATTTTTGTGTTTAATTATAATATTAATCAATATTATTTTCAAGAAATAAGATAAAAAATTAAACATAACATTGAGTAAAAGAAGTTTTGCAAACCATTAATTCATGATATTATATTTAAAACATTATATATAGAGAAGCTTGAAACCTTAACTCTTAATAAATACAACACTGAATGATAAATTAATTGAATTGTTATTTTTATTGTTAAAATTATGATTGAAGGTAAAATAAAATAAAAACAAATACCAACATATAACAAAAAATTTATTCAAAAAACAAAGGAAAATAAATAAAGGACTCTCACTATTAACATTTTTTGTTATTAATATTAACAATTAACGAAATTTTTATTGTAATAAAAGAATAACCAAGAAAAATATTATAAAAAAACAACCACTAAGATTATTAATATTATTGTGTGAACAATGAAAATTATAAAATTATCTTGAGGAATAAAATAAAAAACCAAAATACTCTAACAAAAGAGCAAATAAAGACAACCAAAATAAATGACAAAACCAAAATAAATATTATTAGCATAGATTGGCAACCACCCACTCATTTGCCATCGACATGCACACAACCTGGTGAAAGAGAACATGACGGCATATCCAGCGACACGGCAACCGAACATTTTTATCATCTGCAGTTAACCGAACGAGCTGCGTGCAAATGGCGTACGAGTCAAAACAACTGACGCGTCAAGAAGACGCACATGTAATAAAACTGAAAAAAAATTAATAAACAAATATGGAATCACCTAAACAGCCATGACCTGACGATAATAACAAAAAAAACTTGGCATCAAAATATCATTATGCCCCCGGCTCCAACCGTTTGCTTTTGTAGTTTGTGAGAGTGTTTCAGTAATTGTTCTATTCACACAATCATGAAAAGCCAAAAATATCCTCCCCTTCATCCCATTGTTTTTGTTGCAAATGAGGGTAAAGATGTTAATTTACTGTGCACTGCCAGTAGAAAAAAACGAAAACAACCTTAACATTTTGCCTTTTTTGTCCGTTTTCAGGGACAAATTCGTATATTTACTGTTTAAAAAATAATGCAAAGACAAAAACACCCCTAAACAATATGATAATGTCAATAGAGAAGTAAAAAATCTAAAATACTCTCGAGTTTAAGACTTAAATTTTATATAAGTCAAAATAATAATTATACTATTATATTACAATACAGTAGAGTATTTTCTCTGCACAGTTTAGCTTCTTAGCTAATTGGCTAAGGACGGAGCCCACCAGCAAGGATTTGACGCGGCAACAAGGAGGCAGTAAAAATCAGCGAAGAGGAGGACATGGGATGGGATGGGATAGAAATACCACAAATTAGAAGGTCTGGGGACACAGTCGTCATTGTGATAGAAGTTTCTTTCTAAAAAGGAACACCCCGATCAATGCACGACCTCCTATTTTTACCTCTGAAATTCTCATATAATCAAAACCGTAGTAAATGGCAGATTTTTATTTCCTGAAATTATTCTGCCACCATTTACTATTGCCTCTTTTTATTTATTTATAAAATTGCAGGTGGCGTTCTATTCTATGGTGGAAAACGCAAGGCAAAAACAAAAGAAGCTAAGCTGGAAAAAGAGAAGCAAGGCGAAGAAAGCGCCCCCTCCCCCCACCGCCACACTCGCTCTCTCTCTGCTCCGCCCTGCTTCTCTCATCTCTTTTCGTCTTGTTGAGGGAAAGGGTGCAAGTAAAGTGGGGGAGGGGGGGTGGAGTGCACGGTGGCGTACGCTAGCACCAGGGGCCTGATTGTGCTCACCGGCTCGTTTCATGGATTCTTCTAGCCACTTCGCTACCACGGCAATACTACTTTGAAAGATAAAGGGGGGGGGACAGAGAGAATCGAGGGTTTCCTTTCATTTAATCAATCCATCAACTGCTGCTACAGAGAGTGCAGAGCAAGCAGGCCTGGCGGACCTCAAAGGAACCCTGGCGTTCCTTCGATCGTCCCTTCTCTCCATAGTGGCAGATCGGTTCGATTTCAAATCGAAGAAGAAGAAGAGGAGGAGAGGGATTTACGGTGCGAAAATGCTTTGGATTCTACGATTTTCAGGCTTCTTCTCTGCCGCTCTTGTCATGATTATACTCTCTCCGTCTCTCCAGTCCTTCCCTCCAGCTGAAGCCATCCGCTCCGCCAATCACGACGGTCATCTCCGTTTCCCTTTCTCCCCTTCCGATTCCCTCACCCAACTATCTTTCCGAAAATCGACTACATTCCGCAATGCTGATGAATGCGGCTTCTCTGACCACCAAATCAGAGGCAAAACCATTGTATGTGATCCTTCATTGGTCCACGTAGCGATTACTCTCGATGTGGAGTATCTTCGTGGCTCAGTTGCAGCTGTTCACTCAATTCTGCAGCACTCAATGTGTCCCGAGAATGTGTTCTTCCATTTTTTAGTATCCGAGACCAATCTGGAATCCCTAGTCCGGTCCACTTTCCCTCAATTGAAGCTCAAAGTTTATTATTTCGATCCGGAGATTGTTCGCAGCCTCATTTCTACTTCAGTGAGGCAAGCGCTGGAGCAGCCACTCAATTACGCGAGGAATTATCTGGCTGATTTGCTTGAGCCATGTGTTAAGAGAGTGATTTATTTGGACTCTGATCTAGTTGTCGTTGATGATATTGCAAAGTTGTGGACTACTAGTTTGGGTTCTAGAACAATCGGAGCTCCGGAATATTGTCATGCCAACTTCACGAAGTATTTCACGGCGAGTTTCTGGTCCGAGAAGCGGTTTTCAGGGACATTTCGGGGGCGGAAACCCTGTTACTTTAACACTGGAGTGATGGTGATAGATCTGGTGAAATGGCGATGGGTCGGGTACACGAAGCGGATTGAGAGGTGGATGGCGATCCAGAAGAGTCACCGGATTTATGAATTGGGTTCGTTGCCGTCGTATCTTTTGGTCTTCGCGGGACACGTGGCTCCGATTGAGCACCGGTGGAACCAGCATGGGTTAGGCGGTGATAATGTGAGAGGGAGTTGCCGGAACTTGCATCCGGGTCCGGTTAGTCTACTGCATTGGTCAGGTAGTGGAAAGCCGTGGCTCAGGCTCGACTCAAAGCAACCGTGCCCTCTTGATGCACTGTGGGCACCCTACGATTTGTACGGACACTCACCATGAAAAACTCCACTCTACTCGCCGGTAAACTAATTACCCTTCAGGGACTCTTTTTTTTTTTTTGGTTGTTGATTTATTTATTTCTTATTTTTGTTTTATATTTTCTCATATCTTGTCATTTGTTCTTCATATAACCTGATTTTTTTCCTTTAATTTTTTTTAGTTTTAATTTCATGTCATTTCCGAGGCGATTTGTATTCTATTCTATTATTCTTGCCTTCGAAAAAATAACCCCATGGGGGACATTCAATTTTTTATGGTGGCGCGTGCATTGCAGCAACACAGAACATCTCTCTGCTAAAGAAGAGGGAGAAAGCTGCCCCTCCTCCAATGGAGGAATAATAAACAAATAGTTTCAGTGAAGTGTCCAAACTGCTTGTTTTAATTTAATGCCATTAAATTATTAGATCAATTACAAGTGTAAATTTGGTCGGCGCACCATTCCGAGTTTCTTCTCATCAATTACAACTCACCTTCCCCCCCGTGAGGAGGGTTAGTGGTCAGAGTCAGAACGTGATTAAAATACTTTTGTTTATTTTATTCTTAATATAAACAAGTTAAAATCATTTCTTAAAACAAAAACATGGCCGAGACAACAGGACGGAGGGCGGCTGTGGTTTTCTTTTCGGACAAATCGTAGGCCATGCGAGTCATGTTGGACAACAATGCTCGGTGAAGGGACTTGAAAATTAACTGCTACCGGTAGGAATGGAAGAGATGAACCCAATTTGGAAGAATCTACTAGAAGGTGAGTTTTTTTTATAGCAGCGAAGTCCCTTGCGGGGGCTGCCGCCTCTCCTTTATTGGACAAGTCTAGTAGAAGTGATAATTACAGTTAACAAGCGAGCCAAGAAAGGTATAAAAAAAGCTTGGAAGTTGGGTGATCAAATTTATCTTGTGGCATCAAATGAGGGACCCATGTGTCATTGTAGCGTAGCAACTGTCCAAAGTCGGGATGGGGGACCGATTCCTTTTGCCCTGGCATCACACGTGGCCGGTTGCCTGGACTCTCTGGAATCAGCTGGGTACACGTGGTTAGCCCAGCACATCACTGGGCTGTTTTTTTTTTTTTTTTTTTTATCCGTCGTATTATTTATCGAAATAAAAAAACTTGGTATTTGCTGGGTATTTCCATTCAATGGAGGCTGCTCGTCCGCATATGAATCATATAATATCAGAAACTGTGATGGAGACGTGGCAACAGCCTCGAGTGTTCAATGGAATCACAGAAAAGACAGATTGTGATGTAGCTGTGATTCATTAGAGATTTGATAGGGTTTCTCCAGAGGAGAGGAGGAAGTACGCGTTCCAGAGCACGGAAGACATGAGATTTTTAGTTTTTATTTTAGGTTGTTCACGTGGGTGGTGATATTACTCTTCTATGTTTTGGTTTAAAAGTGTTTTTAATTTCTTTTTATATTTTAAATTATTTTTTAATGATTTTAAATTATTTCTGCATGTTAATACCAAGAATAATTTAAAAAAATATATTATTTTGATATATTTTTAAATAAAAAATACTTTTAAAAATAACCACAACCATATGTTTTTTGAAGCGGAAGAAAAAGAGGGAAGCAATCTTGCGAGGTGGTGACTGTCGAGGCTGCTGGAGGCTGATAGCATCTCACGATCAACTGGTCCTCCACAGAGGGCTGCCGTCCACCACCACGTGACGTCACACTCAAAATAAAACAAAGCAAATCGGTCCCTTAGCATAATCTATCTATATAAACTTCGACTGGTATTTTTGAGCACGAAATGATAGGCAACATCACTGCCGACACTAAAGATGGGAAGTGCCGAGTTTTAAAAGGTAAACGCAACATCTTAGTGAATATTTTATCCAATTATTTGGAAATAAAAATGGAGAATTCATTCTCCCATCCTTGTAAAGTTTTATCCGTTGAATTATTAACTCTAATTTTTTCTCTTGAGAATAAGTTGGGTGCTTTCCGCTCACACACATATCCTCTAATTTTAAAAAGATTATCTTCTCATTCTTTCAGTATATTTTTTTCTTTATGCTTACTTTTTTATGTGATTAAATCTCATTCCCTGAAAAATATATTTTATAGGTCCATGTGAGCGAGTAAAATCCCGACTATCTTAAACTCTTACAAGGAGTGCACATCATGACTTGAACTTAAGACTTGTTATGCATATTATAAACTCTCTACTATCGCATTACGATTTCCTAAAACACTTATCCTCGAGTTCATAGAAGATATTTCCTTGTGAATTGGGGATTTTTTAGTCTCCACATTTATATACTATACTAGCAACTTGCCCGCGCGTTGCCGCGGTTATTTTTTTGTATATAATTTAACATAATTAAATCTACAATGTAAGTTTATATGATATAAGTAAATAAAAATTATACATTAAAAGATAAAATGCTGAACATTTTGAGTTGAGCTTCTCATTTAAGCATAAATTATATTTTTTAGAATATAGGTATTGCGTCATAAACGATCACAAAAGAGCGCGCACTAACATTAGAAAAAAGAGCAACATAATAAGAAAAAAAACTTACTGAAATCATTATTGTGCAGATAATAAAATTATACAAATCAATTAATAGAATGAGCAAATAAAAAACAAAAGGGAACAGGAAGCAATATTAATTTAAATATTATAACAATAGCAACATCGGAGTCTTAACATTTAAAATTATTATTACCGCTAGAATAAAAACAATAAAAATTATTAAATTATACCGAGGGAAAAAAATAAAAAGCATGAACAAAACAGCAAGCAAGAAAAACCAATAAAAAATTATTCTTATTATTATTCTTATTGTGAAAGAATAAATAATCACTATTATTATAATAATGGAATACATAATCACTATTATTATAATATTCATAATAATCACTATTATTATTATTATTCTTATTATAATAATTATTATTATGTTAATAATGAAAGAAACAAAAATAAATGAAAGACTAAAAATATCCAAGAAACTTTAACAAAAGGAAAAAAAAATTATCATTACTATTACTGGAAATTTTTTTTTATCAAATTATCGGGCGGGAAAAATAACAACATAAGAGTAAGAATGAAAAATAATTAAATCATGATTATTATTATTATTATTATTATTGTGTTAAATACATTTATATATACATGGACAAAAGTAGGGATTATAAGGGCTGAAATGAAAATCAAATATAAAGGGATTAAATTTTTAAACATTGTCAAAGAATAAAAGAAACCAAATGAATTAATATAAAAAAAAAATTAAAAGAATAAGGATCAAAATGACAAATGACATATATAAAAATCATTCTAATTGAAGGAGAAAATTTCAAAAAAAATTACTTGGAGGACCAAAAATAAATAATGACAATTTCTATCATTTTAGAGAAAAATTAGAAGAAGAGGGACTGAAATCAAACTTTGCATATATTAGCAATTTCAATTGGAGGACCAAATCAAAGAAATCAAAACATCCGTACCGGAATAATTGAAGGAATAAAAAATAAATACAAAATCAAAACTATAAGGACTAAAATAAAACTTCCTTATATAATCAATTTTAATTGAAGGACACAATTTAAAATAATAAAACTTCAATTTAAATAAATCAGTAATAAAAACAAAATCAAAACCGCAGGGACCAAAATGAACTTCACACCAACATTAGGGACTGGAGCCGAATTTGGAGGCGGAAGGAGAGAGAAAGGCGACGCCGGAGAGAAAACCATCCGCCGCGGCTGAACAGAACATCCTTTCAGTGAACGCGCCGCGACGGAGGAGAGAGGACATCCCGTCGCATCTTCTATCACGGCGGAAGTACATTTCTGACGCCGGGACGACGCCGCACGCGCCGCCTCAAGGGCGCGTTCGCCTGGAACGCCGCTGGCGCGACCAGGCGACGCGCCAGCTGTCCCACTGGCTAATAACCCAAAGAACCCTGTCCCCACTGGTATTTACGAAAATACCGGGGGGGAAAAGACGTCGCAGCCCCTGTTTACTGTGCAAATATTTATCTTTTTCGGGGGTTTTTTTCGTCAGTGCACTGTGCAAAAAAATGTGTAAAACCGACGGAGCCCCTGTGTCCTGTGCGCTATTTTGTCTTTTTCGAGGGTTAGAGGAGTCAATCCACTGTGCACATTGCGGCTATTTAAAAAAAAAACCAAAAACCGAAAATACCCCCATAAACTAAACACAAAACGCCGGATGACCAAGGCCAATTCCGTCTGTGCACTGCCACAATCCACAGTGGATTGTGAGATAGTGCATAGTAGTCAGAACAGTGCAAAATCCACGCCATTTAGATAGTAGTTAATTATAATTCTTACTATTTTTTTAATCTAGTATTTATCATCACACCTTCCATTAAATTAAACTATATCGTTTTAATCTAACTTCTCAACCTCATCAAAAGTATAAAAAGAACGGGCCCTTAAAATTAGAAACTGTCCAAGCGGGATTGCTTGATACTCGTATCTTTTCTTCAATCTTGTAAACTATAATCAGCTTTATTCTTTGAAGATCATGAAAGGCAGGAGGTAGCAAACGGGTTTAATATATATTAGATAATAATATAAATTATATATTGATATCTTATATAGTAATTTAAGTTTTTAAGCTAAATAATTTTTTGATAGAATATCTTCCTGCCCTCACCAATTAAACGATTCAACTCCAGCAGTGCGGGAACTGTAGCAGCTAGTCGTATGTGATTAAGCACGGTAATTAGCGGGGAGGTACCTGCTAAGCAAGCCAAAAGTCAAAACTAATTCTTAGATAGTCTTTCTAGAAGCTGATGAATGAGTTGCTTTCTTAGTAGTTCCTGCAAGCTCGCTCAGTTTACCCTACTCTCTCCCTTATCAGGAGAAGAAATTTTAAGGTCCATTTTTCACCTCTTGAGGCAGGTTACTTACTGCCGTCGACTTAACACGCAGTGGATTTCTTAAAATACTGGAATTAGTTAGGCCTGCCAGGAAATTCTACTCAATAATTCCCGGAGGAATTAGAATACTGAATGTAACCAAGGAATGGAGTTGAAGGAGCTTCCAGGCTTGTAGCAAGTTGGAGTAAGTGGGGCAGACGAAAATGGAGTTATCTGCTTTCAAGTGAAGATCCAACCGACGCTGGAAGATTCACACAGAAGTGCCAAATCTCGGAGAACTATAGATGCAAACCAGAGGAGTTCTGTAATAACATGATGGGGTAATTGCAGCTTCTTCAAACTTGGTTTTGTTTAATTCTAACTCATAGACTAAAAGGCCTGCTTGGAACCCAGAACGACGGGCTTGATTTGAAGGCAGGTAAGACAAATATTAGCCTGTTTAAAGTTAGATATTTTCCCCAGGTGAAGACTTTTCTTACATCAAATCTCAGAAAGTATATAGGAACTATTATATATATATATATTATTTGCATAAGAAAGCGATAGAAACAATTGGTCAAAATCGATTGAATTAAAATGAATAAAAAAAGATGGAAGTAGAGAACTTCATCTGCATGCACAAAAGCTACGCACTGTACACAACAAGTGAATTAAAATGAATAAAAAGCTAAACACTGATGAAGTAGAGAATTTCATCAAAGGAACTGAAACTTCGTGTTCACCAAGAAATGTGAACATGGTTGGAACCCTTCCTCTCCTTCCCATCAAGCCTTTGGCAAAGGGGTAAAGATGGGACAGAACCCAGAAGCTGAAGAACACTCCTCCAAGGAGCCTGCTCCACTGTGGAAATGGGCTGTACATAGTTCTTGCAACTCCTACTGCAATTGCAATCAGGTTCAGAATCATTATTGTAATAGGAGGGACCACTAAGAAGCTCCACTTAACCACGTATAAGTCAGCAAATTCATCATCTCCATCTTCAGGCGTGGCAGATTTATATGTCAAAGTGAATGGGATGTCAAATCCTGCTATAACCTTCAGTAATCCTTGTAAAACCGCCGCAGGATGGGCACTTGTTCCCCCAATTACCTTCAGTAATCCTGCTCATTTCGCCACCAGTCATCAAGTGTGATTCCTGACCATTTGACTTCTAGAATTGCAAGCATCAGGTGATGGTGGTAATCACCAACAAGAGGACTAGAAAGGTCACACTGAGTGATTGGACTATGAACTGGCCAGAAAAAAAGAGAGATTGCTGGTAGGACGCAATAAACTATGAGAAACATGGATGTGAATGGGTACATTCCACAGTTGAAATATGCAACCCTTTGTCAGAATTTCATCCGGGGAGAAGCAAATATAGTGCATTGCTCCGTGAAAAGAAGATTTCCACTGAGCCTGTTGCCCATCGAAGGACTCGGTGGAGCCTGTCTGGTAGATTAATCGGCGCTGTTCCTCGAAATGCATCTCTTTTGGTTAAACAATAGACAGACCTCCATCCTCTGTTGTGGGAACTGAACATGACAGATCCTATCACCACCCCTATCAAGCATAAAGCACATCCCTTCTCTCAAAGCCAGAGAGTTAGAGATGTAGTGATCGCAATCCAGATTCAGAATGGAGGGACCATTGGACATGATTGCGCTGGTTCTAACTAGAGCATTCATTGCCCCAGCTTTCTTATTGTGATCAAAGCCTGGCTTTTTTTCGCGAGACACAGACCAGCATTGACAATCTAATATCAATTTCTGTGGTGTCAAGCAGGCTCTCACCATTTGCTTCTACACCAAAAACAGGTTCTGCATTTGGTGGAGCTAGCATAGCCTGCAAATGGAAACGAAAATGTAGAATGACACTTTATTCAACATCTCATTCTCTAGAAAGTTTACAAACTCAGAAGAAGAGAATTACTTGGATTATTCCAGCATGGTCTCCTCTTGAGTGGCCTGCTTCTCCAGAAGCCCAAGTCCCCGGCCAATGAGAAACATCTGACAAAAGGGATCCACCACCATCCGATAAGTAACAAGCTAGCTTTTCCACTGGATAATCAACCGCGAGTATCGAAAGGATGGTGTTTGCAGTGACCAAAGGAGGCTCCTTTTCAGGGTCTGCCGTGGAAACAAATACATCAGTGCCTGCGAGATCTGATCGACCTTTCGGGTTTCGAAGATTAGGTGATTCAAACCGCTCTTTCAGCACAGAGAGATCAGTCACTCTATGTACAGGGCAAAGCTTAGGGAGCTGATCAAGAATCCAAGACTGTGCAAACCATATCTCGCAAGTTATGGACATCCCCCATAACCACAGAGCTTCACTATTAGGGTGTCGGATTCTCCATGCAAGGAAAAGACCAAGGGGCACAACACGTATCGCGATGAGTAGCCTGCATTGTAACAAATAACTTCAGATTTTAGATAATAATCAAACATAGGCGATGCGATTTGCTTGTTAATTTAACTACACAAACTGGGTCGTTCATCATCTGGAGCTGTAAGTAACGCAATGAGTCAACACACATGCGATCTAAAGTGTGAAAATCATCTAACAAGTAGCATCAATGGTTAACATTGTTGAGCAATTGTTAACATTGTTGAGAATATATAATATATAGGTTAGATTATTTATTATTTATTAATGGTAGAATAGTTTCTTGCTTTAGCCTATATATAGTTATTTTGCATCTAGGTAAAACTAAACTTGTATTTGATATTATTTGGTATTTCACCTTCAAAGAGTTTATGCAATCTAGTATTTCCTCTTTTTTTTGGTTTTTGCAATCAGGTATTTTGGCTTTATTGTTATTTGCTCTATTTTTTTTTTCGTATGTTTATTATGGTTACTGAAAGAGATGATTCGCTTGATTCGCTTTAATTTGTGAGTGTGAGGTTAGATGGACAAAACTATTCATATTAAAGTTATGTGATGAGAAATTTTTCTTAAGAGTAAAAAGATATGAGGATATATGAAAGTGGAACTCCTGTGAAACCTCAAAATAATGATGAAGGTTATGATGTTTTGATAGATACTTGGGAAACAAACAAAGCAAAGATTATTGCTTGGATTAACAATTCTTTTGAGCATTCTATAGGTACACAATTGGCAAAGTATGAGACAACAAAGGAAGTATGGGACAAGACCATCTACAAAGGTTATTTACTCAATCTAATTTTGCAAAACAATATCAACTAGAGAATCATATACGAGCTACTCACAAGAAGAATATGAATATTTAGGAGTTTGATTCTGCTACGGCAAATCTTAATGATCAATTGGCTCTTACAAAATCAACAAATTAAAGACAGTTGGTGCCTATAATGACTTTTCAATATTAATATGCTATTCTTTTAATAAAATCATCAAGCGATTTTTCTTTATCATCCTTATATATTCTTTTTTTTGTTCGATAAATAAATTATGAATAAAATAAATAAATTTTAAATAGCACCCTCTCTTTTATTTTATTTTTTAAATTGTTTAATAGATCCTTTTTAACAATAGCAGTTATTTTAAAACTTGATCATTTTTAAGGGAAATTCTTGTAATTTATGTTAATTTTTTTCATTTCATATCAATAATTTACCCCCCCCACCATGATATATTTATAAAAGTAAGTCGATGATCTATTCTTGGTTAAAGAAAAAACCATCTAAATAAAATAAATACGATTAGAAAAACAAAATGCATATTTGAAAAGACATTCATAATATTAAAACGTTCTGTTTTATGGATAATATTCAAATGTTGAAATGATAAATATAACAAGAGCCCTCAGCTTCTCTGCCTGCTCATCACATGAACACACAAAAGCAAGCATCCCCAGGTCTACTTTTAAAACTGAGGAAGATAGAGTCTGCTGACACCTGCATGCAATAAAGAATAGCTCGAGCAAAACCTGACCAGACAAGTTACAGCAAAAATGGGGGCGGGGGAGAATGCCAAGCTACCGGCATGGTAAAATGTGATCTCGAACCAAGTCATTTCCACAATCCAAGCTGGTTAAAACCTATCAGCCGAGGCCATCTTCAAAGTCTTCGCTTGTTTTTCATCGAACACGACAGGCTCAGCCCAGCAATCATGCCAGCTTCTGCAAGTAGGAGAGAAAGAGAGAATTGGACCTTCTAAAGCGCTCCTCCATTGTTGACGCAACAACATTCTGAATGTTACAGTCTATCCGGTCAACAATTGTGCCCTGCCTGAGAACACCCATGAAAGATAAATCTGATATAAGATGCGGCTGAAATCTGATCTGTCACTGGGCCGAATGGTCCGCCATGATTTGAGAAACTGCAAGCAAATCCTACGTCAATTGAAATGGGAATCGGAAACTGAATCTCTCTCAAATGATCAACCCGGCAGGTGCATGTAAATACCTGTTTGATCTCGCTTTCCCAGTCAGCAGTAGATTGCTTCACTGTTCTTTAGCTGATCAAGAATCTGGCCCTCATCATTTATCAAACTTTACTCATCAAGCACTGCACATGACTGGCTGAACAAGCATTGCTGGTACAGAACACAAGAAATTGAGAAAACCATGAATCAGTAGCCAAAATTATCTAATTAGAAAGCTTTGCGCTCGGAATTACCCACAGCCACAAACTCCCGAAAGAGGAGAAAGGGGAGGAAGGAAGGGATCTATTGAATGAATACGCTCAATCTACAAGTAGCTTACAGCAAGTGTAGCCCAAAAAAGGAAAACCACATCACTAAATTCATCATCTTCCGATATTCTAAATAGCTTACTTAAAAACTCTATTGATCTCTCTGGGTTTTCTTTTTTTCTTTTTGCTTATACTCTACTATCTCCTTGCTCAAACTACCCTCATTCTTATCTCAATTTTTTTTCTCTCTCGGTTTTTTGTAAATAGCTTGGCTTTATTTTGTTTTGCTCCTTTATTTGTATGTATCGTCGAAGCTCATAGAACCTTTCTTGGTGGAATGATCGTGGTTAATGGTTCTCTCCGTTCAATCTCAACCCTCCACCATAGGTGTACACTTTGACCAAAGCTGATTTTTTTTACCTATTTGCAATTCGTTTTGTATGGGCTCTAAAGAAAGGATATAAATACTGTTTTGGTTGGTGTTTTATTTTTTCAATTGAAATGAAATATTTTAGTTGTTGAGTGTTTTGATATGTTGTTTTGGAATTATATATATATATATATATATAATTAAATATATTAATTAAAAAAAAATAGTTCAAATCCAAAAATAAAATTATTTAGAATTGTGCAATTTAATATAAAAAAAGACACAATAAAATGATTTTTTTGAACAAAATTATGAACATGTATAATATTACAAGAATATCATCATCAATCTTGCAAGGTCATAAAATTCTCTGATTGCTCTGAAATTTTAATATAATATATATAAATATGTCAAGAGACTCATCGTAAAATTGCATTTCAATCTAACAGTCAGATTAAGAGATATGATTGATATTGTAAAATTATTTATTATTTTAAAAAACCACTATTTGGCCGAAACGGAACGAGCGGAACGAAACCGGAACGTTTCAGCCGGTATTTGGCCGAAAAATACGAAACGAACTGGAATTTAAACAGAGATAAAAACGACATCATCTTGTCTCTTTTTTTTAACTAGTATGAAACGTTTCAACCATTTTGGCTGAAACAAAATGAAACAGACAACTATGCTATAAAGAGTTAGATTGTTTTTGTTTTTGGTTAAACATAAATGAGTGATGTTAGTGCCTGTTTGCGAGTGTGATTGTTGTTGCTTTTGAAAATATTTTTCATCTACAAATATATCAAAATGATGTTTTTATTTTATTTTTTAAAAAAATATTTTTGACATCAGCACATTGAAATGATCTAGAAATACAAAAAATAATTTAAAAATACAATATCAAACATCAAAGATAGAAAGTGGTAAAGTCCAACTAAATCAATGGAAGAAGAAAAAAAAACGAATTATAGGTATGAAGAAAAAGTATTGTTTTGGCCATATACCAAAACAAAGTCTCTTTTTTTTTTAAGGCTTTTCAAGCCAAAACACATTATTTTTTTTATTGAAGTAATGAAATATGTTAGTTCACTTAAAAAATGGCACAATTTTGGCATAGAATTAATGTTTATTCGAAGATATCTCTCAATTTCTTTATCTTTTTTAATTTGGTCATTGGTTCTTAAATCTGTCTTCTATTTTTTGGCCAATTCCAGCCTAGTTCGTCTCAATTATGTCCCTAATTATACTGACATGATCCCTCAATTTATCCACTTCTTTCAATTCAGTTTTTGGCTTTCCAATTTCCAATTATGTACTAATTTCAGCTTCTTTTTTCTTTCAACTTATCCCTGGTTGTATTATGATGGTTTTTTTTTCCAATTTAGTCATTGGTTTTCTGATTTTCAATTACCTGGCAAATCTCAACCAATTTCACTTAATTTCATCTTTTCTTAATCAAGTTTCCCCCCCTTTTTATTTTATGATCAGTCACCATTATTTCCACACCGACCTCCACCAATGTTATTAATATTCTAATATGATTGTATTTTGAACACTGTCATTCAATAATAGAAACTTACAAAAAAAATGATCATATTAATTTCATGTTTAATAGAAGGAGTAAATGATAAGCCTCCAAACAAATCACGAGCAGCTTCTCATCATAAAATGAATATATCGAGTATAAATCGAAATAAAGAAGAATTAAAACTAGGGATTTACCAAAAAAATAATATAGTTGAGGGACTGGTTTGAAATTGGTTCTAAAATTTTAACCAATTAAAATTAATCCTCGTTTACAAACAAGCTAATGTAGTCTCTTTGTCGGTGTAGAAAGTCTTCCCTGTAAGATAAACAAAAAAGTAGAGTGCTGAGGGTAGTTTTTTGTGAATTAGGCGGGAGGCGGAGGGTAAATTGATAATTCCGGATTCTTGTCCATTAAGAATCTATTTATAATCAACAACTTCGATTTTTCTCTGCAATTCTCACTTGCCTTCTTTCCCTGCCACATACTGCCTGCTGCCGCTGCTGCCCTCGCCCTGGCTTCCACAGAGAGAGCGAGAGAGGTAAAGAACCCGGATGTTAAGAACCAAGAAATCTGCAAAAGATAAGACATAAAGTTAATTAATTATCAGTCAACTATAATCAAATTAAAAATGGAAGATGACAAGTGGAGCTTTGGTCTCTCTACTTCTTCTTCTTCAAGGAGCTATCAATCAGTTCTCAAGTCTCTTTCTGGTCAGTTGAAGATTCATTTTTTTTCTTCTCTTATATATATTTGGTACTTTTTTCTGCTCTTGTGGCCAGGGATTTTAATTTATTGTTAATTCTAAAAAAATGGGTTGTTGTTGAAACAGATCTTTGCATTGATTTTGAAGAGATAGAAGAAGAAGATGATGATGAATTAAGGACGGAGTATCAGTGCCCTTACTGTACAGATGATTTTGATTTAGTTGAGCTGTGCTCCCATGTTGATGAGGAGCATTATTTAGAAGCCAAGTCTGGGGTATTTTACTTTACCATTTTACTCTGTATAAGCCCCTTTGATTTATTGCGTAGCTGCCTTATATTGATTGATTGCTGGGCAACCCTTTAATGCTTTCAACGCTCTTTATTGAATGCTGGGTAGAACCTTTTGAATCATTAATTTATCATCTATCTCTTTTTAATAGTAAAGGGGGCGGAAAAGTTTGGTTTATCTATTGAATGCCTTTTGCAATTCAGCTTTTATGCGTTTATAATCTGGGCCATGTTTTTTTATAAAAGAGTTGTTGGACCTGTTTGATATTGAATCCCTATTTGCGCATCTTCTGCTTTTTTTTGTTTGTTCCTTTTTTTCTGTTAATAAAAAAAAAGGGTGATTGCAAAGAATCATAGGTAAAATGTTAGTAGTTAAATCTTAAGACTTTCTTCTTTGTTTGGGAAATTTGTTTTTTCTTATATACCGTAGGCCAAGTGTTGACGCTAATCTTCTTTGAAAATGTCATTGTTATTAACCAGAGGCTCGAGCTTCTTACTAATGCGCAATTTGTTATTCAATTTTCTGCACATGATTTTGAACATTCTCCTTTGGATTATGGTATTGCCTCACTTCATTTCTCTTATACACTAAACATGATGTGGGATGTGTATCAACAAGTCCAAGTTCAAGAAAAAGTCTAGACACTTCAAATGATTTTTTTGACGAAATCAGGCATAATTTCTTATGCAATGGTTGGATTGGGTTGAGATTCTCCTGGCGCATTCTACATGCTTGGTTCTAGAGGGCTTATCTAGCTAAGCCTTAGCCAATGAAGGACCTTGTTTTCATGTCCAAATTAGGCCTATGAGATGTTGTTTGGGTTATTTCTTTATTTTTCTAGCTATTTTTGGATTCCTTTCCTAGTTAGGTTACAAAATTTTAATTTGATTGGTTTTAATTAGTTAGGTTGGTTTAGCCACTCTGTAGCTTATTTCTCAAAACAGTTAAGACTGATTATTAAGCAATTTATTAAGAACCTTTTGCTTTAGAGTTCTTTCTGCAGTTTAGATTTGTAAATTTAGGGCTTGATAAACTATGGTTCTTTCTTTCGCTATACATTGCATCAATTGATATCCGATAGAGATGTTAGCAATAACTTCCCACCCCACGTTGAAGGAATGGAGGCTGTCCGGGACACTATGGGGACTCGAGAGACAATGCGGAAAACCCTATCATAAAGATTTGATCGGTTGGATCAACTATCTAAGGGAGGTGCAAACAAGTATCGTGATGAGGAGATGAATGTGCCAAGAGACTAACTTTAGGGTGAACCACCCCCATATCTATTCTTGCAGACCTATATAGGCATCATGACTACATGAAAAGTGCTGTTTATGACAGGCGATGCACTTGAGACATATCTCACAATCAAACTTTTCATAAACATGCTCTTAATTTCAATGAAATTTCTTTTTTTAATGGGGGGTTTTCGAAGAAAAGATTTAATAGTTGGTTATCAGAGTTGTACTTTTTATTGAAGAAATTTCTATTTATCAGAAGGGCCAAAGAAGTAAGATTGTGTTCCTCTAGAGGTTGATAGCATTTAAGAGCATACTAACTATGAGAATCATTAGAACAAATCTATGAATATCGAGCTTTCTTATGATTTCAAAGAAAAGGAAATATTGATAGAGGTTGCTAAGGTGAATGCTTATTATAATGTTGTTTCATCATCACCAAGGGGAGAACTCGATTTTAGCTACTTAAAACAACAGCTTTTTAGCTCATTTTTCATATAGCTAAGATAGATTTCTTAAGAACTTTTCAGTTTAGAGTTTTCTCTGGAATTTAAGTTTGTAACTTTAGGACTTAAAAAACCCTAGTTCTTTCTTTCACTATATGCTGTGTCAAACTAATGGATCATGTTTCATTGAATTGCAATTTTTCTTAATTGTGTTGAGCTATACCTGAATTCATCTGGATGAATTTGTTGACAAACCTAAACTGATACCCATCTGTTTTGTTAAGAGAAAGGCAGGGAGACTTGAGTGAATTTTTTTCTAGCTTGCCAGCATGTATGAAGTTCACTTAATACATGTTTAGTCATCAGTGTAATAAGGATCTTTGTGCATAGGTCATAGCCAGCCTGATATATAATTTTGGAAGTACAACTTGCTTATAATCACCGATATGTGTTTGCAGGTATGCCCTGTTTGTTTCAACAAGGCGGGGATGGATATGGTTGATCACATAACAACAGAACATCAAACCATTTACAAGATATCCTTTTTTTGTTCGATTATTGGGAATTTTTTTTATCTTTTCACCTCTTTTTACTTGATTAGTACTTTCTCTTACTGCATCTTGTCCTTGTACTGCCAGTTGAATTGTTCTTGGTTCTTTTATTTAGACTTGAGACCATGCTTGCATCCTTGACAAGAGCTTACAATTTGCAAAAATTGAAACTTCAGAAAGGCAAGTCACATTTGAATTCTACTTTTCTGAAGGAGGAGTTAGAGGATGGATATTTGCAAGCGTTGCTTAGTGGATCATCCTCAGTGGTTTCTCCCTCCAATTTAGCACCTGATCCATTGCTTTCATTCCTTTGCAATGTACCCCCTGCTGAGAAGTATGAGAGTGCACAGCCTAGTCTATCAAGTAAAGTGACCGTAGAAGAGAAAAACTCAGATGTGAAACTATTGGAAAGGTTAGGTGTTTGGTTGTGTTTTATGACATCATTAACATTTGTGCTTATATTTGTTCCTATATATAATGTTTTGCTGGGGAAAAATATATTCAAAGGACTAGTTCTTGGCAAGGGGGGGAAACAATATAGCAGATGGCAGATGGTTGAAAGAATATTAAAGTTAGCATATATTCTGAAGCCAAAGTGTGGAAAAGAGACCCAAAGTATTTCAATGTCACAAGTGCCAATTATTGATAATTTATTAGTGAATGGTGATGAGAATAAGGATGGATGCAATGTCATTTTATTAATATTGGGAGAGCTATATATGATAGGATAGCACCACTGTCATTACAATAAAGCACTTGGACATTTCTAAGTGGAAACAACAAAAGTGAACTCCAGGGAGTTAAATTTTCCTAAATGGGAAGGGAAGAAAATATTGACAAGGCAACAGTCATGGTAAACAAGAAAAGCCCTCCATTGGATTCCAAGCTCAATGAAAACCTTGAAGTTCCTGTGGTTTGATTTATTGTCTTAATTTGGGGATTCATACTAGAATGTTTATGAGTCTGCAAAAGTTTTTCATTTTAATACTGCTACTTGATCGTTTCATTGCAGTACCAACTCTGTAAGTATTTTTATGATTGCAGGAATGATCACCTATCACCTTTGTCAGATGAGGAACACATGGAGAAGGCAAGGAGAAGTGAGTTCGTACAGGGACTGTTATTGTCCACTATATTTGATGATGGCCAATGAATGAAAAACAATATTAGCTTTGTTGGTTGTCAACTTGAGATTATAACAAAAGGTTCTTATTGTGAATGCTGTGTTGAATATACCTTGACTAATAGAGCTAGATTAGATGCAGCTCTGAATTGCATCCCGCAATTGTATGTAATCCATGAGGCCAGATCGGAGCCAGAATGTACTTTAATTTTCAAAGCTCCTGTGCTTAATTGAAATTTAGCGTTATTCTTCTATCTAAATCTCAAATCCCAATCAAATTTCTCGTGTGCACCTTTTCCTGTACGGAAAAAAACATGTTTTGAAGGTCCTGGTGGTGATTCTGCCACTAATATTGGGTTTTAATTGCTGGATATGGCACTTCAGTACATGGTCTCTACGGTGCTTGTGACTTGCTCACAAATCGACCTGAAATTATCTCATCCCGCTTGGATGGCCTCATCAACATAAAGATGTTTAATGCACGCAGTGGTCCATTTCTTTAATCCTGTTTTTTTATTGAACAGGCTGGATTCTTCATGCTTTATAAAAGATAATATAGGCTAAAAGTACAGTGAAGGAGCACCTTTAAGATGGAGGAAGTCCCTTTTAAGATTGGGACTCTGACCCATCTGAGAAAAGGTCCTCAATCAAAAGAACAGGTTGAAAAATTACACTTTCAACAGAAAGCTTCTAAGTTCTGAAAGACTTGTGACGGGTCAAAAATCCACTAATTTACAGTAGCCGTGGCGAGCATGTAAACCTACGCAGCCTAGTAAAAAATAACTTGATCAAACATGGCCAGCTAAAGAATGAAGTGTAAACTTCAGAGATGGCCTATGACTCCGGGCGAAGCTTCCTCAGTAGCCATTTCTTTCGCAATTTAACATCCAGTGCCATAAACGTCTTTGCTTTCAATTCATCCTCTAATAAATCACAGGCATCTAATACAAGGTCTTCGTCCATTTCAGGCAATGCTTGGATAGCTTCAATTACTTTCTCTATAGAGTTGGAGTTTGAATTTTCAACCTTTCTTTTATCCGATAACGATGAGACTGCAGTTGCCATCTCCCGAAGGGCACTAGCCATGCCATCCTCATCACCGCGGGGCTTTTTGGGGGGAGTAGAATTTGATTGGTTTTCTAATTGACGTTTGTTCTTCTGTGAATGTGCACTAGATTTTGAAGCTGGATGAGCAGGCTCCAAGATATAACCAACTTCATCTCCACTGGAATTTGATGCAGCTGGCGACTGAAAGATCTGTGGCATTCCACAAGAATTGGCAATCCTGTAATCATTTTGCAGCTCTGCATATTGAGCAGAGAAGCAGTCTCTATCATCACTGTCTTGATCACTGCATATCGTACACAAATCTTTATAATATGGGACAGGCCGGGTCATGAACTGCCGTGCATCTGTATGTGTCTGCATTTTATCATATCAAAGGCTTTTGTAATATTCTTGCTTCAACATCATACAGCTGCTATTCAATTTAGTAAGCACCAGTTGGTTATGGATTCTAGGTACTGTAAATAGACACTTACCTTGATATAGTCTTGCCAAACATAATCATCAGCAGTTACCATTTGACGAGCATCATCCCAAGCAAACCCATCTAATTCCAGGAGATTCTTTATAACATTATGCTGCCTTCTCAGAGTTTTCAAGCGATTTTTCAAAACATCCACATCATAGTTAAAGCCAAACCTAACATTGAAAGACACAATCATGTCCATCCATGCTTGTTTCCGGAATACACCATCAATCTGATTTCCTTTCTGCCATTGTTCGAGCATAAGGTCAATGAAATGGCGGTCCATTGGTGGTTGCCAATATGTCCTAGTGCGGCTGCTTGCCATGCTTCCTGTGATATTTGGTGAAGCCTCTTGCACATCATCCCCTGCCCTTTTTGTCACAGAGCCATCCACTACTTCTGAAACACATATCCTGTAATCTTCATCAATTGTGATTTCTTGAAGAATTTCAGCAACTCCCTCACTACCAATCTTTGGATGAGTAATTGTGACTTCTTCATTCTCAGAAGGTAGTGGCGAAGGCAGTGACTCTGGCACATTGTCACCTGCTAACCAACCATCAACAGTGACAGATTTTAAAAGTAAATCCTTAAGTCCATGTGATGCAGACATATAACTGTCAAAGACAGCATCATGGTTAGATTATTTACCTTTTTTCTCACCAGTTGGATCTCCATATATTAAGCACAAATCACTATAATATGGTATGGTTTTTATTCTGAATGCACGTGCATCTGGCCGTATCTGCAACTATCACACATGAGATTTCAAGTATATAATTTTTTTTTCTTTTCAATTTAGCAGAAGTGAAGCTTTTCACCTTAATATATTCATCCCAATCATTATTATCAGCTGTCACCATTTGTCGATTTTCATCCCAGCTGAAGCCCTTATGACCAAGGAGCTTCTTGACAGCCTTATACAAATTCCTCAGTGTTTTGTGCCGATTTTTCAAAACATCCTTTTCACATTGGAATTTGAATTTTGCATTGAACAAATATGTCATATGCTTCCACGCTTTTTTGCTAAATAGATGATCATCAAACTTGTTTCCATTGCTGACCTGATCTAGTAGAAGGTCAATAAAATACCGATCCATTTCAGGGGTCCAAATTGTCCGGAGACGATCATTACCATTTCTGGCTTGGATGCCCATCCAAACTGTCCTGCTTGTTAAAATGGGTATTAATTAATACTTAATGCAGAGACAATCTCATATTTTTAGTTGCATTCCTCAAAATATACTACCAAGCATAACACAATAAAGCCATTCTGTTTTCCATGTCAACCTAAGCATCCTCAATGTCTGATTCTTAGATTATTGAAATGATAATGCATGCCCTCAACTTGATCAACAAGGGCTATTGATTATGATGCACAAACATGAAGCTGGTTATGGAACAATGTTGTTGCTGTTCACTTAACGATACCAAATTAATTTTCATTCACTGATTCTTTACACTGAGAAACCATATATAAACGCACTAAAGACTTGATTCCATAAGTATGAGAATAGAAACTTCGAGCACACCCAACGCCAGATGTTTCCACACCAAAACTTAGACTAGTAAATTAATTCCTATAGTTAATTAGGCTATAATTCCCCCTTGCTTCATTTAATCCTCGTCTGGAAGGATCATAGGTTGGGAACTTGATATGGGGTAAATGTGATAGCAAAGAAAGCAAGTTGAAGGCCTCTGTGTTTGCTTGTCATCTTCATTAAGTAGCTGGCCACCATCTATCTACTGTCAGTTTAGGTCCTTAGAATGTGAGGTTGTCCTTAACAAACTTTCAGCTTTGCTTTTACAATGATTTGTTTCAGCCCCAAAATTCCCCACCGGGCAGTTAGATCATAAAACGTAAAAAGTCTATAAACTCTAGGCCAAACTTCGAGGAAAGCAGGAGCGCCAACAAAAACAACACAGAATGTTTCATGGGCATCGTCCTAGGACACAAATGCTGGAATTGGAAACTCTAGCTTAAAGCTCCGAACACGCTACCAAAATAATCCTGATCAATGGTGCAAGCAAGCAGAGCCATAACATAGCTCTTGCAATGAGGAATAACAAAAAAAACATTTTGAAGGTGTGGCCTCCTCCCTGTCAAGTGGTCCTTAAAAATAGGTCTGCAAACTTCTAATGCATACAGCATGAACTGATTCAAGAGGTCCACTTGCTACACCATAATCACACTCCATTTGCATACTATTGTCAAACTATAGCGATGTTAGCCATATCCTTCATATGCAAAAGGAACATATTCCATTAATTCTCAAAGGCAAGGGCTTTGTATTCATAATCCACCTAACAAGGTCAGACAAAATGCAACTCCTTTTTGACTTGTAATCAAAACCCCACAACACTTTAAACCAATCAGTGGCTTTCTGTCCAGGGAGGAGGCCATTAGAGGCCATATGCTAGTTACATTCAGGCTAATTCTTACTGCCAAGACAGATTGCAAAATCACCAAGACCAGTCGCCTGGCACCAAGGTCAGAGGTGAGGTGTGTTCGTTCAAAGTTTATAGGCTCAAATGTATAAAACCATGTATTTAGTTTGTGTATACACAGATGGCTTCTGTTACGTCTCAGTGAGAAAAAATTACGAAATCTCCTTATCGTTTTCGATCTTTCTTCTTTTCTCTTTTCCTCTTCATCTTACTTAACCTGTGAGAGCCCTGAAACCCTAGGACCATCTTCAACTATTGAGTGATATTTGAATCAAACAGAGACAAATATAAAAGCAATAGCAGTAGGGGGAGAAAGCAAGAGCAGAGAGAATACTATATATATATATATATATATATATATATATATATATATATATATATATATATATATAACAGAGCATAAGCTAGAGAGAAGGAAATAGTCAAAACGCACCTGGGACGGGGAGATGTTGTCTAGGGGCGGATCAAGGTCAGGGGTTTCTGCAAGTTAAATCAGGGATAGGGCTTTTCATGGATAAGGGTGGAAATTGAGATAGCGTTCCCGTTGGAGTGCAGTGATAACCTAGATAGGGTTATCACGATTTTGACAAGCATATCACAATCCAAGCAGGAAAATTAATATTTTTTTTTATCATTTAATAATTTAATTAGCTATCTCGTAATTATGCTATTTATTTAATAATCACATCTTACATTATGATATATCAAATAAATAAATATTATTTACTTGCAGCAAATAACTGATTACTAACTATTGAACAAAATCGATTGGTATATCATAAAAAAATCATCTTACCTTTTGTAATTTAGATAATTGTTCTGTAATTATGATAGTTATATACAATTACGTATAATTCCAATAAATAGAAATTATTATTAATTCATGGAAGAAAATATAATTTATAAGTACGTTATGGCATCTTAAACACTATCATACTGTTTTATAAATTTAAACACATTGTTAATTACACTTTCTTGAAATATTTAGGGGTACTATTTATTAAGATTTTATTCTTATTTTCTATTTGTATTTTTATTTTTCATCCGTTCCCAGGTCATCATAACACCTCATAATGCATATTGTTGACAAAAACCAGAAAGTATTTATAGATTATAATAGTAATTCACAGTTTTTTATTATTTTATTTTTTTAATGAAAATTAGGGTGTACTATAATTTAAGTTGTTCCAGATTATAAGTTTGATAAGTTTTTTTTTAATTGAATTTTTTTATAGTCTATTTTATTATTGTATAATTAAAAGAAATAGTTTAATAAAAAAAATCATGTTATTGGATTTTATAAAATAACAAAAACTAAAGAATATGGGGAAACTATGGATTGAAGCCTTTTCTTTTCTTCTCCCTTCTTTTTTCCTTTTGCTTTTTTTTTTGTTATGATTTATTTCTTGATTTTATTTTTATCGATAAAATCTTTTAATACTAGAGTGGTTGAGAATTTAATTAGGTAATTTATTTTTTATTTTATCTTTCTATAGGGTTAGCGTAAATTGCAGGTTTGTCAGTGTAACTCATGTTGTTACGATTTAATTGTTTGGTAGGGTGTCCTTTTTTTTTTTAATTGAACTTGATTCTTTTTTTTGTCATGTAGATAAACAAACATCAATGTCTTTATCACATTATTATTATTATTTTTACTAAATCCAATAGAATCTATGCCCCGGGTGACATGATTATTGGGTTTGATCCAATCTTTTATTGTCATGATACTTAAAATTTTATTATCATCTTGAAGTTCTTAAAACAATTAAGCCAAGTTCTTACCAATCATGGTTTAAATAGAAACTCAAATTTGGTAAAAAGTTGAGACGAAATTTTTAAGAACAACATGTTTGACTATGTTTAATAATATTGTCAAAAATTCTCCTTGGTTTTTTTTTTTTTTTTTTACATTTTTATAAAATTTTATCTAATGAAAAATGGTGTGAATTTGTTTTATACATAATCTCTGAAAACAAGTCTTCTATTTTTCTAGTGGAATTTGATGAAACTTTGATGCGGATCAGCCCAACATCAAGCGTTGGTGTCTTCGCGTGTGGGTTGCGTGAGCACGTGATCACGAGGTTCGCATCAAACTTGGGTTTGGTTTATTTCGGGACTTTTTGAGAGTGTGGTTGATTTTGTTTTTCAAGTGTTTTTTATTTAGAAATACATCAATAAATATATATTTTTTTATATTAAAAATTATTTTTGAAATCAACATATCAAAACAAATTAAAAACATCAGATTATTTAATTTAAAACAAGAAATAAAAACAAAAGCTTTTTATTTATTTTTTCAAAAACTCTTTTAAAACAAGTGTCAAAAAGGTTGTTTGGTGTTTGATATGCATGAAAATATATTTTAAAAAAGAAACTATAATTAAGTATTTGATGGTAGATTTATTACCATTAATTACTTACGAGTTCTCATTTAAAAAAAATCATATATAATCTAAAAAAATCAATTTAACTCATTTAATGAAATGTGCGTCTTTGAAATCATTTAAGAAAAGAAACTACTTAATTTCAGTCAATTATTTTATCAATTTGCAAATTAATTCGAAAATATGAAAAGCAAGCAGACAGCTGTGAATATTAAAACAAATAATATGCTTACACATGCACAGACCTTAGCAGGATATCAGGTTGTCGATTGCGAGGAGCGTAGAATACCTGGGCAGTAAATTATATAATTAGTTTTATAAGGATGAAATTGAAACACTGGTGGTTATAAAACAAATTAAATAATAAACACGAGACAATAAAATAGGGTCATGTTTGCTTGGAAATTTTCATCCGTGTCCTTTACTGAAAATATTTTCAACCTTTGAAAGGTCAAAATTGCATAACGCCCTTCTAATACGATTATCAAATGCCGTGCATTACCTACACATTGAAGATTGCACTAATATTCTTAAATCATAAATTAAAATAAAATAAACAAATATTTTCCCGCAGCCAATTACCATTTTTTTCTTTTTTTAATTGTTTTCTTTGGGGCGGGGGTCATAGCGAAGTCATTCAGTATCTTGGCTCGTAACCGTCAATATGGAAAAATTATGTTTGTTTTAAAAATAATTTTTAATTTTTTAAAGATTTTTTTTGACATCAACATATAAAAATATTTTAAAAATAATTCAAAGTAATACAAATATTTTTGAAACACAAAATTGATTAATAATGACCAAAATTTTGTCTAAATAATAATAATAAGATTTATTAATTAATAATTTGAAGTAATAAAAACGTTTTTGAAATGCAAAATTAATTAATAATGACCAAACTTTTGTCTAAATAATAATAATAGGAATTAAATTTAACACCTATGATTTAATGTGAATTACATTTTATTTGATACTCATACTCAAATATCATTTCGTTTTCATAGTTTGAAAAATTATGTTTTATCTTCTATAATTTGATATTTGAATAATAATTTATATATTCTTAAAAAATCAACAAAAGTTATATAAATATTTATAAGATTGTCAATATCTTTTTAAAAATAACTAAAAAGACTTTAAAGCGGAAAGAAAATGAGATGAAAGTTTTGCATGGTACAAAAAGAATGATGATTTCTATATATTTTTGTCTTAAAAAATAATTAGTCTTTGATCATGTTTTTTGCAAGGAAACTGGCGGAAAAGTCAAAGAAAATGACTTTTTCTCTGCTCAGATACCTTTTTCTTTTGCTTAAACCTCTTTCTAATACCATGCACGTGACACTTTCTAGACTGAAAAAAATATTTTATTTTTAACAAAAATAATTTATTTAATGTTTTTTTTAAAGAATATTTTAAATCATGGAGGCTATTTAAGTATCTTATTAATAAAAATATAATATTATTTAAGTATAAATTACACCATAATTTTCCGGGTCAAAGTATAATCCGCACAAACTAATGATGATAATAAAAAAAAAGAGGAGAGAGGTAAGATAGGCCAATCAGATAGAAACACGTATTCACAAAGAGGAAAGAGAAAAGAAAATCAAAGAAAGCCTCACGTTTTTTTTCCCCCTCCACTAATAAAATCCACACAGGAAACTGAATCTATCTTCTCTCGCTGTTCCGCTCTCTCTCCGTCTCTCTCCTGAAGTGCAATCAATGGAGATCCCAGCACACCTGCTTTCCTCGGCCGTATCGAATTCCTTCTTCTAATTCGATTTCTTCGATCCATTATTAGCCACACGGAAAAACCCAAACTAACAAACTGGGACGGATTCGACGAGCAATCAAAACAGGGTTTCATCTTCTTGCCATGCGACTCTGGCTGCTGTCTGCAAATTCCCTCTCCAGAGAGGATTCCTTGTATTCCTTTTGTAATTCCCGAACCTCTGCTTTTTTTCTTCCTACAACAAATGTCCTCCGCCGATCCTCATCCTAATCCCAAGCAATGTCATCTCTGCAATGCCGGCGCCGGTGCTGCTGCCGGTACTCTTATCTATTTCTTTGTTTTTTCTCTAGCTTAGGTCAATTGATTGAAATTTTGATGTTTTTTTTGTTTCCTTTTATTTTGGATTCAGGAGTTATTGCTGCTACATTCGTCTGTCCTCTAGATGTTATCAAGACTAGGTTTCAGGTTCATGGCCTGCCAAAACTCGATGTTGCTGCCAATAGTTTTAGAGGTTTGTTTTTTAATAAAAACAATTGCTCTTAGAAATTCTAGCAGATTCCGAAATTGAATTTGGTTTCTTAAAGATTTGCACCTGTGTGGTTTGCTTTTGAATTACAGAAATTTTCTTTGAATTTTGTTCAGGGAGTCTTATAGTTGGTAGTCTGGAACAGATATTCCAGAGGGAGGGGCTGCGTGGAATGTACCGGGGGCTTGCTCCAACTGTGCTCGCACTGCTTCCTAATTGGGCTGTAAGTTGAAGCCTTACCTACTAAATTTAGGCCTGTTTGGGAGAGCGGGTGCTGTAGTTTTTCAAAGTGCTTTTCGTGCTGAAATACATCAAAATAACATTTTTTTTATTTTTTAAAAATCATTTTTGACATCAACATATCAAAATGATCTAAAAACACCAAAATATATTTATTTAAAATGAAAAAAAAATTGAATTTCAGCAAAACAACGGTTTGGCCGCAGTGGCAAACGGGCTCTTAGTGCTCATAGTGAGTTTTGTTTTGAGCTTAAGTTTTGTACATTACAACATTTAGTTATTGGTGTAAAAGAAGCACTTGAGTTGGGTTTCCATGTTAGTTTGTGTGAAGTGTATGATTATGCTTGCAAGCATGTTTACCTGAATTGGAGCTTGATTATTAGAATTTGACGAGGGCATGGCACATCATAGTTATAAACTCTGTTATTATGCGATTAAATTTGTTTGTGTTCTTGTAAGATACTTGATTAGAAACGTGATGAGTGGAAATATGAAGGAAGAGATAACCCATTCATAGATTGAAATCAACAAAACAATGATTAACTTTTCGTAACCCTCAATCTAGAATTCATTGGTGAATTCATCTCCACAGCACAGGCAATTTTCAGTGCCACCATGCATTGTTTCTTTTTGGTACTTCATTGACTTGATTCTGTATCCTCATAATAAAAAATCACTAGTGAGAACTGAGGCCTCAGGATGAATTTTGAAGATAAAGAAACATATTTGGTCCAGAATTAAAATATTTGATTCTATTTTCTCATTTCCCCTTAGCTTTCCCAGCTTCTATTTTTTTTGTAGATCATGCTGCCTTAAATTTTCTTCTTCTGAATGATCTAATTTTTTATTCTTTACAGGTTTATTTTACGATCTATGAACAACTCAAAAGCTTTCTTTGTTCCAATGGTCAGTGCTAATTTGTTACTTTTACTGGTCATTAAACAAAGATTGATTGCTACTTTATTTTCTCCCCTTTTGCATAGTTTCTCTTACATTTATCTCACAGTACACTTTTCTTTTTAGTGTTAATGAGCCTGTGATTGTGTTGCCTATGTAGATGAAGGTCATCATCTTTCAATAGGTGCTAATGTGATAGCTGCCTCTGGTGCTGGAGCTACGACAGCTATTTTCACAAATCCTCTTTGGGTTGTAAAGACAAGACTTCAAGTGAGTGATTTTTTTCCATGTCTTATTTTGTCTGTTATTATAAAAATATTGTAGTTAACCCAGCACATACCAACAGAAGCATCTAAGGAATTTTAGGTCAAGCTCCCTTTATTTAATACACCTTGTAGACATAGCGGCATGCAAAATTTTTAAACCTATAGCTCATTTGAGTCATGCTTTTTGTTTGTTTTCTTGCCTGAACATATCATGCCCCCACCCATGATGCTCATTCAAGGAGTATTGGAAAAGTGTGAGCACATGGTGGAGAGGAGAGGATCTTCTCTTGAGTTCTCATTTGTTATTATTTTTTGATGCGTAAGTTGTCCAGTCAACAATGCAGTGAGCTTAGGAGCAACAATTTTGTTGTTTTAATTTAGTCGCTTGTGATTGTGATTGTGATTGTTATTTTAGTTTTTGCTTGTTATATGTGATATGGTTTTGCAATTTGTATCTAAGTAATGACATTGAAATTTGTCCATTGTTCAAGATAATAGTAATTAAATCTTCTATACATGCGACTTGTTCTAGTGTGGAAAGTAGAAAATATAGTGGATGATTGCATATTTCAAGTTGCTGAGGCGGTCAGCATTCACAATTATTTGTTTGCTTCTGTTCTGCAGACTCAAGGAATGAGAGGTGGTGCTGTTCCATATAGGAGTACACTGTCTGCTTTGAGAAGAATAGCTCATGAGGAAGGCATCCGTGGGCTGTACAGGTATTGAAGTCTTCAATGAATATCATTGAACTATGTTAGATATTTATGTCTAAAGTTTGTTGATGAGTTTTAATAATACATGAGATTTTTTATGTGGCAATCAGTGGTCTTGTGCCTGCATTGGCTGGTATCAGTCATGTTGCCATCCAATTTCCAACATATGAGAAGATCAAAATGTACTTGGCCACCCGGGGTAATTTTTAACTGGTTTTAATCTCATAGTAATTTAAAACAAGAAAGAATTGTTTTCAAGTTAATTTTTTATCGTTTTCAGATAATACCACAATGGATAAACTAGGAGCACGTGATGTTGCTGTTGCCTCATCAGTCTCCAAAATATTTGCTTCGACACTGACATATCCACATGAGGTATGTTGTTGAAAAAATAGTGATATTTCTTGAGCTAATATACATACAATCACTGATCAGCATGAAAAATAGAAAGGTCATTGATGCTCAGCTGCCTTCCCACCTCTCTCGCCCTCCTTTCTCCAAGGTTTAGGCAGCTCTGTAGCCTTTTGATGTTCTTTCTGGATTGTATTTGTTTTTGAAGAGGAAAATTTTTTACTTTGAAATATTTCTTGCTTGTAACTTGAAGTTCTATTCGTTTTTTGAGCAATCCGAACCATACTCAAAATGCCTTGTCCAAGCTGCCAGTAACTGTTGAACCGTGATAAGACTATCATTATATAGGATTTCACAATGAATTGTGTAGTCACTTTTATCTTAGGAAAAGGAAAAAAAAATGATGTTTCTTGCACTCATAAGCTTTCATGGGTAGCAAGAATCACTCACCATTCAAGTTTTAGTTTTATGAGCATGTGACCTAGTTTGAAGATATAGACAATAGATAAAGATGAGAAATGTGCTCACTGACCAAAAAACATACCATGAATGCTGAGAAATCCCGTGAAGAGGAGAGATAATTTAAAAAAATATTTCCTCACCAAAAATTCATGCAGGAAAAGCTATCCCAAATGCCTCTATTGCCTATATAGAAACCACAGGCTCTCCAAGCTATTAACTTCTATCAAACTACTTATATCTCAACAGAAAGCCACAGCTTCAAGCACCAACTCCCCTAAGCTTCTTGCCTGTTTTCAATGTGATAGCAAGTCTTTGCTTGACAGAAACAATAACATACAAACTTATTCTCACATGATTTTACAGGTAGTTCGCTCAAGGCTTCAAGAACAAGGTCACCACTCAGAAATGCGTTACTCTGGTGTGGTTGATTGCATAAAGAAAGTATTTCAGCAAGAGGGTCTCACTGGATTTTACCGAGGGTGTGCCACCAACCTTATTAGAACAACGCCAGCTGCTGTTATTACTTTCACCAGCTTTGAGATGATTAACAGATTTCTTGTTACCCATTCCCCACCTGATCCACAGCCTCACACATTGTGAAGATGGATTTTATTTGAGAATATTGCATGGATAGACAAAACTTGCATTGCCAAGAATTTGCAACATGGAAGAGCAGATGAGGTTGGTCAGCGCTATGATGATAACTTGTCTAGATTATGTTGATGTATTCATAGTTGTTTCAGGTAAAAAACCTGGATGGCATTGATACCCGCATCCCGTCGGGTAAAATCTGCAACATAAAGTTATCAGAGGGGGGGAGAATATTATGTCAAGCTGACAGTGATAATGACGATAAAAGGAGATACTCTGAAATTTTGATAGGAACATTCTTTGATGAATAGTATTTAACAATCGGAAATCATTTAACTTTGTCTGCTAAAGATTTTAAATAATGCTGCATCCCCTCATTTATCGCTGTTGCTCCTGTGCCATCAAACATGTTGCATAAATTTTTACCTCTTGAGTGCATAAAGGCAACTGAAACTGAACAGCTACTTGCAGCGTTCTGAAATACCCAGAAGAAAAGATTGGTTTTGTTAACTTGTTATCTTTAGTGAGGAGAAGTCTTGGAAATTGGCCGTAGCTAATGCTGTGGAAGGGAACAAGAGAATCCCTGGATCATTTTCTGTTTCTCATGGATATAAGCCACAGTTACAAGAATAAACGCTAATATATTATGGAGTAACTGGATTTCAATTCAGGGATGGACTAGTTTGAAGGATAGAGAGGTAAGCCTGGTATAAGATTTCCCCCATTGGACCATGTAATTGGCCCTAGAAAGCTTGCTAGCATCGAATATAGAAATGGCTGCCCTCTCGAAAGAAAAGAAAAGGATAACAGAAAGTTGCTGGCTTGGTTTTGTAAATGTTTACCTACTGAAAATACATTAAAAATACATATATAAAAGAACTGCTGCTGGCATGGACTGTTATTACCAGTTCTAAGACCAAACAAACAACCACAAGGAATGTACAGATTGAGCCAAAGCATCCTCTAGCTTTGGTAAAAGCATGTTGTATGATTAAAGCGGTTCTATATATTCTCTGAAAACGAAGGAGCACGAGAAGGGTGGAAAAATGAGGCAAGGGTTGGATAACACAATTGTCTAATCACTCAAAAGTTTATATATTCGTGATTGGAAAGTTGGTTTAAAGGGTTGGCCCAACAGCTTCCCAGCAATTGAAAGCTTCATTATCATGATTGCAGACTAGGAGGAAAGATCCTTATCCCAACGAGTGAATGAATTATACCCCACCGAAAAGCTTGAGGGCTAAAACAATGAACGTGATTCGAAAAACCCTCCTCTTTTCTGTCCCTTAATACCGATTACGAGTGTACTAATAAAGGGGATATGCCTGTAATTTGACAACTCATTAGCTGAAAAGGGGTATCCTATGAGCCTCATCTCTTCACTGGAAGCTCAACACGACAGAGTTAGAGCCTTGAGGTCAATTCACTTGGTCAATGAAGCCCCTCTCTTTTTTTCTACGCACAAGAGAGCTCTCTGTTTTTCCACATTTTGCTGGGAAATGGATTTATGTAATTGCTAGAAGCAAGAAAGCTGAGCCATTAGATGTGGTCAAAAGCAGCTAGCTGGCCAATACACTTTTTACAAGCGAGGCTAAGCTGATAAAAAGGACATTCCATGAAGCAGATCATATATGAAGGAAGAACAGAGCCAGCTTTGTTCAACTTTATATTGTGTGTGGGGTGGGTGCTACGTCTTGGGGGTATTGCAGCAGGGTCCCAAGACCGTGGCGTGATGACAAAAAAGATTGCGATCTGCATAGCAGGTCTCGAGTTCGAGTCAGGACGTGCATTCCTTGTAAAAGTCTGCGATAGCCAGGGTTTTAATTGTTTACTTGGACCCACAAAATACGTTTTCCGGGAATGGAATTTCCTAGTATCTAAAGAAGAAAAAAAGTATTGCAGCAGGGGCCATGCAGCGGTATAATAATGGGAGGGAATGGAAGCTAAAGGACTCTGCCCTTTCATTACTCGCAATAAAAACAACACAGAAAGAATAAGGAAGTGCGATGTTTTCATGATTTATTGGGAATGCTGGTTGCCCCACCCATGATTATAAAACAGAGAAAAGGAACAACCTCTGATGCTCCCTGCCTCTTCTTCTCTTTATACTTTTATTGTACTCTACGTATTTGATTAAGGTTAAACCACGATTTTAAAACAAGAACCACCTGGTTGCAAACTCATGAGCTAGAGAATATTGTCTAATGGCTGGCAAAGTTTAGTCTCTTGACAAGCTGTCTTTCTTGAGTGCAAAGGCTTGACTTTTTTTTATATCCTTAATTCGTATTACGTGAGATTCGTCCAGTAGCTTGTAACTATACTTTGTTGTTAGATTTCGCTGGTGTTTACTTTCCAGATGGAATTGCGTTAAATATTTCCCCTTTTTGACTTTCTGGCCAGCAAAGAACAATAATTGTAATGATTGCAATGTGCCTTTAACTTTGCCATGGCATGGCCTCTGTTTGCTTCAATCCCTCTACAGAAAGCCTAAAGTTTCGTGTTGTTCTGATGATGCAAGAGTATTCTTTTCGCCAAACCCTTTATATATATATATATATATATATATATATATATATATATATATATATAAAGCATCAAATTATATGTTGCTTTTATATTGCTCATATTGGCCCAATTCTTTTTTCCTTTATTAATCACACAACATTCCGTGTCCTACATTCATGATATATTTTGCCAACTCCAGTTCCCTAAACCCAAAAATAACATGGAAATAAATAATAATAAGAAGAAGAAGAAGAAGAAGAAGAAGAAGGAAGCATGAGTACTAAGATGGGCATTTCAGTCAGATGCTTGGATAAGATGAAGCACGGGATCCCATAATATGCTGTGGCTCACCATCTTCTCGGCATGAATCTGCACCAGAAAGTGAAACGCACCTTCTTTGTAATTAATGACTAAAATCATTTTAAGAAGGCAGGGGTCAGATTGGTGGGTTCACCAAACATGTGAAGCTGATAATTAAGGGGAAATGTAAAGGAAAGATGATTACTAATTTGATACCTTCGACAACTGAAACCTCTTCCTAAGATAATTATCCTCAAGTTTAATCACAGCATTTGCAATGATAGTTCAACAATTAACAACCTTTTCTGAACAATATGGGAATATGATTAGGGTCTTAATTTTAACATTTTCTCCATTAAAGTGAAGGTTTGGCACTTGCCCAATTATGAGTTGGCAAAAAGGCATTTCAATCCTCAAGAGTTGTAGTGATAACAAAGAGCTTACAATCTGCATAGTAGGTTTCGAATTCGAGTCGGAACATACACCTCTTATAAGAACATGATACAAATGTGGTTTTACTCGCTCACCTGAATCTATAAAATATATTTTTTTAAATGTGGAGTTTCCTCATATTTTTTTTTTTAAAAAATACATTCCATATTCTCTGACAGAGCTATTGGATGGAGGTGGTGAAATACAAGGGATGTATTCTCAATTAATTTCTCCTTTTACCATACAAAAACTCACTCTAAACCTATCTTTGTTAGCGTATTTATTTTATATTTTTGTCAGTCTTTTCAACTAAAACTAAATAAAATTTTATTTGTATTGTTTTTATCTCTTCAATTTCAATATGATATAAAAAATTATCTAACAAATTGATTTTACTATAGTCTTTTATGATTATGAAAAAAGTTAAAAAAATTCACATAATGAGTGAATTATCCATTTGAGGTAAAATAAAGACAAATCATGCCTCTTTTGTTAGCCATAGATTTGGCCAAATAGAAGAGATAAGAAAGGGAGAATATTTTTCTAAATTCACACAAGTTGTATTGTGAATTGTTTTAGTACCTAACAATGATAAATTAGTATGGAAAATGAAAATGAATGGTTCCTTTTATTGTTTGTTTCAACCAACAGGACTATAAAAAAAGGAAGTTTTTGTAAATAATGTGTTAGATTATCATAGAAATATGTTTAAACTTGAATTGTGTTCAGCCAGTATGGAATTTCAAATAAAGGAACAAAAATAATATATAAAAGTTTATGGAAATCAATAATCAAAGGGAAAACAAATGTTTTAGGAAAGTAAAAATAATTAATGAAGATGAAATTATTTCGTGTTGACAAGGAATACTAACCATAGTCTAGAGCTGAGAGTTCTGACATCATGTACTATAGGTAGGTGTTTAACTCCTATTATAGTTAATTAATACATTGTCTAATTCTTGTTAAAAAAGGTCCCTAGTTTTTTATTATTATTTATTTATTGCCGTACTGGATTTTATAATACTTGTTTGCCCCTTACAGAATCGTCACGGGTGGCCGGACAAATGTTCAGAGCACCAAATAGAAATGTGCCACCTAGCAGACAGTCATTGAGCTTTTAATGACCTGGCTACTTCTAACTGGCCTGTCTTGAATATTGTTGTACTTGGCTGTTGCGCTATCGTAGCTAGCTTTGTAGTTGAAAATAAAATACCTTACGGCCGATCGCCCGTGAAGTGGGTCCTAAAGCCGCGCGCCCCTTGGGCCTCAAAGGAAAATACAAACCTGGCTGGTTCGGTACCGAACCATCCATTTGAATTTTTTTTAACGTTGAGGCCACCCGAACCCTAGAAGGTCATGTGATGTTATGCTCAGGGAGCCCCGACCTTTGTCTCTCAAAACGATAAGAGTTTTTACCATGCCTGATTGATAAATAAACCGAAAATTCTCGATGGTGAAAAAAAAATCTCAAAAATAAAACCTAATGGGTTTATTTGACTTGTGTTTCGTGCAAGTTAGATAGTTTTGTTTTGTTAAAAAAAAAACAACAACAATAATAATAATATACAGTCCTTACAAAAAAAATCATAAATTTAAAATTTATACATGCATTTAATTAAATAAATTAAAAATCAACAGTGCCAATAAATCCAACAATAAAAGTGTTAGTTAAATAAGTCAAGAACTATTAGTAATCATCATATATTTTTCCAATGCCAAAAATAATAATTGGGTGGGTGTTGTGTAAGTATTTTTTAACATAAAAAAATATAACTGTAAATTAAAAAATCGGTGCGCATATATAATAAATAATATATATACGTTAATAAATAAATAAATAAAAAGCTCTTAGCACATAATGTTTGTATATCTTACTACTCTGAATATCATCATATAATGTTTTAGTATATACACTATGGATTAGATCTAGTTTTATTTCAACGATACAATGTATGGTACTTTGTTTTATAAGTTTGCATGCCATGATAAATTCATGAAAAAAACTTCAAATAAAAAATTTGTGTGCATAGCTTTTGAGAAATATTGGTGATGGACGATGTTATTGACATGAAAAAAATTGTGCTTACTCTTGCATGGAAAAAATCATATTTTTTATTCAAGGAAACTCCATCCCTATTTATACACTTTTTGTGATCTCAAGTTAATCGAGTAAAATTCTGATTATCCTAAAATTTTAAAAGATGAGCATATCATAACTCGAACCCAAGACATACATGATAAATCTCAAACCATTTTTCATCATATCATATTTCTTGAAGACTTTAAAACCTCGAATGTGCTAAATTTTCACAATGTAAAAAACATCTTGACTCGAATCCAAGACATGCAAAACAAATTTTAAGTTCTTTACCACCATACCACGTCTCTCGAAAACCATGGAAAAAATCATGCATGCATCATGCATGAAAAGTTTAAATGACCGCCTACTAGAAACCTAGAAAAATACATAAAAATATATGGGATCACTATCTAGGCTAAAATTCCAGACATTTGGGGTTAATTTCAACCTTTTATATTCACCTTTATTATATTAGAGAATAATATAAATTATATTGTGGGCCCTCACCTATCAGTTTAAGCTTTTAGGTGAGATGATTCCTTAAAATGGTATCGGAGTCTTGTTGACCCAGCGGTCACGAGTTCGAATCTCACCAACCTCATTCTATTTGATAAAAATCAAGCACAAGGTAGAGTGGATTCGTGTGCAAGTTTCAAGCTCAAAGAACTTTCACTTGAGGGTGTGTGTCAGAGAATAATATAAATCATATTCTGGGGTCTCACCTATCAGCTTAAGTTTTTAGGTGATATGGTTCTTTAACATATTATACAAACTATGGGCTGTTTAAATTAAATATGATAATATCTATATTTTTTTGTAAGATAATAATTTTCTACATAGTTGTTTAAATTAAATATGATAATACCCATTTTCTTTTATATAAAAAAAAACTAAATGGTTATGGCAAAAATAATTTTTTATATAAAAAAGCTAGCTATTATCGTATTTAATCTAATCATCTAGTAGTTTGTGTCAACACATCAAGATATAAAAGATTAAAATTACATCTGATAATAAGAAATTGTTTGACACTGTATTTCTAAAATGGTTTTGAAAAAAAAATATTATTTTAAATTAGAATTTTGATGTTTTTATATCATTTTTATATGCTAATATTAAAAAATAATTTTTTTAAAAATATATTATTTTAATATATTTTTAAACTAAAAATCACTTTTAAAAACAAAGTCAAATATTCTCCAAACCGTCGCTGAGAAGTTCACCTGTAAAATCCAGAAAGGAATTAGCATCCTTAAAAGACAAACAACCTTAATTCAAGGCGCGATTTGAACGACTCCAATATCGTGATTGGATGGTTTAAAGTCAAGTTAATGAGATTTTGACCAGATTTTGACATAACAAGAATTAATGTGAGTGGATGATTCAGACAATAGAATTCCTATCCAGCGTAATGTGAGCTTAAATTAAACTTATTTTTTATAAGAAAATAAAAAATAAATGGAAATGAATTCCCTAGTTTTTTTTATTACATACAAAATAATATAAATCATATCCCGAAACCTCACCTAAAAGTTTAAGCTTTTAAATAAGATGATTATTTGACATGGTATCATATCCTTGTTAATATAGCGTTGTTAACATAGTGGTCACAAGTTCAAATCTCACCACCTCTCATTCTATTCGATAACAATCAAACATAAGATAATATGAATTTATGTGTAAGTTTCAAACCCAGAAGGTTTTCACTTGAGTAAGTATATTAAAGAATAATATAAATCATATCCTGAAATCTTATCCAACAATTTAAGTTTTTAGATAATATATATTTTATCACAAATTCATGAAATGTTTTGTGCCTTTGGTTATATATTTCGATCTTCATATATTCAACAACCATTCCACTATCTGAAAATTACTCTCTGCCTAACAATTGGAGGCGATTGCAAGTAACATTTGACATAGTGAAAATGGTTGCCTTTCAACTTTTTACCTGCTTAAAGATGTGTTGGTGCTTGACAGAATCTCCCTGCTTTTCTTGGCTTTGTGAGGTTAAAGTTCTTTCTTGGCTTCCTGTTCAAATTCAATAAAAAAAATATGATAAATTATAATTAAAAAACAAAAGGCTGAATTTAACATAAAAATAAAATGAAGTTAAATGTTGAGGAGAGAAATTAAAAAAAATACTCAAAATCAAACAAATAGCAATAAAAGAACAAAGATCACATTTAAAATATAAATAAAAAAAATATCAAGGGATAAAATTAAAACTAAGCAAATAGCAATTTTAATGAATATAAGTTCGAGTTGGGATGTATACTACTTATAAGAATCTGAAATAACAGAGATTTTACTTGTTCACTGGGATCCACAATATGCTCTTTATGGGAGTGTAGTTTTCTCGCATAAAAAAAATTAACATAGCGGAATATTAAAACATTCTATAATATGAAGTAAAATTGCAGCTTTCATACTTTTTTATTTATTTTAATAATAGCTTTATTTTTTATTTTTGTTTTAACATTTGTCAAATATTTCATAATTGTTTTATTGAAATCACCACGGGCACATAGACTGAAGAATACTCCTTCTTATTACTTTTTTATTTTTCAAATTACTGCTGCTTATTACCTAATTACCATATTTGTTTTAGATTTAATTTTGATCCTGAATTTTTCTAAATCAAACTAATTTTGTTTTACACTGAGCACCAACCAAGTTGCATAAGTTTTCCTTGATGTTGCAAGATCCTCGTATCAAAACAACTAAAAAACTATTAAGTCAAATTTTAAATAAAGCCAATTTTAAAGGATTCAATTGGAAAGAAAAATAGTTGAGTGAATGAAATTAAAAAAGGCATGAAGCTCCCTCTTGATCGTTCAAATGAGTTCTTGATCTTGGTAAAAGAAAAAGGACTTCATATTTTTTAAGCTTTAAATTTGGACCTTGAAGCTCTAATTATTAATAGAAGAAGCCTTCCACCGTTGGCACGTGGGCCACAATTTTTTATTTAAACAATATTTATTAAAATTCAAATTCAAATTGCTCTCTTGATAATAATAATAATAATAATAATAATAATAATAATAGAAAATCATAAAAAAAGATAAAAAAAAGTTCTCCAGACACAAGTTTAAAAATGTTTTCTTTTAAGGATAATTGAGTTCTTTTATTATGTTTTAAAAAATAAAAATAAAAATAACCATGATGCTATGTTTAAAAAATAAAGTTTCAAAAATAATTTAACCATTTCCCTTTACGTCAATAATAATAATAATAATAATAATATCTTTGTAAATCTAATAAAAACAAATTAGCCTGGCAAAAAGACCGAATTAATCCTAATACTAAAATCAATGATTTTTTTTTTAAAAGGGAAAATGGATAATTATAGCATTCCAATAAATACGTGTCTAATTATAGAAAATCTCCCTTTGGATTTAGTTTTTGTTCTTATTATTATTTGCGGAGATGACAGTACCCACCACCAACTGAAGACTGAGCAGAAAGCAGTTATTTTGAATATTACAAAAAAAATAAAAATTCAAAGCCAATAGAACCATTGTTTAATTGAATTGCAGGTAAGGAATTGAAATGGACGACAAACACACCGCCCGCTTTCATAGCATTGATATTTGAAATTTTGAATTCCGATCTTATAAGAACACGACAACTTAGATTGAGCCACCACCACCACCACCACCACCATAATTCTCCCAGTATTTCATTTTATCTTCAAAGGTAAAGTGAAGGCCTGGTCATCGAGTTACCGCCCCCGTCAAGTTTTTTTTTTTTTTTTTATATCTGAAGCCGTCTTTTCTTTCTTTTCTCTTCCTCACTCTCTTTCTTTTCAATTTCAATTGCAGCTAATTTCAAGAGGTGTTTAAGAGTAGAGTTAGAATTAATTAAGGAAAACATGGCTACCTTGATGATGTTTTGAGCATTGGTGCAGGTGAGTATTACCATTATGATGTCGGGTATATTTTAAAATTAATCTAAAATTTAATTACCGGTAAAAAAAAATTAACGACCTTGATGACGCACGCGCTGGGAGAAAAGCACCAGAAGCACGTTGGCAGGGATGGTGTACTGAAGAGGCCATGAGGTTCGGAGACAGGTACGGTGGGGGAGCTTAGGAGAAACGGAGTGGGCACTGGAGAGAGAGAGAGAGAGAGAGAGAGAGAGAGTATACTGAGATGAATACTGCTGATACTATATACAAAGCAAAGTCATAAAAAGGAAGAGATAATTTATTAGCTTTTTTTCGTTGAAGAAGGATGAAAGAGAAAAAGGCAAAAGCGCTCGTGGATATATCTCTAGATGATTTAGCACCAAACTAACTTCCTAAGGAAATAAAAATATCCTCCTCCTCCATTCCTTTTCCCTCTTTCTTCTCTGATCTTTCCTTTTTTTTTTTCCAATTTGTTTTAGCTCCAACAGGCTCAGATTGAGACTCTTTGATGGTGGAATTGTGATTAGAAGGAGCGGAGATATATAGTACGTGGCAGTGATTTCTTACGACATGGCTGTTGAAGGAGGAGCATTGTCGTTTTCAGTGGCGTCGGTCGTGGAGGATGTGTTGCAGCAGCATGGCAATAGACTCAGAGATCTTGATTTGGACTCTAGAAAAGCTGAAGAAGCCGGTACCTTTTACTTCTTCTTTTTATTCCCTTCTATGTTTCTGTTGCAACACTATAGTTATTTTCCTCCCAATTGTTTACGACAAGCGTTAATTTTATTGAGATTTTGCTTGTGGTAGCATCAAGAAGGTATGAAGCGGCGGGGTGGTTGAGAAAGATTGTTGGAGTGGTAGCAGCTAAAGACTTGCCAGCTGAGCCATCTGAAGAAGAGTTTAGGCTTGGATTGAGAAGTGGAATCATTCTCTGCAATGCTCTCAATAAGGTTCAACCTGGAGCTGTGCCTAAGGTATATATTTTATTTATTTATACCGCTAGTATTACTACTTTGATTGAGTCTAGTGTTGAATATTTATTGGATGATGGTGGCTAATTTAATTAATTATATTTTAGGTCGTGGAGAGTCCATGCGATGCTGCTCTTATACCTGATGGTGCTGCATTATCAGCATTTCAGTACTTTGAAAATGTTAGGAATTTTCTTGTAGCTGTACAAGAAATGGGGATTCCTAATTTTGAGGCATCTGATCTGGAACAAGTATGGATTGCAATTGCAATTATGATTTTACTGTAAGCAAAAGATGCATGGAATTAGATAACAGCTTCATTTGTCTAACCCTTGTTGTATTTCTAGGGAGGAAAATCTGCAAGGGTTGTGAATACTGTTTTGGCACTTAAATCATACAGTGAGTGGAAACAGACTGGTGGAAATGGGATTTGGAAATTTGGTGGAAATGTAAAACCTTCAATGTCAGCAAAGTCTTTTGTAAGAAAAAACTCGGAACCATTCATGAATTCCTTATCCAGAAACTTGTCAATGAATGAAAAATCTTTCAACACTCTGTCCAGTGATCTTGAAAACTCTAATAAAATGGTTGGTAAGCTTAACTGTTTTAAATTTGAGCTTTTGCTTGCTCCGGCAGCTTGACCTTCAGATTTATGTCTTCTAATTTTTCATTTCTTTCCTCGTTTTTTAAGCATGGTTCTGGTTCTTTGAGTATGCTTGTTCGTGCTGTTTTGTTGGATAAGAAGCCTGAAGAAGTTCCAACAGTAAGAATTTATGCCTCCCACTCCCACTGATTATTTATTTCTCAGACATGATTAGAAGCAAATTTTCATATGCATTATATTAACATTCTGTGAAATCCATATTCAGATTCTGAGGCTGCCAAGCTTACCCAGTATTGAATGATAACTTGCTGATATGTCGATCACATTTCCGCAATTTCAAAATTTTAATTCCCTAATTTGTTGAGCTCAAATACTAGCACTCCTTAGAATCTTTGGTATCACTGATTATATTGCTTCTAACTTTGATTCTACATATCTTCTGCTTGCAATAGTTAGTCGAATCAGTGCTCAGTAAGGTTGTGGAGGAATTTGAGAATCGCATGGCAAGCCAATATGATCTGGTAGGCCAGTCGATCATTGAACACAAATAAGTTTGCAGAAGATAATTAGTTTATTTCTAATTGTGCAACTATTATTTATCCTACGCTGCTGTAAATTATAGGTCAAGTCAGCTCCTAAGGAAAAGACCATCTCTCAGGGAAACAAATTTTTGCTGAAATCTACGTGTGGTGATAAAAGGGTAAATCTCTTAATCTTCATCCACTGAATAGCAAAAAACCTCCCAAGTCCAACAGATATATTATGAAAAAGTACTATCACTGTGAAGCCTATGGTGCTTATAATTGTATGATAATCACTAAAGAGTTTCTTGTCTGCTGCTGAAATCCTGCAGATTGAAGAAAAAAATGCCAGAGTGATGAAGAAAGAGGAATGTTTTCATAAAAACCTAATTGATGATGAAGAATTAAAAAATAAAAAGGAGAAACAGCAAATTATCTTTGGTCAACAGCAAAGAGATATACAGGTACGACTACTACTAATTTCTTCTCCATTATTTTCTTTCTTGGATTAACAAAGTGTAGTTCTCGTGCTAATTATTCTTTGCTGCAGGAATTAAAAAACACACTCCGTACAGCAAAAGCTGGTATGCATTTTATGCAAATGAAATTGCATGAGGAGTTTAACAGTCTTGGTAGGTACTCAAAAAAGAAATTTGATTATTTCGTTATCTACAAACTTCTCTTTTTTGGGGTGGGGATGGCTGTGTGGGGAGCAGAGTTGGCTAAGTGTTCTTTCTATCTAAGGTTTGAGTCCATGTCTTTTTCCACGTAGGCATTCACATCCATGGGCTAGCTCATGCTGCTTCAGGCTACCATAAGGTTCTTGAAGAAAATCGCAAGCTATATAATCAAGTGCAGGACCTCAAAGGTAAGTTATTGTTGCCCACAAGGAACTAATCATGTTTTTTCTTTATCGCGTACCCATGCCCTTCGTTTTATTTTTGTCCAGGAAGTATTCGGGTATATTGTCGAGTGAGACCATTTTTGTCTGGACAATCAAACGCTATGAGCACAGTGGATCACATAGAAGATGGGAATATTACAATTAGCACCGCATCAAAACATGGGAAAGGATGCAAGTCCTTTAGCTTCAATAAAATATTTGGACCATTGGCCACCCAAGGTCAGTTAGTTCTTAATTTGGAATTGGTCTGATTAACGCTAATTGACACTACTTTTTACACTCATGAGTTTTACTGAATTGCAGCCGAGGTCTTCTCTGATATGCAGCCACTAATTCGATCTGTTCTTGATGGCTACAATGTTTGTATATTTGCATATGGTCAAACAGGATCGGGAAAAACTTACACCATGGTAAAACAGAAGTTAGATATATCTGTGAATGTAGAAAAATAGTTTTTGCTGTAGCTCTTACTAAAATATGCAGAATTTTTGAACTTCATCATTCATTTTTCCAGACAGGACCCAAAGATCTCTCAGATAAAAACCAAGGGGTGAATTATAGGGCATTGGGTGATTTGTTTCTTCTTGCAGAGCAAAGGAAAGACACCTTCCGCTACAATGTTGCTGTACAAATGATAGAGATTTACAATGAGCAAGTCAGGGATCTCCTTGTTACCGATGGAAGTAACAAAAGATATCCTTTACAAAGTTTAATTTCTGGATAAGCGAAAGTTAAGAACTGAATTGCATGAGCAGCTACTACTTGACAAGGAAATAAGAAGTCTTTCGGACATTTGTGTTCTATATAGGGTTAAGAGTAGAATTGTCCATCCTTAATTGTTGACACGTTAGAAATTCGTAACAGTTCTCAGACAGGTCTTAATGTACCAGATGCAAACATCATTCCTGTGTCTTCAACATGTGATGTTATTGATCTGATGTACCTTGGACAAAGGAATCGTGCAGTGGGCGCAACAGCCCTAAATGATCGTAGCAGTCGCTCGCATAGGTGACTTCTTGTTCTTTCGTATATTTCAGTAATGGCTCCTCCTAGCATTGGCTTCTAGTGTGCATGACTTGTAATTTATATTATTGTGAATTGCAGCTGCTTGACTGTCCATGTTCAAGGAAGAGACTTGACCTCCGGAGCTATTCTCCGTGGCTGTATGCATCTGGTTGATTTGGCTGGAAGTGAGAGAGTAAACAAATCTGAAGTGACAGGAGACAGACTAATAGAAGCAAAGCACATCAACAAATCCCTATCAGCTCTGGGTGATGTCATCGCTTCCCTTGCCCATAAGAATCCACATGTCCCTTACAGAAATAGCAAACTGACACAACTGCTCCAAGACTCGCTTGGTACGGTCAAAGTAAACACATTTTTCAATCTACCACTTTTCTGTTCCTTTCTCCCCATGAAAATGATTGTGGGTTCGGAATGAAACTCTTCTTTCAGGAGGGCAGGCCAAGACACTGATGTTTGTCCACATAAGCCCCGAGCCTGATGCTGTAGGAGAAACAATAAGTACTCTGAAATTTGCTGAGCGGGTAGCCACAGTGGAACTTGGTGCAGCTCAGGTGAACAAGGACAGTACAGATGTTAAAGAACTCAAAGAACAAGTATTACTTTCTTTTTCTCTTTTCTTCTTTCGATATAACATTGTTATCTTAATCATTCAACACAATTTAATGTAATCTATATGAAATTTTTTCATCCCCGTAGATTTCTAACCTAAAGGCAGCATTAGCCAAAAAAGAGAGAGAACCAGAACACAGAAGAAAAGAAAGTGAATCATCACCATTCAATTCTAACCATCGGCTCAGAGATGCAAATGACAGCAATGTCTTCCGCCAACCCATGGGGGATGTGGGCAACATAGAGGTGAGCCTTGCTTTCCAATCATGATTGGTAAAATATTTCTTAAATCAAGCGATTGAAGTTGCAGTTGATGGGTGTTGACGCCATGGAGACAGCTGAATATTTCACTTTGTTTTATTTGGCATGGAATCTATAACAGCATCAAATATTTGAGTCTTCAGAATTTATAAAATCTATGAACAAGAAGTTCAGCCTTGGAATAAGATTGGGTTTTAAATTTATAAAAGATTGTTGATCATTGATAGTCATGCTTCCTCTACTTTTCTCTAGGATTGATGCCTTTCTTTTTCTTTATACTCGTTCAGCTAACTTGGTTCCTATAAATTGATGTGCTGCTGCTTCAGGTTCACACAAAGTCAGCTCCAAGACAGAAGAGACAAAGCTTCGATCTTGATGAGATACTAGCAAACTCACCTCCATGGCCGCCAGTCATTAGCCCCGGTCAAAATCACGTGGAGGATGAGAAGGAAATGGGCTCGGGCGAGTGGGTAGATAAAGTCATGGTGAACAAACAAGATGCTATGAACAGAGTAGAAAAATCTCTAGGATGTTGGGGTGCAGAAAATGGCAATTTGCCTGATGCCTTTTACCAGAAGTATCTTTCAGACTCCTCAAAAATTTACCCAGAACAGTCCTATAATATGTTCGTGGGTAACAACCAGTTCAACCTTGCTAATAATGATGACGTAGACGATATTGATGCTGCCACCAGCGATTCATCAGAACCTGATTTGCTCTGGCAATTCAACCAGTCCAAGTTTACAGGTACAACAAACGGGATTGATTCAAAAACTAGCAAAGCAATTTCAAAAGCCGCCAGGAATCCAGAGTTAAGGTACTGCAGATGTGATTTGGTGTTGGTATATACTCTCATCTCAAATTCATCATTAATTCATTTTCGCAAGTTTCAACTTTTGCAGCAAAAACTTAAATCCCTCGCTAGGACCTTCACCGTCACGAAAGTTAGCAAATGGAGCTGGAGTTCCCCTGCAGCAGAATAGAAGGCAGGCTGCTCCGGTCGACGGGAAACGCAAGAATGCAAGTAGGAAGTAGGAAAGTTAGCCGAGCTGAAGGGGGAATTGCAGATTGTTTTTCCTTGTATATTTCTTTGATTTTTCCCCCCCTTGAGCAAAGAAGGAAGGTTTTGATTTTTCGTATGTATTGTTTATAATATAGTGAATGCAGCAATAATTCCCGTTGCTTGTTCTCATCCCTCGGCGAGCTCACCAGATGTGTCCTGACTGGCTTGGATTCGATGAGAGATCTCTTCTTCTTTTTCAGATTCTACATTACCACAGATGATATTCTTTATGTGAAATATTGTGAACTCAAAATCGATTTCAGTGATCAGAGTTTTCTTTCTAAGATTAAAGGTTTTGGTAATTATCTCAGCAGATGCCACAATCCATTTCTAAGAAACCTTCATGTCATGTTATTGTGTACTTTCCATTACCATTTCCTTGTGGGCTTGAACGACAATAAACTGCGAGTTACCTGACAAATTGCCGTCACCTTATACCAGCACAGCAATATCATTGAAATAAATGGATAATTGTTTGATGAGAGAAAACTGATATCATATTTATCAAGTGTTTATATAATAAACCTTGAGATGAGATGATGCTGGCAAACCACCATTTTCAATTTGTATTTTTATTGCTTACTGTAATTAACTGTTGTTGACAAAGATTTACAGCATATATAAAGCCTATAATATATATAATTCACTGCAATTCTGTAGAAAAATGAAGAATTCTCAACAATTACTTCTGACTACATCTATATTACAAAGAATTGTGGATCTACATCACTACTACGCACCAGCAGGAATGGTGGTGATTAGTGGATGTTGCCACGATGAAACCGGTGCAACTGGTTCCAATACAAGAGCGATGTGACTGTGCAGTCCACTCTTTCTACATCTGAAAAGTCCACCAATTTGCTGCTGCTTAATCCTGACACAAATATGGATGATCCAGTAACATCTCAGCGGTCAACCTGAACATAGGTTTCCTCACCAGGCATCCCTTCAAGAAATTGGTGGATTGTATTTCATAAAATATAGAAATTATTCATGTTGAAACATCAAGAATGCATAAATTATTAAGCGGAAACGTACTTGATTCCATATATGAACATCGCTTTCTAGAGTCGCGTGGATGACCTCTTAGAAGAACACATCTCCTTTAAGAACACTTTGATTCTCTTTACCTTAACTTTATTTTCTCTTTGATGATGAGATGTCAGAATGAGAACGAAACATGATGTATAATCTGGGGACCATGACCATATATAGGTAACAAATTATCCTTCTGTATTCATGCCTTTTGGTATTCATGTCTTTTGATATTCCTACCCTCTCGTATTTTTATTTTAGCTCATCACTAAAATAGGAATAACTTTTTAGTCTTTACACATCAAGGGCAAGTCCAATGGCAAGAGCCATTTGGGAGAGCCAAATCATAAAAATGGCTCTTTGAATAGTGTGTAAATGGCTTTTGAGTTGATGTGTTGTCCAATGGTAAAGAGCCATTTTGGAGAGCCATTTTTTATCTTACTTTAAATAAAGTTCAATTATTTTGTATATAGTTTAATTATACAATTAATTATGCAATTAATTAATAGGAGTAAGTTATATAATTAAATAGTTGCTTTTGAAAAACCCTCCAACAATAAAATTATTATTTTTAATTATACTTAAATTAAAAAAATGAATTTAAATATAATTAAAAGACCCGCAATATTTAAAAATTGAAATTTGAAATTTAAGCTACTTATTGTATGTTTTTCAAGTAATTTGTATGTTTTTTTTATGATTGTTGTATTTGAAGTTAATTAATGTTACTTATTGTCTTTAAGTGTTAGAAAAACTTAAAAAAACAAAATAAACACATTAACAAATAACCAATAAGTTCAAACATAATTAATTAAAATACATTTCATTACAAATAATTCAATCAAATTAATTACAAATTAATACCCCTATTTTTTTATGCTAACTATTATTATTATAATTAATAATAATAATAATTATTATATAATAATTAATAATAATAATAATTAACATAAAACCCCCCACCCTCCACCCGCCCGTTCCCCTCCATCTCAAACTTAAAAAACCTTACCCTCCTTCTCTTCTCCCTCTTGCGCCGCCGACCCCCACCCACCCACACACCCGTCCACTCCTCTCCAGCCCGGCGCCGCTACTCTCTTCCTCCTCATCCTCCTCTTCAGTACTCAAAACCTTTTCTTCTCTTTTCCTCTTCTTCGAATCTTCTTTAAAAACTACAAAAAGGGAAACCATTGAGATTGAAGCTTCGACCCTCTGTCAAAACACAAAATCGACCCCTCCCTCCCTCTCTAAACCCCAAAGCTCTCTCTACTCTCAAGCGCTGGACAGAGAACATAAGAGACTGAAGAAATCGTTGGCCTCCTTCTTGGTGATATTGAGGTTTTTTCTTCTTTTTATTGCATAATAATTAAGCTTCACCTTTTCAATTCATGTGTTTTATGATTGTTTTTTTATCGGTGTGTGTTTCTTGCGCTGTGTTCTGGGGTGATTCTTTGAAGTTGTGTAATGCTTTTTAACTACTTGTTTAAATGGATAAATGGAAAGGGAATTGATTAAAAGACATTATATCTTAATAATCTTGTAATGACCGAGGAATGAAAAAAGATTAAATACCCCCAACACCATGGCATCTCATTTTTTATTCGATGGACAAGAGAGTAATTTACTGTAGCAATGAATAATATATTTTTTTCCCTGTATAACATGTCTCAGTTTTACATGTCGAGGACTAAAAATACATAAAGAGAATATAAATTTTATTTATTTATTTATTTAAATATGGAGTTTTAATTTGAGAATTTTTATGGTGTTTCAAAAATAATTGATAACACCATCATAATTAGTTTTTAGATCTATTTAAAAAAAAACATAAAATGAAACAAAACGAAACTTATGATCCACACTGCTGATATTCCACTCCATCCTTCTAAATTTTGTACATTGTAGAGCATATTTTATATTAGGATAATAATTTTTTTAATTTAAAAATATATTAAAATAATATTTATATTTTTAAAAAATATTTTTAACATCAATGTTAAAATAATTAAAAATATAAAAAATCAATTTTTTTAAAATACAAAAAAAATATACTCGTGATAAAAAAAACAAGTTTTAGTTCTGATATATATATATATATATATATTTAGTTGAATAAACTCAAAATGTAACAACAAAATCAAATAATTTTAAGGTACAAGGATAAAATAATATTCTGGACCAACTTAATTTCCGACTCCTAAAACCCTACCCCCCTCTCAGTGGCAGATTATCAAAGAAGAAGCAGAGGTAGCGGACTGAAAACATACGCAATAACTGTTAAAGGAAATACGCCCCAAGTCGATGAGTGCGATGGGAGACTCTACAGAAAAGCTCAAGGGAGTACATATTTCCTCGCTTGATGAAGACGATGAGGTTGAAGAAGTCGTTGAAGAAGAAGATGAAGAAGGTGACGATAGTGAAGAAGAAGGTGACGATAGTGAAGAAGAAGGAGAACCAGTGACGCTAGGTTTCTTGGAAAAGACAAAGAATCACTGGTCTCTTTCGCGGCAAGTATTTCCTAGCAAGGCTGGTGGCGTGCCGGTACTTATTTTCAACTCTTCCGAACTCCTTTTCTTTCTCTGTTTTTATTTTAATCATCCACCATTTAGTTTGTTTAAAGCAAGCCCTGTATTTTCTATATGAACGGATTTTGTTAATGTCTATGTTGTAGGCATGGCTGGATCCTGTTAATTTACCATCTGGAAGGTCTTGTGTTTGTGATATATGTGAAGAACCCTTACAGTTCTTGCTTCAGGTAATTTGTTTTGGGTTTAGGTGCACGATAACCTACCAGTTTCTTGAATTTACATTCAGCAGGCAATTCTTTGTTTAGTTTTCATTATTTGCGCTTGAGACTGTTCCAATTCTCTGCAGTGGTGGATGTTTATCTTTGAATACTTTGATTGAGCTTAGAGTCAGTGCATATCTACCTATGGCATTTAATTCGCTGTAATTTTCAGTGATTTGAATACTAGAAGTTGAAGAGAAAATGCATTTTCTGTTGAATAAATATCCAGGTATATGCACCCATAACAGAGAAGGAATCAACATTTCATCGAACATTGTTTGTGTTTATGTGCCCTTCAATGTCCTGTCTTCTTAGAGATCAACATGAGCAATGGAAGCGCAGTCAAGAAAAACCATCCCGAAGGTATCAATGTCTATTTACTGGTTTCATTGCTCTTCTCTTTTCAAATATCATGACTAGGGACAGCTAAGAATCAGTCTGATTTATTTTTCTTTTACTTTCTTTCTGAAGTGTGAAGGTTTTTCGTTGCCAATTGCCTTGCTCTAATCCTTTTTACTCAAGCGAGGCTCCAAGAAACGATGGAACTGATAAACCATCCGGGTCTGGGGGTAACATTTATCTTTGATTTCTTTGCATTGATATAATATTGCATGCATGGTTTAGGTTTTTTGACACTACAACAAAAACCATCCATGTTACTTTTATAGAATTTCATAATGACAAACAATTAAAAACACTTTCAATTTAGTATGTGGCAATATTTTTCATTTTCTTATGATAAATTACTCCTTGCGAAATGTGTTTAGCATCTCCTAAAACAATTTGAATGAGTAGGCACCACAATTGACTGTGCAATTGCTCTGAGAAGCACAAGGATTCCCTCAATTGAAGGTTGTAGCATACTCATTCTAATCTCTCCTCTCTCATCATTACTTCATTGAATGACCCTCCCTAACCACCTTTCTCCTTTTTGTAACCCTAAACTTGTGCTGCTGTCAGTGAACTAAGAGAACTTGAATTTGAGCTGGTTATTTTTATTTTACTAATTTGTTCTTGATTCAGGGCTTGGATTTGGCAGATTCTTGTTTCACTCTATGATTTTATTTTTACCTCCTCATCCACCAATACAGAACTGAACCTAATATTTTCTGTTACTGGATTTGGTAGTGGGGGGTGTGATTTGAGTTATTTGCTAGTTAGATGGGACATTTGCAACACTATAAAGTTGAAGGATGGACCTTTTGAAAGAGTTTTTTTTTCCTACATGATATTCAGTTCGCTTTCTTCCTCTCTCTTTCTTTTGAAATAGCTGGAAATTGTCATGGGGTTCTAATATTTTATGATAACTGAGGGTATTGTTGATTGTTTCATAGTTTGTATTTCACAAGCCAGAGAATCCATGATACTGAAACCTCACCTGCATCCCACATTAATTCTTGACACGTCACCTGTTCTGTTGCTTACAAAACCTTGCTTCGTAACAAGCAATTAATATCCTCCTAAACTGATAAATCCTTACACAATATGAAGACATCATTGTTTGGTGCAACATGGCTGCAAGGATCCTAAAGCTCTAAGATAAAGACTGATTAAGATCGCAATAACTTTTTTGTCTGATATGTGTGAACATCACTACCCATCAAAATCACATTTATCTCCTTCTGTCGGTCAAGCATTTATGATGACCATCATTTTTGCTTGATGTAGTTTCGCTTTGTAACTGGTGTGGCACCTGGAAAGGAGATAAAGTTTGTAGTGGCTGCAAAAGAACAAAATACTGCTCGCATAAACACCAGGTATGGGTTGTCAACTTGTCATGAATTCATTTTTGGCCATTCTTGCTGAATGAACATCCTCTCCATTGTTTTCATACTTCACAGGTTGTGCACTGGCGCTCAGGTCACAAAATTGATTGTCAACAGTTGAGCCTTTTGGTTGACTCTAGTTCCAGTAAGAATGGAACCACTTCGGCAGAGATCATTAAAGGCTAGTATATACATCATGAACCTGGGTCTTGGGTATTGTGCACCAATTTATTTATGCATATGATTATGGTCATTGTACTTGATTCTTATTAATTGAAGATAAAAATGTCTATCGCTTCTTAGAAACCAATCACATTTAATAATCATGTGATCATTGTTATCACACCTTCTTAGAAAATATCAACTTATTTATAGTGTTTTTTGAACCTTCAATGGTTAAGGAATAGAATGGTTCTAGTGAAAATTGATGACTTGACATTTTGACCTAGAATCTAGAATTATGAATGGTTGGTTGGGAGTACCAATTTAAATGCTTTATGGTGTATTTGATACATTGTCTAGTGTCAATCATGAAATTTATGCTTCAAAAGGTCTTTCAGATGTGTCTGATTTTATTTTCTTGTTTTTGAACAGTTAGCAATGCTTCGTGGCCAGAGTATGAGATGATAAATGATGATGAAAGTGAATATGATGCTGAAGTGTCTGATTATAACATTCCACCTAATTCATTGGTGTCTAGGAACAAAATGGACGATACAATGAATTCATTGTTAGACATTTTTGAGGTATCAATTCTAGCTCTTGTTAATGGAAATTAATGCACTTGAGTAAATCTCTTGCATACTTATTATAGTGTAGTGGGCAGGTCAATAGTGACAAAAAGTGCTGGGCATCTTTCCAACAGCGCATAGCCAGAGCCCCCGAACAAGTGCTGAGGTGATATGAACTAATATGTTTCGAGATCATATTTTGTATTTAATATTCTAGAAAACTTGAACACAATTTGAATTCTGTATGTGATTGCTTCAGCCATCCTAAGCATTTCATGCAGTGAGGCTGGGTCCCACAAAATAACCGGGCAAGTTTTTTCTAGAAAACATGTAAAATTTTAGACATTTAAGGGGCAAGCCGAAATTGGCTGCTGATGGAGACTCACATTTGTAGAGAATTGACTCTGTAACTGTCACTTATCCTTCGTTACCTCTCAATACTTGCTATGTGCCCGAGTGATCATTTGGCTTGGAAATGATCAAATGAACAGGTAATGTTTAAAATCAGCATCACTTGATGTCTATAAAATCTGGGCAGTTGCATATGCATGTTATTTATGTGGGTATACCATGCATCATATCTGGTGTCAGTTACATATTGAAGTTGGCAGGGTTGTGTAAGATTTTAAGAGTTTATATCTAAGCTAGCGTGCATGTCAAGTTTTCATAGCCTGGTTGCATTTCATCCATTTGATTTTTATACCTAGTATTTGAAGCAGTTTATTGTGTAAATCGTACTTCCTGTTACATTTGCAGTGGAATACTCATTCCTTTGTTTTAGCAGGTATTGTAGGAATGCTAGTGCAAAACCCCTCTGGCCTATGTCAAGTGGTCAGCCATCTAAGGCTGACATTCCTAACTGCTGTTACTGTGGTGGTCCTTCAGATTTTGAGTTTCAGGTATAGTTTGATCTGCCCTGGATATATTTATTCTATTGCTTTATATATTTAATTTTTGCTGTTCTACTATATGATTTTCCTCATGGATCTCAAATCTGAGCTCCCATTAAAGTGGTAAGGTAATAATAGTTTCTGTATTTGGTGCATCAGATCTTGCCTCAGTTACTTTTCTACTTCGGTGTAAAGAATGATGCGGATTCTCTTGATTGGTCAACCATTGTTGTGTACACTTGCAAATCCTCTTGTGAGGCTAGCATGGCTTACAAAGAAGAATTTCCTTGGGTTCAGCTTTACCCAACATCTGCAATTTAACGTTGGTTCTCTTTTCCGGCAGTTAGCTCTGTTAAATTGAGTGGTAGAAAAGTCGTGTCTAGCTCTTAGTTTGGGAACAGGTTTGTGCTTTAAACGTTCCCCCCCACCACCCCCCCCCACCCCCCAAAAAAAAAATATTATTATGGTTGGGAGTAGGAGTATGAGTATGGTCTCATGAAAAGATTTTGAAACATGAAAAAAAAAATCCATTTTTTCAAATATATTTTTGAAATACAATATCAAACAATGTTAAGCCATCATCTACCACCTATCTTAGTCAACGTTGAACAATTTGTCAACATCAAGGAATCCGTTCAAATTCTCTTTAATTTGTTGCCAATGGATTCAGAATTAAGCAATGAAAAGAGGGTATTAGATTCGTCGCTCACGTACACTATGGCTTGGAAATTCTTTTCTAAAACAAAAAAGAAGTGTGCTAAATGTATCTTTTAGCATAATAATAAATCATTTATGAATTCAAAATTTGCTGAGTATTTTTTTTTTTGAATATTGAAATAGTGATATGTCAAATGATAATATTTTTAATCACATTAAATTTACTTAGGTCAACCTGAATTATTTTTTAAAATTCATGATTCAGATACCCTATAAAAAAATAATATTATAAAGTTTAATTTTAAAACAAGCCTGAAGAATAAATTGGAAAAAAAAAAATTAAGAAAAAAAAACTATTTTGAGTCAACCTAAGCAAACTAGTCGAATTATCTACTCAAGTTATGAAAATGGGTAATTAAATAAAAATAACATAAAAAAATATAAAATCAAAATCCTAATTGATGCAATGCTTGAAAACAAAAGGAAAAAAATATTTTAAAAGTGTAAAAAATGATCTATCAAACATTATGAACTTAAGACATTGATCATCATAATATAATACCTTATATAACGCAAATTGAAAAAAAAAAAAGTGAAATTCCATCACAAACCAAACCAATACCAAAGAACAAAATTATAAAAATATATATTTTCAAGAAAATAAAAAAATAATCATACATGAGACAATTCAAGTTAATTTGTTAAATTCGTGACTTTAGTCATGAGATTGTGATAGCAACCATTGAGATGAATCAAAGAAAATGACGAATTCCAATTCCAAACCAATCTAATGTTAATGATAAAATTGAGAAAAAAATATATTAAATATCTTAATAAATTTCTAAACAAATTCATTAAACAAAACTAGGTAAATTACTTGTGTTGTGATATTAAATATTCTAATATATATTTGTCTCTTAGATTTTGTAGTTTCGTTTTTGTTTATAGTTGATGATTTGTTTTTTCATTTTCTTACACAAATGGTTATTGATTTATTTAATTACACGCATGCATGATTTTTCTAATTTACATTTAGAAATTTTTCTAACCCTAGCCGCCCCCTCCTTCCCTCTGGTTACCTTCTCTCTATTACCTTCCCTTCGACGATTTTAGTCACAAATACTGCTCCTCTTTTTGGTAGCTCTCTCTTCAAGCACTCCTTCTTGAAAGAACACCCCCCCTCTCTCCATATCTCTACGGCTGGGAATTTTGAAAGTTATTCTTGAAAGTTGTCTGGGACAGGAGCGGGATATATTAGGTTCTGATACAAGCTGTTTGAGTCATTAGCTTCATCTAACTAAGTATGTAGAGGTTGATTCTTACAACCATGGATAATTGAGTTTTTATGTTTTTTTTATTTTTATTTTTTTATTTTATTTTTTTTATGTTTGCTAACAAGCATTTTAATGCTGCATCTTGTTAATTGACAGTGAGATTGAAACAATATTGTCAATCTGTTAGATGCTTCATGCTTCCATTACTGTCAACATCAACCGTGTTTTTTCCTTGCTCTGGCTAGAGAAATGATACTGTATTTGTATTCCTCATGTACAAGTTTTGTTGATTATTACTAGTAAATAATGAATTTCGGTTTACTCTATTTTTTTTACATAAAAACCAAACCGAACCGAAAATGTTCGGTTCGGTTTTTTTTTTAAATTATAATTTTCGGTTTGGTTATTTTTACTGATAAAAACCGAACCGAACCGAAAATACTCACCCTTAATTTTTGGAATCTTAGCCCCATTTTCTGTATTGTTTTTAATTTTGTTTTATTGCTGTTTAATATTTTTATCGTATTATCAAATTAATTATTATTTTTCTATTTTTTAAAAAAATATATAATCTGTCTTAATAAAAAAACTAGTCCGGTCAGCATTCGCGCTGCCTCCAACCCAGGAAAAACTAAAACCCTCAATAATGCTTTTCATTCCTGGCAGCTAGGACAGCATTAGCAGCCTTTTTATTCCGTTCTCCTCTCCTCTCCTCGAGCTTCGCATTCTGCAAATCTATCGAGGAATTGAGTAAATTAGAATGGCGATGTCTATCGTGGCACGGCGCCTCTCTACAGGATCCACAACCTGGCGTCATGGAAACTGGTTGAGGTCTTTTTCAACTGCCTTCAGAGAGGAGAGAGACACTTTCGGTCCCATTAGTGTTCCTGCTGATAAGTTCGTCATTTTATCTATCCATCACTCCCTCTTTTTTTTTATTACTTCACTATATATATATTTTTTTTTTATCAATTTTCAATAAATAATAACTCAGGTTATGGGGTGCTCAGACGCAAAGATCATTGCAGAATTTTGATATAGGCGGCGATCGCGAGCGAATGCCCGAACCCATCATTCGAGCCTTTGGTATCCTCAAGAAATGCACTGCTATGGTCTCTCTCTCTCTCTCCCTCACTTTTTTAAAAAAACTGGTTGATTTCTTGTGCGAGTTTTGCATGTCTTTCTATTGTTTCAACTGCTAATATAAAGTTTTAGTTATCTCATACTTGTAAGAAACTTAAATCTCTATCCCTTTTTTTAAATTCTCATTTTGACTTCGATATTTTTAGTTGTTGAAAGCAATAAAATTAAATCTCAGATTAACATCTGCATATATTGTTAATTTTCAGACTATTTATTTTTATGATTACGAATTGTCAATCTCAGAGTAATAGTGTATTGATGATTGTTTTCATGGAGAGTACATTAGCTTAAATAGTTGCTTTATTTTGTGGCAGGTGAATATGAAATATGGGCTTGATCCATCCATAGGGAAAGCGATAATGCAAGCTGCCCAAGAGGTAGCTGAAGGGAAGCTAAGCGATCATTTTCCACTGGTTGTGTGGCAGACTGGCAGTGGTACTCAGAGTAACATGAATGCTAATGAGGTCAGCGCCTTTGCATCTTACTTTCTGTTTCTTTAATAAAAAGAGGGGAAAGAAAGGGAAAACATGACATTTCTTTATTTGATGTGAACAATAGTTAAAATTATTATCCTCTGCGAAAAAGGGGTGATGGGGCGTTGACTTTACTCTCATCTTGTGAATTGTGATTTAACACTTCCACATTTGGTTCAACAGATGGTTGAATTATAGGTTGTTTAAGATATTCAATAAATCTGATAACCAAATTCATAGTGGATTAATACTGTCTACCATGTGTTTAACTGATGTAATGTTGTGATTTGCATGGTAATGGTGTTTAAAATTGAGATTTCTGATGGAGGTTGTTCCTTGGAAATTGTGTTATGTTCTACCTGTATCTGTTTTTATGTAAATTGTAACTTTGAGATTTCTCCCTCAAATGGTGCTTAGTCTTGGCTGACCTATTTAAATAAACTGAGTTTTTTCATGTTCTTGTTCACACATTTAAAATATAACCAATGGCTTTCTCTGCTCTGAATTCTAACTGACATATCATTTGAGACATCTAAACAGAAGGGACTTTGACATTTATTCTCTTTCACCATTCAAGTATGTCTGATATGTGGCTGCAATCTGGTTTCTGGTCATGTTTAAAATTGAATAGACAGCATGCCAATTAACCCTGCACTCCAGGGTACGGTCCATTGTATGTGTGAACTACACATCAATGGTGAGAGTTCAAAACATGTCTTTTCTCAATTGGTTTTGATGCTCCCAAAGATTGTTCTTCTTAACATTCATCCTGTAACCAAGTGAAGGAACAGAAACAAGATGGAAGTTGAGTGATCATTGAAAGCGCTGCAGAATCAGTCATGTTGTAATAATTGGTTTGTGCAAATTAGACTTGCTTTGATTAATTGAATACTGTATGCCCAAAACTTCTGGCTTGTTTGATGCACTTTCCAGGTTATTGCCAATAGAGCATCTGAGATCCTTGGGCATAAACGTGGGGAAAAGTTTGTGCACCCTAATGACCATGTGAACAGATCACAATCTTCCAACGACACATTTCCAACTGTAAGCATGGTTTACTCTTTGAGTGCCTAACTGACAAGTCTTACTGTTTTTTAAAATTTTCTATTTGAATCAATAACTTAATGTATCATGAACTGATTTCTTGCAGTCTTATCAGCTGTATCTTTTTCATATTTAGGTAATGCATATTGCAGCTGCAATGGAGATAAATTCAAGATTAATCCCAAAATTGAAAACTTTGCACTCTACACTCCATTCAAAGGTTTGTGTTCAGTACATTTAATAGACCGTTTTTGGATTTGGGAATTCCTTTTATTTCATGCATGTTGATCAACCCTTTTCGATACATGGTGGGACATGACATCTATGCATATTCTACTCCATTATTTAGGGCCTATGCATGTTCTGCTCCTTTATCAATGGCTTAATTGTTGGTGGGAAACTTAATAGACCACGGACCATATCAATTACGATGTCTGTTTTGCTTGCCCTCAAGTTTTTACTTATTTATGCCAGAAGATGGCTTAGCAAATTTTTATACACACATGCTTTTGTTGACTATTGAATTTCCTAGACATATTTTTATACACGCATTATGAAATTTTACAGTTCAGATTTCCCAATAATTCATGTGCTTTAGTAAATGTTCTTGATCATATTTTTCAAATTGTGTGTAGTCGTGTAGAAGGTAAAGCTTTCATGTCTCCATTCTGAGATCAGCCTTTTCATTTACATTTCCAATAATCTGCACATTTTTTCTTGTATGTATATTGCTGCAACTACTGTACCTGGACTAATATTGCTTGTTGGTTCCAACCAGTCAGTTGAATTCAAAGATATTGTTAAAATTGGGCGCACACACACTCAAGATGCAACACCGTTGACACTTGGGCAAGAATTTAGTGGCTACACAACACAAGTAATATATATTTTCTGCATTATGTTTTCTGATCTACAATTGGTTCATATTTCTCTTTTGTCTGTGCTTGCTTCTGATGATTGTTGCCTCATTTGCAGGTGAAGTATGGAATTGATCGTGTCATGTGCACGCTACCCCACATATATCAGGTTGGAAACACATATTAAATAAAATTTTGCATTCTACTGTTTTTTTCTCCGTTTTCTGCTCTTCAGGTTTTATGACATATTTAACAAAATAAAGGGTTTTGTCTCAATACCTCTCAACAGAGAGTTCCTTCCATTATATAGAGCCAAATAGCATAATATATCCTAATTAAAGGCTGATTTCCAGCTCTAACCTAGCTAAATATGGAAACCATATATACAGCTATATAATTAGTATGGAACCAAAAATTGCCAGCCCATATCTGACTGACTATACTGGGAATGTTATTTGAGCAGCTTGCACAAGGTGGAACTGCTGTGGGGACTGGATTAAACACAAAGAAAGGGTATGTAAAGCATCAAGGGTGAAAATTTTATTTTCCAGGTTGTCTTTTCTTGAAAACAAAAATTGCTTCCTTTAGCTTGTTTTATTTGTGATTCTTATCACCACACAAGGCAGGAATTGAGTTTGATTCGTTTCTTCCAGCTTTATTTTTCTTTGATAGACAGAAGGTTACTCTCCCATTTTAGCCCCAAAGAGAAAAGAAACTCAAGTCTTTTGCAGCACCATTTTCCTATTCTCCAATAATGTTAAATTTTTTGATGTTTTAGTATCTGCAAGAAAATAGTCAAATCAGTGGGAGAACCAGTGTTTTGAAAACTTTTGGAATTTATACAAGAATATCCACAGATCATTTCTAAGAATTATTAAGTGGGCATGTCTGTTCTTTGACCGTTATCATTTGTTTCTTTCCATCTAGGTTCGATGTAAAGATAGCTTCAGCAGTGGCTGAAGAAACAAACCTGCCATTTGTCACAGCAGAAAACAAGTTTGAAGCTTTGGTTGGTTTTTGAATTCCTCATAATTTGAGTTTATTTGAGTTTTCTTCTTTTCCTTCCAATTTCATTTTAGGTTGTAAGAATGGACCTTGCTCTTTTGATTTAATTCTACTGAGCAATAGTGCGATTTTACATGTCACTACCTTGAGTGAGAGCAAAATACTTTTGCATGCTGAAGCGGTATGTCTTTTCTTACAGGCTGCGCATGATGCTTTTGTTGAAACTAGTGGAGCACTCAACACTGTTGCTACTTCTCTGATGAAGATTGCAAATGACATACGGTTATTAGGAAGGTCTGTGCGAAGCTGTATAATCCACCCCTGCCATCTCACACTTATTTGCTTTACTTTTGTGGTTTAACATTGTTTTCCTTTTGCAGTGGTCCACGATGTGGCCTTGGTGAACTCATTCTTCCTGAAAATGAGCCAGGAAGTAGTATCATGCCGGTAAATCATCACACCTTGTTTGTTTGGTACCTGAAGAATTGTGATTCATGGCAGCACATTTGAAGATTTAATTGCGATGCAATGTTGTCATACGAGTTTTTCTTGTTTCAGGGAAAGGTTAATCCCACCCAATGTGAGGCTCTTACAATGGTCTGTGCTCAGGTAAATTTCTAGTGCTATTTTAGAACTTGTCTGAATGCAGCTATTCGGATTATAAATTCACATTGTTAATGTACAAGCTGCAAGTTGCTCTGAACCAATCAAGTCATTAAAATAATGCCCTTTCTTCATTTTGTAGGTTATGGGAAATCATGTTGCCATAACAGTTGGTGGATCAAATGGTCACTTTGAACTAAATGTATTCAAGCCAATGATCGCAAGTGGCCTCCTACATGTATGTTAATGGCTCTGTAATGTACCTGTTATTTTTATTGAAGTTCCAGATAATAAGTTACTTAAAGAGTGCTTTAGATGTTCCATCCTGAGTTTGCGTTGATTCAGGCCAAAATCAGATTTGATATGTTGGTTCTTTCATCTGTGTAAGGTATTTCAGTTTGTTTGGATAGTGGGTTCAGTTTGAAGTTACTGGTAATTAATGAACGTAGGAAAAAAATGCATATTCTTGCTAAAGTTTTTAACAGGAAAGTGATTGAAAGTAAATCAAGGAATTCAAATTCAATCAGGTTTGTGAGAAATTTTGTTTTGGAATTTTATCTCGCAACACTCCCTGTTCATAATGATACATGAGTTCCTCTCATCAGGCATCTTTTGATGCATGTAATGAGGTCCCAGAAGTCTTATGGTGGACCCTAATAGTATTCGTAATCAAATAGCATTTTCTTGGCTGATATTAGGATGCTGACTGTTTGGGCTGTGCTGTATTACTGATTGGTCACACTTTACTTAGCTGTTGTTTTTGACTCTTGGTTTGAAAGACTGAATGTGGCTGTTTTACTAAACAAGTGTGTTTGACCTTTATCTGGCAGTCAGTAAGGTTGCTTGGGGATGCATCTGCTTCCTTCGAAAAGAACTGTGTGAGGGGGATTCAAGCCAATAGGGAAAGAATTTCGAAATTACTGCATGAGGTCAGTTCTTGATAACTACTGAAACTTATTTTGCATTTGATGTATGTGAAAGCTTTTTGATCATGTTTTATTGTTATTGACAATTTGTGTGACCCTGCAGTCTCTGATGCTTGTCACATCATTGAACCCTGTAAGTTTCTATACCATGTCCATATTTCCGTACTCCTGATTTTTTGTTTGGAATATTAACTAACGTTTCCATTTTTATTCCAGAAAATTGGTTATGACAATGCCGCAGCAGTTGCCAAGATGGCCCACAAGGAGGGAAGTACTCTGAAGGTGATGATTTCTTCTCATCTGAGTGACTCTGCAATATAGTGTTTATAAGCCCTGTGATGCGTGTAAATTGTGGGAGTAGTGATGTCTGTTCTTGTTAGACTCATGTACATTGTTTATTATGGATTCTTCTTTCTGCCCGCCCCAATTAGATTTTTTCTATTTTCGCTTGTTGTCAATAGCATATGAGACTAATGGTGCTTAATCTGCTGGTCTTTTTGGAGTGATCTAATATCATATCTCACAATATCCATCTCTGCAGGAAGCTGCACTGAAACTCGGAATGCTCACCGGTGAAGAATTCGATACACTTGTGGTCCCTGAAAAAATGATTGGGCCATCTGACTGACGAAGTTGCAAAGAGTTTCCAGCTTCTGAGAATTGATTTACCGAAATTTCAAGCATCAAACAAGGTTTTCCATTTTAGCTTTGCAACATGTTAAATCATTTGATGTGGAATAATGAGATCAATAATGACAGTATTCTGTTAAACAATATTCTTAGAGGTTTCCCGCCGGCCGGCCTCTCTTATTTTTGAAAAAAAAGCAGCAATAACCCTTGATGAGGTAAATAATGTGAATCTTCCCTCATTTTGTATCGGACATATGAGAAATTTCCATGCTAGAATGAAAGAAATGATATTCTTTAGCAAGAGAGTGATGCAAGGGTCTTGTTGATGCTTAACCTTTCTGTAATCTCACTTGCATATCATGATGGCTACTAGGGTTTGACATTCTGCATATCATTACTCTAAATCAAGTTCTCTAGCTATGTAAATCAAAACAGGTCCATGCCCGCATACTTGTTGATATGAGAAGATGAAAGAGGTCGAATCAGGCAGATATGGTATCTCCTATTCAACCCGAGTGTGCCATGAATTATTGAAATTTTTATTTCCCTGTGAAAATAATGACATTTTATTTTATTGGCAAGCCGTTACTATAAGAAAGAGATGTGAACCGTTCATATGGATTTTAATCATCTACATCTATCTATGAGTTCGTAATACAACAGTGTCTACTCGCTCATCTCAAATCCGTCGCCGTTTTCAGTTTCTGCCAAAGTGGCCCTGAAAACTTACCATGAAAACGAATTTAGCGCCAAGCAACCTTGCTGGTCAAGCTAGCCAAGTCCCAAACAGCAGGAAGGACAACCTTTTTGCCATTAGCACTGTAATGGTTGTTTGTTTTTAGATTCTTATATTTGGGTTCAAAATTGATGGAAAATAGAGAGAGTTAATATTTTGACAATAAAAAAAGATTATATCAATGAATCCACCTTTTGTGATGAGTTCAATAGTGATGATATTTTTTGTAAAAAATGTTGAAAATAAATAATTTGTGGTATATTTAAGTTTTTAATTCTGTTAATTTTCATTTTTTTTAGTGGTTTTTGAAGTTTTGGAGTTAAAAATTTGTTTATCGGAGGTGTCTTTTAGGAGTTTAAGTTGAAAAACAAGTGAAAAAAGAAGGATTTTAAAATGGGCACTCAGCCCTGCTTGCTAGACCTGTTTTGGATTCCCCCGTGAATCTCAATCTGATTTCTTTTTAAATTATTTAATTTAAAATATATTATTTTATTAAAAATTTAAATTAAGAATATATCTTACATATTATTTAATGAAATACCATTCAATTTTTTACTTGTCTTCCCAAAACATTAGCAGGTGTTCATTTTTTCATGATCTTTATATTTATTCGATTGTTTTCGCGAGTATTTTGTTTTTATTATATAATTAAATAAAATTATTATATCTAAACGACTTAATAATTTGGATTGGGGGTTACAAATTTTATTTTTATTTTAAAATTATTTTTTTTAATATTTTTAAATCATTTATTGATATTATAAATAATTTTAAAAAATAAAAAAAATTATTTTAATATATTTTTGAACGTAAAATATGTTTAATAACGATCTTAAAACATTTTTCCTAACATGTTAGTTTGTAATTTCTTCTATTACGCCACACGTTATTTTTTTTTTTTAAATCTCCCATAACGAATTTATTTAATTATAAAATCATCCCTTTACATACTGGGATAATAGTATATTACGAGCGACTGCGCGATGCGCCTAGGCTTTTTTTATCTATGTCAAAAATTGATTGCTTTTATATGTATTGTATTTTATTATTATAATATTTAATTAGTAAAATTATAATTGATAAAATCTGTATAATCAAAATGGAAAATGGTTCGTATATTTTGTGATTGCAGATAACACAGGTAATTTTTTTATGAGTTGCATTTTTTCTTCAGTAATATTAGATGTGACCCATTATAAATAAAAATATTGTAATTATTTTTTCCAGAAATAAACTTATATTTTTTTCGTCCTATAATTAGTTATTTTAATGTTTAATAACTGAAATTGCAATAGATAAAATATGTTAGAAATAAGTTTTTTGCTTCGTATAATTAGTATGTTTGTCGGCGCATTGCGTTAGGTTTTTTTTTTTATGTAGAAAACTAATTGATTTTTAAAATACTGTAATTAGTTGTTTAAATATTTGATCAGTAACACTATAATAGATAAAATATGTAACATATAATTTTTTTCCCCGCCTACAATGAATAGTTTAATCAAAATGGAAAGTGGTTTGTATATTTTTTAATTGTAGATGATCTAGGTAAATTTGGCAAAAAAAAATTTGAGTTGCATTTTTCCCCCAGTAATATTAGATCTGATACATTAAAAATAAAAATATTGATTTTTTTTTAAGAAATGAACTTAAATTTTTTATGTGCTATAATGACTTATTTGTCGTCTAAAAGGAACAGCAATCGAAATGGGAAGTGCCCCGCATAATTTTTAATTGCAGATAACCTAAGTAAATTTGTAAAAAAAATTTGAGTTTAATTTTTCCCCCAGTAATATTAGATTTAAAATATTGAAAATGAAAATACTGTGATTTTGTTTCTAAGAAATAAACTTAAACAAAAGAATATAAAATTTAAATCCAAAGGCAAAAAATTTTTTAGAAGATTTATTAATTATATTATTATATTAAATGTATTTAGGAATATTGATATTATTTTTTTGTAAGGAAAAAATCCTAGGTCATTTTTTTCTCTCTCTCTATATATTTTTAAGCAATAATATTCAATAAATATTAAAACATATAATTAGTCTTACATATTTTATAGAATAATCGACATGGGAAGTGGTTTGTATATTTTTTAATTGTAGATAACCTAGGCAAATTTGTCATTTTTTTTATGAGTTGCTTTTGTTCCTCAGTAATATTAGATCTGACGCATTATAAATAAAAATATTGTAATTTGTTTTTAACAATAAACATAATTTTTTTTCGTGCAATAATTATTTATTTGTCGTCTAAAAAGAACAGCTTAATCGAAATGGAAAGTGACCAACATATTTTTAATTGTAGATAACCTAGGTAAATTTGTCATATTTTTTTATGAGTTGTTTTTTTCCCAGTAATATTATATCTGACACATTGTAAATAAAAATATTGTAATATGTTTTTAGGGAAAAAAACATTGTGCTACAATGACTTATTTGTCGTCTAAAAAGAACAGTGTAATTGAAACGGGAAGTGACTCGCATATTTTTGAAATGTAGGTAAATGTGTCAAAAAAATTTAGTTGTATTTTTTGCCCAGTGATAAATATTGTAATTTGTTTTTAGAAATAAACATAAAATTTTTGAGTGCAATAATTATTTAATAAATATTGTAATTTGTTTTTAGAAATAAACATAATTTTTTTGCGTGCAATAATTATTTCTTTGTTGTCTAAAAAGAATAGTTTAATAGAAACGGAAAGTGACTCGCATATTTTTTAATTGTGGATAACCTAGGTAAAATTATCATATTTTCTTTATGAGTTGTTTTTTTTCCCGGTAATATTAGATCTTACACATTGTAAATAAAAATATTGTAATATGAAATATTAAAAACCAAAATATTGTGATTTTTTTTAAGAAATAAATTTTAAGAAAAGAAAACAAAATTAAAATTCGAAGACAAATTTTTTTTTGTTATCCGATTTATTAATTATATCATTATATTAAATATATTTAAGAATACTGATATTAATTTTTTTTTATTGAAAAAATCCTAGGTCATGTTTTCTTCTCCCTATATGTATTCCTCGGCGATAATATTCAATAAATATTAGAAAATATAATTAATGAAAGACTAAAAATATTACAGAAACTTTAAAAAAAAGATAAAACAAAAAAATAAAATAAAATTTAAAATTATCTTTGCTATCACTATCAAAATAATTAAAATTATTAAATTATCTGGAGAAAAAAAAACATTAACAAAAGAGTAAGCAAGAAAAATAATTAAATTATTATTATTATTATTATTATTATTATTATTATTGTGTTAAGTACACTTATATATACATGGACAAAAGTAGGGATTATTCTTGAAATATAAAAAAAATAAAAGTATAAGAGTTGAAATGAAAATCAAATATAAAGGGATTAAATTGAAAAATTAAAAGTCCAAGGACTGAAATGGAAACCACATTTATTATCAATTTAAATCAAAGGACAAAGTTGAAAAAATTGAAACTTGTGTACCGAATTTATTGAGCTATTTACAGTCAATCCGGAAATTAAAAGTAGGAGGACCGAACTGAAACTATATATTATAATGATTTTGAATTGAAGGACGCAATTGAAACAAATCAAAACTTATATAATTGAAATAAGGGCCAGAACAACAAATTCGGGCGTGCAGGGACTGAAATGAACTTTGCCAAAAACACTGCTTCGCTGATGTCAGCTTGCGCAGGAGGAGAGAGAAATGAGGGGGGGAAATTCAAACGACCGTTGACACGTATCTGGGAACCACATGTATACACGCGCCGCCCCATGTGGAAGAGAGCATGGCGAAACATCGTTCTAGCTGGTTGCTTATTTTTGGATGCCGTAAGACGTAGCACGCGCCGCCCGAAACATGCGTGGGCGCGGAAATGGACGGCGAGTGATGGGACACGCCAACAGTAATCCGGAGCGAAAAAGAATAAAAAAATAGCTAATTACTGTTTCGCCCTCCCACCCTGTGCGTTATTTTATCCTTTTCGAAGGCTAAAACGGTGACTGCACTATTTGTAGAAATATTAAAAAAAAAACCGCCCCACCGAACCGGACCGAAAATGGCCAATTACCTCGGAGCCCCTGAAACCGCCGGCGTTTTTTATCTTTTTCGGAGGCTTTTTTCGCCAATACACTGTGGAAAAAATGAAAAAAAAAGAAGGCAGAGGTGCACCTGCGAAGCACCGTGTGAAATTGCACATCTATAGTGCACATGAGTCTTGAGCAACAGTAATGAATAGTGAATGCCTGATTTGTTTTAGTTTCTTTAGTAATTTTTAAATATTAACAAAAAATAATAAATTAGTTTAATCCTAGTAATTAACAGTTGAAAAAAAAACTTGAATGATGAAAATAAATAAATAAAGAATCACCGAAGCATGTGAAAAGTGGCGCGGGGAGTATTTCTAAGAGCAAGTCCAATGGTAAGAGCTATTTTTAAGAGCTAAATTTATAAAATGGCTCCTTGAATAGTGTTTATATGACTTTTTTGTTGATGTGTGCTCCAATGGTAAGAGCCATTTTGGAGAACTATTTTTTTTATATTATTTTAAATATAGTGCAATTATTTTGTATGTAATTTAATTATGCAACTAATTATACAATTAATAGGATTAAGTTATATAATTAAATAATTACTTTTGAAAAACTGTCCAACAATAAAATTATTTATTTTTAAATCTATTTAAATTAAAAATAAATAAATTTAAATATAATTAAAAGACCCGTTAAATTAATGTATGTTTTTCAAGTAATTTAATTAATGTTATTTTATTGTCTTTAAGTGTTAGAAAAACTTAAAAAAATAAAATGAACACATTAAACTTAAAATCTTAATTAACGAATTTCGCCTATTTATTTTTTTGTGCTCACTATTATTTTTTACTAACTATTATAACTATTATAATTAATAATAATAATATATAAAACCCCTATACTATTTAAACCCCCCCGGTTCCCCTTCCCCACTCGAGCCCAAAACTTGCCCTAATTTCCCTCTCCCCTCTCAGCCCAGCCCCCCTCCCCTCTCAGCCTCCAGCCCCCCTCCCTTTGCCACCTCCAGCCACCCCCCTTCCATCTCAGCCGTAAGCCACCCCCTCTCTGCCACCTCCAGCCGCCCCCCTCTCTCTCAACTTCCAGCCACCCCCCTCCCTCTGCCACCTCCAGCCACCCCCCCTCCCTCTCTCAGCCTCCAGCCCCCCTTCCCTCTTCCCCCCGTTTACTCCCCTCCAGCCCCCCCTCTGTTAGTCGATTTTAATTCAAAGAACAAGTTTGGAGAACACACCTGGTACGTATGTTGATCGAAGAGCAAGTGTTGTTGAGTTTTTGACAAATGCTGATCGATTATATGTGCAGAATAAATTTTGTTGATTGTTGTGGTTTTGTTGATTATTGTTGTAATTGTGATTGTGATTTTATATATTGATGTTGCAACGGTCAAAATTTTACAACGGCTATATTTTGATTTTGCCTCTGCATCAATTGCTGTAGGAATGCCTTCAGCCAAGAAGAAGAGGCAAAATGCCTCTCGGGATGGCTCTCCCATTGGAGAGCAGATATTGAGCAAGAACATATATTTTCAAATATTTGGCTTTGGCTCCCGGGATAGCTATCCCGTTGGGCTTGCTTATAAGAGCAAGTCCAATGGTAGGAGCCATTTTTAAGAGCCAAATTTGTAAAATGGCTTCTTGAATAGTGTTTATATGACTTTTTTGTTGATGTGTGCTCCAATAGTAAGAGCCATTTTGGAGAGCCATTTTTTTATATTATTTTAAATATAGTGCAATTATTTTGTATGTAGTTTAATTATGCAATTAATTATATAATTAATAGGAGTAAGTTATATAATTAAATAATTGATTTTGAAAAACCCTCCAATAATAAAATTATTATTTCTTAATTATATTTAAATTAAAAAAATAATTTAAATATAATTAAAAGACCGCAATATTTGAAATTTAAGCTACTTATTTTATATTTTTCAAGTAATTGTATGTTTTTTTTATGGTTATTGTATTTGAAGTTAATTAATGTTACTTATTGTCTTTGAGTGTTAGAAAAATTTAAAAAAACAAAATGAACACATTAACAAATAACCAATAAGTTCAAACACAATTAATTAAAATACATTTCATTGCAAAAAATTCAATCAAATTAATCACAAATTAATACCCCTATTTTTTTATGCTAACTATTTTTATTATTTATTATTATATAATAATAGTTATATAATATACTAATAATTAATAATAATAATTAGTATAAAATCCCCCCACCCCACCACACACCCGTCCGTTCCCCTCGATCTCAAATTTAAAAAACCCTACCATCCTTCTCTTCTACCTCTTGCACCGCCGCCCTCCACCCACCCACCCAAACCAATTTATATACGAAGAAAGAAGCCAAAAACCAAACCAACACCTTAAAATCTCCGACTTCCTCAAATTTATCTACCATCCTTAATAAAATCCCATTTCCTTAATAATATCTCACATGGGTACCCTTAATATCCCTCAAACTCAAATGGGTTTGCTTTAAAATCATACAAAATGCATTGCTTCTCTACTGAACTGGGTTTTGCTGTTACATTTACTTATTCAGATGGTAGTCAAAGTTGCTTCTTCGTCATTTTCTTGCATTGCCACTCCACTTTCTTCTCCTTTTAAAATAAGGAGAGGCTCCCAGGTATCTTTTCTTGCTTTGTTTTTTTGAATTGTTTCAATTTTTCAGTTCATTGTTCGTCACTTTGTGTTGTTGTGTTCTCATTGTTCAGTTCATTGTTTACTTTTCAGTTCAACAGTACAATTTCAACGGTCATATTTCATTTTTGGCTCTCGGAAAAAATATGTAGGAATGGCTCTGCATATCAAGAAAAGCTATTTTGGCAGCCCATTTGGCTCTCCCGTTGGAAACCTAAAATAGATCAAAAATAGCCAAAAATTCAAAATTTTAGCTTTGGCTGCCCATTTGCCTCTTCCGTTGGACTTGCCCTAATAGTAATTATCAAAAAGAAAATTACATTAGAAAACTTCAAACTTTGAGTCCACTAGGGTTTGCCGCTGTGGTGAAGGCATACTGGAGCGGCTACGAGTGCTCTCACCCTGTCTAGTCGTGAAAAATCAGCCTCCGCCTTAGGCGTCATCAAGGTTCATGATCTCACCAGTCTCTGCCTTGGGCTGTTTCTAGGATTTGTTTATGCCTCAACCCTTGGTTTGATTTTTAAACCGTCCAAACCTGAATTTATTTAATTGTTGGAAAATAAATTCAAGCAACTGAACTTTTGATTATTTACTTTGGTAGAGGTTTTAAGGTTATCAGACAAGTAAACAGGCATTGTTATGTGAAAGATAACCAGAAGCTTTGCCTTATCTGGTGCAGAGCTTTGTTGCATCAATAACGCTGAAGTCAATTCCTGAAGGCCCACATCTTCAGTTTCGTTTGACTATAGAGAGGCAATATGGAAGTACATTTGGAAAATTCAAGGTAAAGAACATCTTATTTGCCTTCATGTATGTTCTTTTGATTTCGCCGTGTTCTGTTTAGGCGAAATCTAGAACAAGTTTTTTATTCAATTGATTTTTTGTACAGAAATTAAAAAAAAGAGTTCAGGGTTACTTGTACAAAACATATTCACTTTTGAAGGAGCGGTCTTGATTTTACAATTTTTGAGAAAGTGTCAAGTCTAGCTAGTTTACAATATGTCCTCGAGTAGCCATGAGCTAGCATATGTTTACCTTTGATTCTTTTTTCCTGTAAAATTTGTTGCTTGCATGTGCAGTGTGGAAGGTGATAGCAATGCATTGATCATGCCTCCAAAGAAAAGTAATAAAAGGAAAGGCATGAATCAGGTATGTAGCGCAAATGAAATAGTTCTTTTGTTTTGCTATGCTCTTTCTTTTAAAGGTTTAGTGCCTGAATTTTTTGTTGCACAGGAGCAAGAAGTAGCCAAGAAAAATAAAAACCTACAGTTAAGTAAATCTCAGAAAAGAAAATTGAAGAAGCTGGAGGTGTGTGCTTGCTTTTAGCTTCTAGTGTATTCCAGTTAATTCTTGTGCTCTATGTGGGAGTTGATTTGCATTTTGTTTTTGCAGGAGGAGAAAGAGAGAACACTGTTATTATCAAAAAGCATAGAAACCCTGGAGTATGTAACCTCTTGTACCCTTTGGATGATTGGTTTCTATTTTCTGTTGCCTCTCCAGAAAGCACTAACAATGTTTGAAAACTACTCAATTATCTAACTTTCAGGAAATATAAGATCCCGGAGGAGGCGTTTTCTCTCATGCAATCATCAAGAAATATAAGTCGAGTTTGTATCTTAGGATCTACTTAACTTTCAAAATAATTGCAAAAGCCTGTTGGATGTTAGTTTGCTCATTGGCTTACCTTCATGTAGGTTGAAACTGTTAAAGAAAAACGTAGGATGGCAGTACAATTTTCCAAGGCTGGTTTAAGTCCCCAGGGTGACCAACCTTTTAAGAGGAATCATGAAACTGCTTCTTTTGATATTGAAGCTGAGTTGGATAGAATCCAATCAAAGGAGATGAATGAGAAAGGCCATTCACAACCAATGGTAATAGGAAGAGAAGTTCAAAACCATGCATCTTTTTCACTGGTGTATCACGATCCAGTTAGTGGTAATGAGCTTGGCTTAAATCGCAGTTCTGTTCCTGCCTTCTCAGCTGGAGAAGTGCCCAATGAGGATAATTGTACACCTACACTGGAAGTTCCTAAAACTTTCTCACAGGCTTCAAGTGATCATGATGCTAGAAAAACTTCCAGTTTAATGGTATGTTACCCACTCAGATTACAAGTTATAATACATAATCAACTTTTGCATTATATATGTTAAACTCATTTAAAAGAATATGTGGGAAGCATATACTGCTCGTAAACTCATTATATGAGACTATAATTCTGGATGGATGTTTATTCTTACTTTTTGATAAGGCTACCAAAAGAAGTTGAATTGACCAACTGCTGACTTACAATTTGCAATTTGCAATTTATGCATTATGTATTGTACACGGTTAGCTTGGAAGATTAAAGAGGCAATTGATTTAACTTAATGTATTATTAACTATTTTTGATGCAATACCATATCTTGTATTATAAGCGAGCGAGAATGGTGAAATTACATGTGCATGTCAGTAAATTGTGGTTACTGCAGTATTGTTGACTAACTGGAAAGTGGGCATGGAGCAGGGTAACTTAAATGAGAGCTCAACTATAGATTTAGGAAAGACTAGCAATTTCCCAGATTTTTCTTTGCCAAGACCTCTGACTACCCCAACAGTGGTGCATGTATCAAGGCCAGGTGAGGTGGAGAAGAAACGGAAGGATCTTCCAATTATTATGATGGAACAGGAGATCATGGAAGCTATAAATGAACAATCCACTGTTATTATCTGTGGAGAAACTGGGTGTGGCAAAACCACTCAGGTTCCTCAGGTGGGTTTCTTCTATGCATTAGATTTGTTAGCCACTGCCAACTCAAACAATTTGGCTCAGGAACCATCTAATTTTGATTCTTCGGTGTAATCTTTCAGTTTCTTTATGAAGCAGGTTTTGGTTCAAAACATTCTGTTGTTAGAAATGGTGTTATTGGTGTTACTCAACCACGACGTGTTGCAGTCCTTGCCACTGCCAGACGTGTTGCATTTGAACTTGGTCTTCATCTTGGTAAAGAGGTTGGATTCCAAGTTAGGCATGACAAGAGAATTGGAGATGATTGTTCAATCAAGTTTATGACTGATGGAATATTACTGCGAGAAGTTCAGGTTTGGATTCAGTTGATTTTACATGTATCTTATTTATGGGTGTTTTGAAGAATGGTATATCAATGATTATATTTGAGAAGTTTTAGTTTTTGGATTTTCAACTGTCAGATGATTTTTGTAATTATATTTGATCTTTTTATAGAGTTTTTTCATTTTTTGGGTACTTCTTAGGTGTTTCTTCGTGTCAGATTCTTGCTTGGTTGCTTGAATCAACATTTTTGAATTGTTAATAAGAATCTATTGGTACTGACCCAAACAGGGAAATTAAAAAGAACAAGCCACAGGCACACTTCTAGTTATTGAACAACCACTAATTTCACATCTGTCTTCTTTATAGCTGACCTGCCCGTCAAACTTTTTAGTTCTGTCCATGTAGAATTACATATTCTGAATGTTCGTAGAAATTTAAAATTCCTATTTTGTATTCTTGGAATGTGCTACCATTGAGAATCCAAAATTCATTTAGTTTTTTCACGTGTTATTTTCTGAAACTTGTTCCTGGGAATTTAAAGTCCTATTAGTTATATCTCCTGCAGTAGCCTTTTTGGTATTGTTTGCTAGGTCACCTGTGTGGAGCTAGCACTGCTGGTGGGACCCATGTAAAAAAGATATTTTGTCTGGAAAAAATGGATTTGTACCCTCATGTTAACTCTTCTGCTGTTCAATAAGATTTTTGTATGATGCAGACTGATATGGACCCATCTAAAAAAAATATTGTCTGGAGAAAATGGATTATTATGCTTATGTTAACTCTTCTGCCGCTCAATAATTTTTTTTAATGGTGCAGACTGATATTTTATTGAAGCGTTACTCTGTGATAATTCTGGATGAGGCTCATGAGAGAAGTGTGAATACAGACATTCTTATTGGAATGCTCTCTCGTGTAATTCGACTCCGCCAGGTAATCTTGATACATTTAGCCACGTTCAGCTGTAAATTATTGTTTATGGATCTTCTTCTCACCTAACTTTACCATATACAATCTTTTCCATATGGCAGAATAAATATGAGCAGCAGCAAAAAATGGTGCTTTCAGGTCAAACTCTAAGTCCTGAAAATATGATATTTCCACTGAAACTTGTTCTAATGAGTGCCACCTTGCGAGTGGAGGACTTCATTTCTGAAAGAAGGTTATTCCATGATCCTCCTCCAGTTATAAATGTTCCTACCAGGCAATTTGAAGTAAAAGTGCATTTCTCAAAGAGAACAGAAACTGTGGATTATGTTGGCCAGGCCTATAAGAAAGTCATGTCAATCCACAAGAGGCTGCCACAAGGAGGCATACTTGTCTTTGTCACAGGACAGAGAGAAGTAGAGTACTTGTGTCAGAAGTTACGTAAAGCTTCAATGGAGTTGATTGCTAATACTGCTAAAGGGCGTGTAGGGAATGAGGTCCCAGTAATGTCTGAAATGGTTTCCATTGAAGGTGTTAACATGAAGGATATCAATGAGGCTTTTGAGACTCAGTTAACTGACCAGCAAACCGAGAGGTTTGGCTCTCATGATGAAGATGTGCCAGATTCTGTTGAGGATGAATCAGATGTCTCTTATGATTCAGGATCAGAGAGCGAAGTAGAAATTGTTGGTGATGAGGTGGATATAGAGGATTCAAAAACATCTGAAAATGATGTGGGTGTTCTAGGAGAGAAAAGTAGCCTTGCTTCATTGAAGTCTGCTTTTGAAGCTTTGGCTGGAGAGAATGCATCAGAATGTAAATCAAAGGGAAATCAAATTCCTTCTTTGCCAGAAGACTGCCCTGAACAATCCAAATATAGCATGGAGAAGAAAACTGTAGGAGATAAGGGTCCTTTTACTAGTTCTTTGCGTGTTATGCCTCTTTATGCCATGCTTCCTGCAGTGGCACAGCTTCGTGTATTTGACGAGGTCAAGGAAGGGGAGCGGCTTGTTGTTGTCGCCACTAATGTTGCTGAAACATCTTTAACCATCCCAGGGATAACATATGTGGTTGATACTGGAAGAGAAAAGGTGAAGAACTACAACCCATCGAATGGCATGGAAGCATATGAAGTACAATGGATAAGTAAGGCTTCAGCTGATCAGCGCAAAGGAAGAGCAGGAAGAACAGGGCCTGGCCACTGTTACCGTCTCTATTCATCTGCTGTTTATAATAACATACTTCCTGACTTCTCTTGTGCTGAAATATCTAAAGTACCTGTTGATAGCATTGTTCTTGTCCTGAAATCCATGCATATCGACAAGGTGTGTTTTCTTCTATGTTATGGCTCTTTAATTATCTGCAAAATCTTTTCCCTTTTTTTTCCTGTTTAATGCAACAGACTTTACAATGGCAGTTTTGATGCACAAAGGATTTAAACTTTGGTAATAGAAGATCATATAGGAATTTTTATATCAATACTATAAGCAATTAGCTTTTCATGTTTAATGCTTGTGGTGGAGGTGAGGTTTGTTCTTATCACATGATGTTTTCCAAGAATCCAAAAATTTAAAGAGGCACATTAAATTATCTGAACGGGGTTGGATATGCCTATATGGAGTAAGTATCTTGTAGTTGACTTGTCCCCAGAATGCTTTTGCGGCCATCCAGTTGCTAGTTGATTTGTTGAGTTTGCTTGTATGCTGCCTGCTACATGATGCTTGAAGTTATATTATTAGATACCAGTGGGTCTAACTGGTCTACAGGAATTTCTTATAACCCATTCTTTAGATAATTTCTTATAACCTGTTATGTATTCCAGGTAGAAAAGTTCCCATTTCCAACTCCTCCAGAGGCTGCTGCCTTAGTAGAAGCAGAACGTTGCTTGAAGACCTTGGAAGCTCTTGATAATACAGGAAGACTGACATCCCTAGGGAAGGCCATGGCTTGCTATCCCATGAGTCCTCGTCACTCTCGAATGCTCCTTACAGTTATCCAAGTTACAAGGAAAATGAAAAATCATGACATAGCAAATCTGGTTCTAGGATATGCAGTTGCAACAGCTGCAGCATTGAGCATGTCTAATCCTTTTCTAAAGCATTTTGAAGGAAGTCATACTGACAGCAATGGCTCAGAACAGGATGGAAGATCTAGTAGCATAGGAAGCAATAAAATTTTAGACAAGCAAGAAAAAATAAAGAACAAGAAACTCAGAGAAACAGCTAAATTATCTCGTGCTCGATTTTCCAATTCTACTAGTGATACATTGACTGTAGCTTATGCCTTGCATTGCTTTGAACTTTCTAAAAGCCCGGTGGAATTCTGCCAAGAAAATGCCTTGCACCTAAAAACAATGGAAGAAATGTCCAAGCTAAGAAAGCAGCTTCTCCAACTGGTCTTTAATCATCATGGTCACGAGTTTGAGCAGGGTTTCTCTTGGACCCTCGGGACCATGGAGGATGTAGAACAAGCTTGGAGGGTTTTGTCCAGTAAGAGGTCTACTTTATTGAATGTGGAAGATATCTTAGGCCAAGCTATCTGTGCTGGCTGGGTTGATAGGGTTGCAAAACGCATCAGAGGAAATTCAGGCTCCTTGGAAGGAGACAGAAAAACAAGTGCTGTTCGGTATCAAGCCTGCATGGTTAAAGAAACAGTATTCCTTCATCGGTGGTCCTCTCTTTCTCGATCAGCTCCTGAGTTTTTGGTGTACAGTGAATTGCTTCAAACAAAGCGGCCTTACATGCATGGGGCCACTAGCATCAAACCAGAATGGCTTGCCAAGTATGGTGGGTCTTTGTGCAGTTTTTCAACTGTAGAAGACCGAAAACCTGAATATGATCCTCAAACTGACCAATTATATCGTTGGGTCATTCCAACCTTCGGGCCACATCTATGGCAACTTCCAGCACAAAGTATGCCAATTAGCAGTGACGAGGATCGTCTCAAGGTATGTGCAAAGTTTCCAGAACTAATCCACTCATTGAAGCAGATGAAGCGGTCAAGGATCAAAAGCTGAAAGGTTAGATAAAAAAAATGTGCCAGTTGCTTTAGCTTTCTCAGAAAGTGATAGCTATAATCGCATGAGATTGGTTTTGTTCCTTGTACATGAATGAAGAGAAGATCTAAATTTAAATATTTTTTTAGGAAGGAAAAATGATTTCATGGTCAGGATCTTGCGCAAAATATTGCTGCTCCTGTTATCTTTACTTTTTATTCGTAATAATCACATGGCTGAACTGCCGCCATCAGCCAAATTTTGATGTCTGTCTGTCTGTCAAGCTAGCAATGAAAGATTGGCGATTTCTCCTAATTGGTGCCATTGTCAGAATTTTTTACTAGCTAGGCAACGATGGTAGCTGTGGTAACTAAAGGGTTACTTGTTCTCTGCTTGTTTCTCCCCCCTGCTCATAACCTATCTATAATATACAATGCTTTCTCTGTGGATATTGCTGTGAGTGGAGAAATCACGAAGTTGCCACGATGCTTTTAGTTATTAGCACGTAATAGTTGAAGGCTTTGAGGATGGAGATGGGCACTCTGTTTATTGAATGCGGTCCATCTGGATTATTTTCTCGAATGGTATGTTTTCTAATAGCAAAAAGATGAATCTCTTCCTAAAATCTTCAATCAAAAACCTTTCTTAATGCGCTGCCTTGCATTTGCTGGAAAGCAAAATGGCGTCACCCAAAGATTCACGAATGTGCTGAAATTGATGTGTGGTTTCCTCTTCTTGACAGCTCCTGGACTTGAAAGGGATCTGTATCCACTGTAAGCTTTACTTTCCGGCCAACAATGGTGGTACACTTGCCCATGAAAGGTAGTTGCAGACAATATAATAAGAGAGTAACACACATCTTCTGCAAGCAGAGGTTTTACTGACGTGGCAGTGTTAGAGATGAAAACCAAAAAATGTACATGTCTGTGTGTATGTATATGGTAGGATCCCATTTTGAAAAGAAAACCTCGCCAGCCCCCTCCATGGAATGTCAGCTGCCAGATCTCGACCTAATTCTATGAATCTGAGATTAAGTGGTGGTTGGTAAGGTGTCACAATTCACGACACCACGGGGTGTGTTTTGTCGCTTCTTGATGATGCTTGCATTCTCGGCCTTCTCACCCTATATATGCATACTAGCCAATGGTGTTAGTGTGGTCAGCATCATTTTTTTTTTAAAAAAAATATTAATTCTTTGTAGTTTTTTTATAATATAAATTTAGATAAAATAATAAATATGTGCAAAATTCTTGTTAAGTGCTAGTTTTTTATAAAATATATGAATTTAAATCGATATAAATTTATCTATTTAGCAGGTTTCAATAAAATAATCAGCATAAAATTATCATCATGATTAAAAAAACAAGAAGATTGGGATATTTGAATTATTGAATTCATTTTATTAAGATTAGTTTATTTTATAATTTAATTTAAATTCAATATAAAAACAAAATATAAATTGTGAAAACACTTGTAATAATCAAATAAAAAAATAGTTAATTTTCTATTTATAAAAAGAAGAAAAGATAAATTAAAAATTTATCTCTATGTTACCATCATTATCATCACTATAATAATTAAAATTATTATCAACATTATCACCTAAATAATTAAAATTATTAAATTCCATGTAAATAATAAAATAAAAAAGCAAAACATTTTTACAAAAAAAAAGAAGCAATAAAAAAATAATCACTAAAATTATTATTATTATTATGGCGTAAACAATAAAATCATAAAATCATTTGGTCCAAAAAAATAGATAAAAATAACAAAAAAAAAACACATAAAAGAAAAAAGGGAAAAAAAGAGTAATATTAATTTTAAAATGATCACCAACATAAATTAAAATTTCAGGACTTGACCAAATAAAAATAAATCCCTAATAAAAAATAAAACAAAAAAAATTAAAAACAAAAACTAAAAGTATAGATGCATAAATACAGATGAAAAATAAATATTGTCCAAGAATGAAAGAAAAAACTAAAGAAATTAATTGCAAATAAAAAATTCAAAGAATAAGGATTGAAATGAAAAATAAAATATATAATTAATTCCAATCAAAGGACAAAATTGAAACAAATAGAAACCTTGGGACTGAAACAAATAAAGATATATTTTTTAAAAATTACAGTGTAATTTTGTTAAAAAAATTAAAAGAATAAGGATTGAAATGAAAAGTAGCATACATGACTAATTTTAATTGGAGGATACAATCAAAACAAACTATATAATTAATTCCAATTGAAGGACAAAATTGAAATAAATAAAATCTTGGGACCAAAATAAATAAAGACATTTTTAAAAAAATTGTGTAATGTTTTTTAAAAAATTAAAAGAATAAGGACCGAAAAGAAAGAAAGAATATATGACAAATTTAAATTGGAGGACCCAATTAGAAGCAATTAAAACTTGCATGCCGAAATAATTAAAGGAACCAAAGTAAACCAAAAATCAAAAGAATAAGAACTAAATGGAAACTCAATATATATAATTAGTTTCAATTAAAGGGCACAATTGCAACAGATTAAAATTTACATTGAAAAAAACAGTAATAAAAGTGAAATCAAAAGACTAGGGACTAAACTAAAGCTTGCACAAACCATAAGGATCGAAATGTATTTCCGTGCGGCAGAAGCGAGAAAAAACTTAAACTTGTCTATCGGAGCTTCACCGGCCACCTTAACTAGCCACGTGTTGTACCGGGAGACATAGGACATGTCAACGCACCATGGGACACGATGAAAGTCTGTTTTTCACTGCCGGAAAGAGGCGCATGCGCCGCCTGAATGGAGTGTGTGTGTGAAACATCGCGGACGCATCCGTACGACGCACCAACAGTATTTCTGAAAAGAAATAATAAAATAATGATCAATTACCTATACACTCCTAGACCCAACAATAACTACGAAAAAACCACCGTGGAAAATACCGCAAAACCCCCAGATTCAGGGGCTATGTTTTGTCATTTTCTGTGGCTAATTTAGTAGTTTTATTGTGCAAAGAATTCAGAAATATTATCTATGTCCCTTGAAAATTTCTAAAATACCCCTTCGTCCCGGGGGGTTATTTTTTTTTGAATTTAGGGATAAAATAATAATTTTACTATAACAATCTATATTGAACTGTGTCTAGATGAACAATGAAAAAATACATAATAAAAACACATCACGGTTTATATTTTAATTAATATGGTGATAGAAGCAATTAATTAATTTAGTTATTTTCAGTTAATCTGATTCAATTAAAAGTATTTGAGATTTATTTTTCTTCACTCTACCCCCGCAGTAGCAGTAGTTAAAGATTGAGTAGCAGTATTTGAGAAGCTTGCCTCTCAATCATCTCATCATACAAAAAAATTATTTGGATTACCATTTTTTTTATCGTGAGATTCATTGTCTTTTTTTTTTTAATTATTATTGATTTTCAAAATGTTTTTTTTTCCAAAAACATATTATAATAATATTTTTTATTTTTTAAAAATTATTTTTGATAACAACATATAATATTTTTTAAAAATATCAAAAATTTTAATTTAAAATAAAAAATAAAAATAATTTTTTTTTTCAAACTCTTTTGAAACGGAGTGCATATAGGACCTATATCTGGACAACTTAATAAATTGAATCCCTTTCCTTCTAATTCGATGTATGCTGTTCCTTTATTTCACTTTTGTTTATAAAAAAACTCCATCCATTATAAACATAATTAAATGTATGTTTAAGAATATGATGGAGGTTGTTTAAAGTGATTTTTTGTTCATAAATCCATTAAAATGATATTTTTATTTTAAAAACATTATTTTTGACATCATATAATCTAAAAATATTAAAAAAAAATAATTTAAAATAATAATAAAATAAAATAAAAAGTATTTTTAAAAAAAAAATACAATATCAAACAAACAAGACACAAAACACTAAAAGTCAGCCTTCACGTGAAAAAGGTGTATGTTATTTTAATTATTTGATTGCAAGTTTTGTATCCTAATTAGTAGTTAATGCGTAGAATTAAAGTGAGGTTCTGTATTGAAAAATTGGAGTTGCCATATTTTTTCTCAACTAAAAAAAAGGTTAATATATTATTTTCAATAGGTTAATTGTTTTTGAAAAGGAAAAAATAGATGGGGCCAGCTCAGCTGCTCGGCCAATGCTATTGGGCTTTTTTTTTCTTCTTAGCAAACTTGTTTCTTATGGATTTTGTTTCTTCACAAATCTATCATGTAGGGTGATGATTTTATTTTATTTTATTTTATTATAATTTAATTGATAATAAATTATTTATTATTATTATATAATAATAAAGAAATTAATTTGATCAAGTAGGGTATCATAATCTATAATATGAACAACAAGTTTGGTGAGATGACTAAATATTAATAAAAAAAATTGATTACAAGTCTAACAAGTAAATAAATATTAATCAAAAAGTCGGGTTGAGATTCTTTGGCATTTTTTTGTTATAATTTTTGGTTTTTTGTTTGTCAATTTCATCAATTAGCATTAATTTTTTTATTGAATTATATCCTTTATTATTGGACTGATGATAAATTAAACTTCATATTTTATATTATATAAAAAAAATAATTTGACCTATCAAAATTCATAACCCGAGTCAAGGGGGTTGATAGGTTGGCTAGATATTCATCAAATAATTGAATAGGTATTTTTCCAATTTAAAATATTTTATCGAATTTAATAACAATACTAAATTTTTTTTAGCAATTATATAACAAACTCACCCCCAATTTTGGCAACACTTATTCTCTTGGTGCTAATTTGATGTAATGCTTACATATCTATTAAAATAAGAATAAATAGTAATGAATTTGCAAGTAAAAAAACGATGATGAATTAAAATTATTTTAAAATTATTTTCTTATATTATTTAAATTACACTATTTTTTATATAATTGTGTTTCACTGTTCATGTAAATTGTAAAACATTTAATATATGTTTAATTCATATTAACTAAAATATAAATTCCTTCCTCCTTTTATTGTGCAAAATTCTACTATTCACCAGACTCAGTTCACTATTCATTACTACAGTGAAAATGACCATTTTGCCCCCAGAATAAAAAAAATAGTCTCTAGGACCGGGGGACATTTTCGGATTTTCTAGGGGACACGAATGACATTTCTAGATTTGTTGCATAATAAAACGACACAATTATTCCACCTAAACGACAAAACCCGCTGCCAGACCCTAGGGGTACTTCCGAATTTTCACCCCGGGTTTTCGTAGATATGGATGGGGTCAAGGGCTATATAGGTAATATACCTATTTTTTAATTATTTTTTATCCGGGACACTGCAGGCGCATCGTACAAACGCGCTAGCAGTGTTCCGCCCTCCCCAGCACCTTTAGGGTGGGGCATGTTTGTCAAATCAGAATGTGTGATCTTCGGTGGATGGTTTTTCTTTCCCCCTCTCTTTTCTCTCTCCTACTGCAGGTGAAGTACGCTACCATTCTTCATATTTGTATGCATTTCATTTCAATTCCTGATCTTTTGATTTCATTTTTATCACTGATTTTTCAATGACACTTTCTATTATTTTCAATTATGCCCTTGAATTGAAATTGATTATATACGGTAAGTTTCATTTCAGTTCTTGAGCTTTGCATTTTCGGTTCATTTTTTATTCTTTTAATAATTTTGGTATGCAAATTTGAATTTGTTATAAATTTATCCCTGAATTAAAATTGGTCATATATATCACTTTTCATTTCGATCCTTATTCTTTTAATTAGTTCAATAATTGCACTATCTTGATTTTTTAAAATCCCTTTATTGTCCCAAAATTTTGATTTGTTTCATTTTTATCCTTCAATTGGAGTTATATATATATATATATATATATATATATATATATATATATATATATTTGTCACTTATTCTTTTAATTTTTTTTTATTAATTCATTAGGTTTTTTGTCCTTTTTGTTCAAATTTATTTTTTGTCCATAATTATGCATTTGTGCTTTTAGATTTTGTTTTTATTTTTTATTTTTTTATTAGAGTTTTCATTTTGGCACTTATTCTCTTATTTTTTTTATTTAGTATTGATTCCTTTCTTTTTTTCGATCTTTCTTGGACAATTTTTTTTCCCTTCTTCATTCATTTATACTTTTGGTTTTTGTTTTGAATTTTTGTTATTTTATTTTTTATTGGGGTTTTATTTTTATTCGGTTCAATTCTGAAATTTTAATTTATGTTTGTGATCATTTTAAAATTAATATTGCATCATTTTTCTCTTTGTTGTTTTTTTGTTTTCTGTTTTTTTTATCTGATTTTGAGATCAAATGATTTTATAATTTTATTGTTTGCACAATAATAATAATAATTTTAGTGATTGTTTTTTTTATTGTTTTTTTGACAATTTGTTTTAATTGTTCGGGGTAATTTAATGATTTTTACTATTTTGATAGTAATGTTGATGATAATTTTAATTGTTATAGTAATGATAATGACAATAATGTGAGGATGAATTTTCAATTTATATTTTCTTCTTTTTTGGAGATAGAAAATTAACTATTTATATTTGTTATTTAATTAATGCAAGTTTATTTACAATTTATATTTTGTTGTTGTGTTTAATTTAAACTGAATTGTAAAATGAACTAATCCTAGTACAATGTATGCAATAATTCAGATATTCGAATCTTCTTGTTTTTTTTAATATTAATGATAATTTTATATTGGTTATTTCATTGAAACCTACTAAACAGATAAATTTATATCCATTTAAAATTCATATATTTTATAGAAAACTTGCACTTCATAAGATTTCTGCATAAATTTATTATTTTGCCCAAATTTATATTATTATAAAAAAATTACACATAATTAATATTTTTTTACGTTGAAAAAAATATAATTTCAGCCGTGACGAGACGTTGATACCATGGCTAGTGATAATAGATTTCATGTCGTAGCTCACTTGGTTGATGAGTGAGATCACGAGCACCGAGCCATATAATATTTTATTCATGCAATAAATGATCTGTGTTTTTTTTTTCTACAAAAATCAATCAAATAATTTTTATATGCTAATTTTAAAATAATTTTTTAAAAATTAAATAATATTTTTAAATATAAAATTTAATATATTTCTAAATAATTATTTTTTAAAAAACAACATTAATCACCTTCCTAAACAGAAAATAACAACCGCTTGCTATATTGGTAATAAAAGGAAGAAGGCGTTATTTATTTATTTATTTATTTATTTCACAACCCGACCCGACTGAGACTGAGTGAGTGCTTTCACTGTCTCACTTTCCATAAAAGAACATTCATGGTACCTGACCAAAAAATATATATATATATAATCTCCCAAACACGCGCGTGGTGGTATGATGGAAACATCCAAGGGAAGGATTCTCACGTGGCACAGTGTCTTTGAGCTGGCGCGTATGTTAACCTTCCTTGCTGTCTTCAATCTCCATGTCTTCAACCTTCCTTGCGTTTGTCAACTTTCCTTCTTTTCTCTCCATACCACCACGAAGACGACGACTCCACATTATAAAACTAAACGGACGGCTTCGATCAAACTCTCAAACCTCCCCTGTAACTAAGTGCAAGTTTCTGGCCATCCGTTTCTTCTTCCTCACGTCCGGTAAACATTGATGATTATTTTCCTTAAAATCTTTCTTCTGAATGGTTTAACTTTCTTGCCTTTATGTGTAACTCTATCTAGCATGCTCATCATCAATAATAACAGAAAAAAAAAAAGAGCTGTGAATTTTGCTTGATCATGACTAGCTTTGATATTACGCCTCTCTCTCTCTCTCTCTCTGTTTTTTTTACTTTCCTTGAAGAAAAAAAGAAAATGAGTTTACTCGAATTCAAAGGTGTTGGTAGCTGCTCCGCTCTGCTCATTTGTAGTTTAGCTTTGATGGGATTTTATTTGTTTTTTCATGCCAACGACTGGGATTTGAATTCACTGCAGGACAGGTAAAAGCTCTTGAGGAAGAAATCGCCTCCAATCTGTCCAACTCACCAGATGAAAGCAATGCATCAAAACATATTTGCTGTATAAATTCACACATCCTATATGTAATCAGTGCTGCTACTAAACATTGTTTAGTTGATTTGCGTCACCGTCGTCTTGATGTGATTGGATTGATATTTTTTTTGCCCACATGTTTTGTAATGAATGATTAAGTGGCTTGATTCGTGCTAATTTGGCAACATTATTTTCAGAGTCAAAAAGATGGGTTCATTTTACAATGTTAAAAAAACTATTAGGAGATGGTATTATTATTATTATTATTTGTGATGTTTTCTGTGTTTTTTCCTTTTTTAGATTCACAATGGTTTTGATTGGAAGGATGGAGTCCTGTGATTGTATTGATATGCAATGGCCACATGAAGAACTTCTCGTTAAATATCAGTATATATCGGATGTTTTAATTGCCTTCGCATACTTCTCCATCCCCATCGAGCTTATATACTTCGTGCAAAAATCAGCATTCTTCCCGTACAGATGGGTGCTTATGCAGTTTGGTGCCTTCATTGTTCTTTGTGGAGCGACCCACTTTATCAATCTGTGGATGTTCTCGATGCATTCAAAAGCTGTTGCCGTGGTGATGACCGTTGCGAAAATTGCTTGTGCTATTGTATCATGTGCAACTGCTTTGATGCTTGTCCACATTATTCCTGATCTACTGGGTGTTAAAACCCGGGAAATATCTCTCAAGAATAAGGCTGATGAACTCGACAGGGAGATGGGCCTTATTCTCACACTGGAAGAAACTGGAAGGCATGTTAGAATGCTGACTCATGAAATTAGAAGCACACTTGACAGGCATACTATTTTGAAAACCACTCTTGTTGAGCTGGGCAGGACCTTAGGCCTTGAGGAGTGTGTTCTGTGGATGCCTTCAAGAACTGGCTTGAATCTGCAACTTTCTCACACCCTGAACTACCAAATACAAGTGGGATCTTCTGTACCTATAAATCTTCCTATAGTCAACGAAGTCTTCAGCAGTGCTCAAGCAATGCGAATACCATATAACTGCCCACTGGCTAGGATCAGGCCCCATGGAGGTAGGTACCTGTCACCCGAGGTTGTTGCTGTTCGTGTACCTCTTCTACATCTGTCAAATTTCCAAATTAATGATTGGCCTGAACTTTCTGCAAAAAGCTATGCTATCATGGTTTTGATTCTACCAACACAAAGTGCTAGAAAGTGGCGAGACCATGAATTGGAACTTGTTGAAGTTGTTGCTGACCAGGTATATTAATGATTCAATTCTCTCATTCTGCATCTGTGTCATAGAAAGGTTGGAATGCTATTATTTAGTTGTTCCAATGCTCATGCTGTATTTATTTTTACCTTTTCTATTTCATGCATCTTGTTTGCATATAAGCCTATGAAAATGATGAAATAGCATGACCAGTGAAAAAACTAGCATATAAAAATTCATATGCAGGCCTATCTATTATACACAAGGGATTGAAAATTTGGTTAGGCATGGGGTGTCTCATTGCTCAGCTTAACGTTTCGGTTTTGGCATTTTACTTTGGAATGTGTAGTTCAGATTCTCTCATCTGTGCCTGCTACCTATCTACTGTAAAATGCTGTTATGTTGCTATCAGAATGATCAACATCACAAATGCCTGTTCTGGTAGTCATGTTTCATATCAGGCTTGCCTCATTATACCTTTACATATGGTTTCTTGCATCAGATGCTTACAAGCAATATGACTTATTTGCCATAGTTTGAAACCTAAACCACTACTCCAAGCAGGTTGTTCAATGTTGAAATCCTTTCTGACATTCATCAGGTCGCAGTTGCTCTTTCTCATGCTGCTATTCTTGAAGAGTCTATGCGGGCACGTGATCAGCTCATGGTGCAGAATGTTGCTTTAAAATCAGCTCGTCGAGAAGCAGAAATGGCAATACATGCTCGGAATGATTTCCTTGCTGTCATGAACCATGAGATGAGGACACCAATGCATGCAATTATTGCATTGTCTTCACTTCTTTTAGAGACTGAACTAACTGCCGAACAAAGAGCAATGATTGAGACAGTATTAAAGAGTAGTAACCTCTTGGCAATACTTACTAATGATGTGCTAGATCTTTCAAGACTTGAAGATGGAAGCTTAGACTTAGAACTTAAGACATTTAATCTTCATGAGCTTTTCAAAGAGGTGACTACCCCTAATTTTCTACTTTTATGATGCACTAATGGAATTCAATACAAGTTGGCACTTCCATGGAGGCATTGTGGTAATGCTATTGTTATTTTTCTTCTGTAAATGCAGGTCGTTGGTTTGATAAAGCCCATTGCATCTGTTAAAAAGTTATCTATGTCTTTAATTATGGCCCCAGATTTGCCTGCATGTGCAGTTGGTGATCAGAAACGGCTGACACAAACTATTCTGAATGTTGTGGGTAATGCTGTCAAGTTCACAAAGGAGGGTTATGTGTCTATTGTAGTTTCTGTTGCAAAACCAGATTCTTTGAGAGACTGGCAGCCTCCTGAATTCTACCCTATGACGAGTGATGGGCACTTCTATCTACGCATGCAGGTTGTTGACTTAGGTTTTGTTCAGATTATTATGTAACAGTGTTCCGTTGGTGTTAATAATAGATAGCTAACCTTTTTAAGGTTAAAGGCATCTCTTGGTATCGAATAATGCAGTTTTGGCAGTTCATGAAAACTATTTTGGATTCTAGTATTTCAGACTGCTATACTGTCTAAACATGATTTAGCTTGTATAAAATTTTATGGCCGTCATCAATTCCTAAGTTGGATACTAACCAATGCAGCATTTTCTGCTTGCTTCATCCTTGTAGGTTGTTTACATTGTGATCTGCTTTGTAGTTAACCTTATCATGTTGGTTGTGACAGGTTAAGGATTCTGGCTGCGGTGTTCTCCCACAAGATGTCCCACACCTTTTTACTAAATTTGCCCAGCTACGAAGTGGATCTAGTCGAAGTAATGGTGGTGCAGGAATTGGGCTTGCCATCTGCAAACGGTAGAGCTAAAAACTTTCCATTGCATTGCCTTGCAAAGTTTGTAGAAGTTATATCATTCCCCTCTAGCACTGTCCCAACATCCATCAAACTAATGGAAAAAATAGTTACTGTTAGATGTAATGTTGAATCTACCATATAAATCTCTGCTGTCTTCTTGTTCTACAGTTTTTTTACTTGTTCTCCTTGTCTTAAATTACGGGAATCAGATTTGTAACTCTCATGAAGGGCCATATATGGATAGAAAGTGAAGGCCTCGACAAAGGTACAGTGACTACTTTCATTGTCAAACTTGGGCTCTGCAACAATCCAGATGATCCATCTGTACACCAAGCTGCATCAAGAGGGCGAGCAAGTCATGGAAGTGGAGATCTCATGGGGCACAAGCCTCTGTTCAGAGATGATGGGTTTGCTTCTTCCAATCCACGGTATCAAAGAAGTCTGTAGATACCTATAGAAGCGGATAGGTATTAAGAAACAAAGCTGATTGCCAATATGTAAATGTTCTTTGTGATGTGTTTTTGGGGCTAATGGCAAGTGAAGCTATTGATGAATAACCTGGGAGGCCTGGATGTAATATACCAGGCTTATATACAACCAAAGAAAAGGACGCTGGTTATATATACCCTGCAATTCGCTCCATAGTTAGTTGTTCTTGGCTGTGATTTATGATAATAAAAAAGGTTTTGAGCTCATGTGTCATTGATTCATGGTTTATGCAGTAGTTTGCTGGAGGAAATCACCCGCTCATGTGCTGGCATAGCCTTTTCTCATACTGATATATCATGATATTAGATTCTGTAGATCTGTTCCGTGTTAAGTTATTCTGCATCATTTGTTTGCTATACAGACAACCTGCGGGGTCTTTCCATCGCCATGATTTGAAGAATATTGGGTTGTTAATGGCTAGTGGAAGGAAAGGTTGCAGAGAAATGCTCAGTTTCAGTTTCCAAAATCAATGGCAGCTCAATGTAGCAGCTTCAACCTTTTCTTTTTCAAGCTTCAGAGGATTCCATATGGGGCCTATTTTAGAAGTGTCGTGGAACCTTCCAAACTGCAATACTAACTGATCATTCGATGCTAGAGGTTGTGGATACGATGACAGTGACACGCGGAGGCAGTAGAAACGTCAAGCTGCCTTGCGATAGTCAGTCAAGAATCCGTCCTCAAAGGAAGGCATTCCCAGAAAGAGTTTAAGAAAGTAGTTGTTGTGATCAATTCTCTTGGATTTGTTTTTAATAGTCAGAATTCTGTTTTTTTTTTTTTTTTTAATAAGAATATCGACGTAGATCATATCATTCTATCTTTATATGTTGATGACATGAATACTATTAATGGTGACAGTGATGATATTCCAGTTTTGAAAACAGAGCTAAGTAAAAAATTTGAAATGACAGATTTGGATTCTCTATGGTACTTCTTACTTATTGAGGTAGCCTACTCAACTTTAGGTTATTTTCATTTGCAATTAAAATATATTATAAAGATTTTTGAGAGGGCTAAACTCTCTGATAATAAGATTGTACATATTCCTATTGAGGTTAATGCTCGATATTTTTTTTTTGATGATTTATTTTTTACCCTATCATATTATTGTTGGGAGCTTGATATATCTTATCTATTTGAACATAGAAAGGAGTGTCACTTCAATAAAAACTTAGAAAACTTTGTAAATGTTCATGAATTCATGAGGTAACATAAGATCATTTTGGTGCTAAAATAATGGTGAAATTCTATTTTGGGTAAATTTATATTTTCAATTCTATTAAATAAAATATCGATTGAATCATGTATGTCTCATTTGACATTATAGAAAATAAATATTTTTTATTTTTAGAATTAATTGATTAATTGATTATACATCACACCTCCTAAGAAGCTATTCAGATAATTCATTTGAAGGGTTGACTTTTGAATTCCATAGATATATCGGTATAAAGATGTGTGTCTTTAAATTCTGTATGTATATTTGTCTGAAACAATGTTATTTTTCTTATACATATCAGTTTGATATGGGGAGAAATTAGTTAGAAAAAAAAATCTATTTATTTTTTCCTTATAAATTCTCTGTTTATATTTATTATAAATAAAATAGAAACTCATAAAAAACTATCATGTTTAAATTTTTAGACTATGTACAATGAAAGTAAAAGTACATTGATTAAACTCTTGATCACTAATACCTGTTTGATATAGAAAGTAGAAAGACTGTTTAGCAAAATAGAAAACGACGAGTTTTAGGATATGTAAAGCCTCTACCTTTTTCTTCTGATCGACTACTCTCCCCAAATTTGGAGTGGGAAAGGGCTTCCGCTGACCGTTTGATCTCTCCATCCATATGCTTGATGAACATTGGTAGTGAAATCACTTAATGTAGATGAGGTGAAAGAAGCAGCAGCATTGCAGCTAGCTGTCCTTGAATCAAAGAAAGAATGTACACTCCAAAGCCTCCATGCCTGCGAACATCTTCTCTTACCCTAGACAAAATCATCCATTATTGATAGATTCAAGTGCATTTTTTCGACTTCACTGAGAATATTTATATTAAGGAAGAGTTCTGTCTTTCCTTCGGGAAGTGGAATCGCAGTTAAAGGTCTTATCGTTGCTAAGAAGAAGCGTATCGTGATGTAAAAGACTTGTGATCTGTATAGTAAATCTCAAGTTCGAGTCAGGACATACACTCCTTGTAAGAACCTGGAATAACTGAAGTTTTACTCGCTTATCAAAACCGATAAAATATATGAAGGTTTGTTGATATGAAGGTTCAAAAGACTACCTCAGCCTCCAAGGAAAGTTTTTTTAGGGCATTCCCTCAAAAGATTTCTTATTATTTAGGGCTTCGGTAGAACTTTTCCAAGGAAAGATCAAGCTACTCAAACAAAAAGGTTCCACAGAAACTGAGGCTGATTCACCACATCTTGGATTTGCTTCCTGTCTTCCACTCCATTGATCACAAGTGGATAAGGTAATGGGATTTTGGATTCCAGCCCAAGAAGAGTTTACAGAAAAACTGCTTCCCTCGTATCATTGTTAGGAATTAGCTGGCTCCTAGTTCTAGAGTTTTCACCCTCTACAAATGATAAATAAAAAAAAGTAATTAATGATAAATAAAAATATAATTTAAAAAATAAAGATATCAATGTAGATCAAGATATTTAATATTACAACATGAGTTATTTACCTATTTGTGTTTAATATATTACTAATGAAACCCATTTATAATAGAGATAGAACATAAGATGTATGGAATTAAAAAAGAAAAAAAAAACAATCATGCAAGGTTTCACATATTAAAAATATTATACATATATATAAAAATGTTTTATCACTATGAAATATATAAAAAAAATTAACTGATAAATCATAATAATTGTTGCGACATCTTTTTTCCACGGCCACTCCCAAAGATTGGAGGCGCGTGGAAAAGGTTTTTTATAACCATAAAATTAGTTTATAATTTTCTGAAGTCATCACCTAGTATTAGTGTCACTTAAAAACCTAATGGTTTGCGAGAGTCTAGGTAAAAGTATTTATTGTGTAAGGAAAAAACGTATTACCCTAGTACACTGTATCTAAGATAAGCTGCATTGTTATTTAATTATTTTTCTAGGTCAAATTTCTATTTGTTTGTCTTTCTAAGGTTCAAAGTATATATATATTTTTTTATGAGAGAATTTCTACCTCATTGGGTTGAAAATCTAATCGTTTTAAAGTCTAAATTTCAGCACTGCATTTA